>OY757255.1:3044183-3644183 GCA_963584085.1 Pyrausta aurata | reverse complement strand
ATAACAAAAAAAATAACAATGTGTGCGTCAGATCGTTTTTGGAATGACTGACGAGAATTAATAAAGTTGTAGTTGTAGCGTCTGCTGCTTGTGCCATAATCAAGCGTAATTATTACAATTTTTTTTTTATGAACGTATCAAACCTTACGTAGATAACCAAGAATGTCTCATCATCATCAGCATTCTCAGCCAAAAGACGTCCACTGCTGAACATAGGCCTCCCCCACGGTTTTCATCCGGTGCAGTGTGATCCTGGGATCTTTACAAGGTCGTTTACTCATCTTGTCGGTGGACGTCCTTTGTTGTGTTTTTGGTCAAGGTTGGTCTCTAATTTATAACTTTTCTGCCCCAACAGCCATCAGTTTTTCTCTTATGTATAAGAGCGAGAGCTCTTTCATTTAAAAAACTGACCTAACTGCTTTATATTCCCTGTAAATCGATAGTTTTGAGTTTTCATACACTTTTCTTTGTCTACTGTTTCTCATAGATTCTATGCACGATACACTCGTAGTTTATTAGCTCATTTATCTTTAGAATCTCAGCTAAATATTTTCAAAAGTTTTGGCATGAATTAACGTGCATGCTGTGTGGTCCCGAATGCTTTTCTTCTAATTGGTCCTCACAATGTGGAATGATGAACTAGCCCAGTTGGCAAGCAGCCAGCTCTGGGCTAGTTCTAATCGGGTATTAGTCGCAGGTCTATGCGGAAATGCAATTAATATTACTGTGATGGCTTTGACTGATTGCATAAGTTTAAGCTTAATTTTAGCTGGAAGAGAAACTAAGGGTTGCTTTAATTAGTTATTTAATGCAGTAAATATTATCACCTTGTAGCTTCATCAATCCATTTTTCTACCCAATTACAAATTGATTATACTTATACTATTGTTAGCTTATTTTTACCTACAAGTTATAGTATTTTTACACATGTTCAGCCTACTATGCCAAAGATAAATCAATATATTTATTTCTTTAAGAAGACTTCTATTAATTAAGAGAAGAAAGACAAGGGAAAATGAAATGATATCAAAATATGATAAGTAAAAAAAAACATAGATAATAAAAAAAGGTTTTATGGCTGTCTCCAACATAAGATACCCTATATGCAATTTTCATATCTATCTATCTTCAAGTCAATATTTAGCTTACTAAAGGTCACACACGCCCTTCATATTGCATGCGCAAGCTTTGCAGATCGATAAACAGCCAGCTCTAAAACCGAGAATCCCATAAATCATTGTTTTGCTTTGCAAGCTTCACCTTTTTAGCGGGCACTCTGCCAGGGCTTAAGCCGGCACTTTTAATCTAGCTTCTTCAGCCCTTCAGCTTAGATTAGCACTATGTTATACAGGTTTTGGCCTGCAATCGTAGCAAAAAATACTAAACTGTATCTAATTTAAAATATATTTCCTTTAACCAGTAATTCTAAATGACAATAATTCTTTTAATCTATTCTAATATTGTATTTGACATTTGTATTGGAATAAAAATCTATTTTAATGTTTGCATGTCTGCGTGCAGGCGGAATACACGCACTACCATAATTTTAATATCAAAATTTTATATACTGTTTTCTCAGCAAATAAAAGAGCAGAAATTCAAGTTATTAATAAAAAACATTATATACCTTTCAGGCGCTTTTTTTCTAATCGCCAACGTGTCGAATGACAAACGAGCGGGGCAGCCTGCCAGGGGCGGCGCCAGCAGTTTTAATCTGACATTAATAATTTGGCGTGGACCTGAGTCCGGGCCGCGCAGATACACGGCGATGACTGATTACGTACCAGAAGTAAGGCACAGATGGGTGAAAACAGCCAGACATTTAAAAAACCGGCCAAGTGCGAGTCGGACTCGCGCACTGAGGGTTCCGTGCCAACTTTAACTGAATTAGGTATAGCCAAAATACCACAATATTTTGTTGACCGCAAATATAACTTTGTTTTTCATAATGTTTGTATGAAAGACAAAGTTATATTTGCGGTTAATAAAAATGTGCTATATCTCAAAAACTGCTAGTTCGATTTCGCTCAAACCAATTTTCGTTGAAAGTTTATGTTGAGATCTACATTACATTTTTTTTTCAAAATTTTCACTTCCTTAGTTCAAAAGTTAGATGGGGGGGGGGGGGGACGCCCATTTTGCCACTTTGGAAGTGTCTATATCTCAAACGTTACACTTTTAGAAAAAATGGTTTTAGGAACCTCAATGTCATTTTGAAAGACCTATTTATAAACACCCCACACGTATAGATTTGAGTAAAAAATTTTTTTTTGGTTTTAGTTTCATGTATGGGAGCCCCCCCTATAATATCATTTTTTCAAATTTTTTGTACCTGAATCGGAAAGCGGTAAAGAAGATACACCTACTTACTAAGTTTCAGGTGTGTGATGCTAATAGTTTCAGAATAAAGTGACTATGACATACGGACGGACAGACAGACAGACAGACAGACAGACAGACAGATAGACAGACTTGACTAAACTATAAGGGTTCCGTTGCTACTATTTGTTCGTTTTGTGTTCGGTTTGTGTGACCCCGATGACGGACTTATTTTGGTGTGAATACCTCCTTTTTGATGTCGTAAAAAAGATAAGAGATAAAAAAATATCGGGCTAAAGCCCAGTTGCTTGATTGACCCCAAAGTCCATTGTCATCCCAATTTAACAATACATACATTAATTCCACTATAACCCCATACTATAATTCCATTATAATCCTCCGTATAAAACGTTTTGAAGTGAACGTGGATCTTTTTTGGGGTATAGTGGCAGCCGTTGAGGTATTTTTTCTATAGATCACTTAACTCAAAATCCCTTGAGAATAATTATTCAAGAATTTAAAAGAACACTTGTTACGTAAGACATGATTCACTCAGTGATTAATATAAACATATTTTTTTGTAAAGATTTCAAGACACATTCTATTTGATAATGTAGATTGCGACGGTCTAATCCGTTGAACGTGATCTGCTTGTTATATTTATGCTGTGTCTAACTCCATCGAAATTTCAAAGAACAATTAGGTGAAATAACTGCTGGTTTAATTAAGGAGGGCGAAGTTTCTCTCAACTTACATTACCCGATTTCATGTCTGATGCAACGACTTAGCTCGAAAATGGCTCTTCTAATTTGATTAAACGTATTCATAGGACCGTCTATGAAATGGTAACAGTCATGCGTCCTATGTGGAAGGCATGTTTGTAACATGAAGTTACTTCCACCTTTCAACGGATTTCAAGAGTTTGATGTTTTGGATCGCACTTATGTGATGCACGCAGTCTTAATGGCGTGTATCTTCTTAAAAGTTTTTTTGGAGGTAGTCTTATTAAATTATTCCTAATTCCCCTTAGTTACGCGTGAACGGCAGGACCGATTTCGCATTTTTTTTTTTGTTGATTGTTATAAAAAAAAGAAATATGCGTGAAATATAAAAAAAAATAAGAACGGGTGCGGGACAGGGCAGCAGGGGGCTAGTATTGTATATTAATTAATTTCTTCTTTAGATTATTAAAGTATTCGACATTGATACATCTCTACCATTAAAGATGGGAAATTATTTGACAAACGCATTGTTTTATAATAAATAAATAAAAATGATTATTCAGCACCATTAACAAACTGAAAATCATCTACTCATATAAGAGCTGTTGTCTTACGTTGTGACAGAAATGGGGATCGAATCAATGAATATTAATACTCCTGTGCAATACTACCATTCGTATGATGTAAGTATAAATCAATTTGGCGTTTGTCAGGTGAGGACATAAAAGCCTGTCTTCGCGAGACAAATTCTATAACTTAGGGCCCTCGGGAGCCTAAACCCATTTTTTGTAACAGCCTAACCCCGCTAATATTATATTTTCTCGAGAAAAACAAATAAATGACAGTTGTGGTGGCTCGACTTTCATTTGTTTTTAGAACTTAGGTTTTTGGAGCTTACGCTTTGCTACGGATATTTGACATATTTTTTTTACTTGTGCTGTTTCATCCATCGCACTGTTATCATAATAAATCTATTTTTTACGTCATCCGATTTCATTTTTGTTTGTTTGAAATGTTTGAAACACTTGATAAGTAGTGGTAGTTTTCTAGTATTTATTTTATTACCGCTTGGATTTAAATATGAAAACTTCAGACATGGAAATTATGCTACTGTAAATATTTATTTTAACTCTCAACTCTTTCTAAGTATTTATTGCTACTAAAACAATTTTTCATTGTTATGTCAGTTTCTGCCTTATGTTTCGAAAATTTTCTAGGCTTTTAGCTTTTTACGTGTTACTGGGAACAATGTTACTTTGGGAACAAAAGGTTAATACGTCTCTTAGGAACACAAGGCCTAGTTACATGTAAATCAAGTTATGTTTTAAGACCTCTTATGAACCATTCTATTTAGAGTTCAAAGATTATGATATTCTTTTGATATTTAATTGGAGTTGTAGATGTTTGAGTATATTAGAGTTTGAGTATGATACTGAGCATATTGAGTGTACCTACTATAACCTTCATGTGTATCATAAATTAGTTACAACAATATTATATTAATTTGATCCCCAACAATTTACGAAACACAACGTAGACAAAAGGGCTCGCCCAAATTGTTTCTCGGTCGGGAAATCACGAATTACATTACGAGGGATTCTCCGTCCACGGCGGTTTTTGGAACTTTTCAAATGTTGCTTTGTGGTTCAGCGTTTTCAGTTCTACGAATTACTTTTCAGTTTCAGTTTCCCCACCGCAAAAAGGGGGATAAAATTCGCGCGACCACAACGTAAACTTGAGTTATGAATTTGATAAAACGGCCGGCGCGGTTTTCGAATAAACTTCAACGAGGATCGAAAGTAAAATAGCGATAATAGCGGAAACCCCGGATCCTTGCTCGAAATTAATGAAATTTAAACCTTTGTTGAACACCAAAACTTTTTCCGCAGACATTTTGATTTGAAATGTTTGACTATAAAAGTGGCCTGATCCTATCAAAAGTGCGTACTTGATGTCATAATTAAAATTTTGTGCAAAATTTAATTACTCCACATTTTGTGACCGCATGGCAATATCGCTTTAAAATCAATTGATGTGTTTGATATCTTTAGGAGACTATAGCGTGAGTTTGAAACGTTGTTAAATCACACATCTCGAAAGAGTAAGTGTACGACATATTGCACCAAAACATGGCCTGACTACCATCTTCTTGATGAACTGAGTTAACATTCGCAGGGCGTAGCTCTTGCGGTCGCCTTGTAAATGCTTGCTTGAACACTAAGCGAGTTAATCGGCTGGCCCAATCAATCGATCTGTGTAAACCCACATTATATGCCTGCCGCAGGCTGGACGATGCGGTCAGCTGATTGACGCTACACTTGTCTCCAGGCGAGCCTCCTTAAAGCTAAGAGTTATCGATTCTAGGACACGTGTAATCAATCCATTCACTAATTTGACGCAAGCCTGCCTTAATTAATCTGAATGTGATGGCTGTTTGATTGCAATTAAGGGTTTATAGCTAGAGCGTTACAACATGTTAAGTATACGAGAACAAAGATTAATAGAACTGCTTGGGAAGTTCACCTTCCCAAGCAGTTCTATTACTCTTTGTAGTATGCCCTAAGGGCCAAGGTAGGCCTAAGGTTATTGGAGGTACTGTTTTCTGTGAGATGCAGTTTTAAAGTATACGCATTTTAATGCTAATATTCACACAATCATCCCGTTTGCAGTGACCTGCGTACACATGTTTTTGATTAATTCAGTTTTGTCATTAAACTAGACCAGCAAAAAAAAACCGGCCAAGTGCGAGTCGGACTCGCGCACCGAGGGTTCCGAACAAACCTGCAAGGTTTACAAAGTTCGTTCATTACGACAATCGAGTCATAACTATGGTATTTTTATTGCAAAATGAAATTCATAACATTACAATGGGGAAAGATGGAGGAGCATAAATTTAAGACAAAGATCTCTTTATCGTTTAAGTAATCCTTTATTTTATATTAACACATATCATTTATCTATAATATAACTGAAACACTTATACTAGCCTTGCAGCAGACTTGCGAAAGTTCTTTTATTAAAGTTATTTATTTACTAAGTTTTTTAGTCACTATTTAGAAATCTGGTTCAAAAATATTAATTTTAATTATAACACTTTAAGCAGTTAGGACGCATTTAGATTATACAGCTACATTCACCAAAACATCGGGATTGAATGACGATGAGTGAGGTCGTCTTTGCCGTTTGAAAAATGTTGCCCTCCCCATACATAGTATAATAACTCGCGGTCGTTGCTGTAACTACAATTATGTTTACAATCACAATTTTTTTGGTGGTATAACTACTTAAAATTTTAAGCTTTTCGGAATTTTTCTGTTACCTGTGCTGTAAGCTATTGCTTCTTACCAAATTTCGAGATTCTATGTCAACGGGAAGTGGTCTTTAGGTTTTAATTCCCTTGCGTGTAGTTGCGAGTTTCAAAATATGCGGTATCAATGGTTGTACTTTTGCGTTTTTGCGTTGACTTAGATTTTTTTTTCACGGGTTGAAGGCAATTAGATCTAAGTATTTGATATGAATTTCAACTTGATAGCTCTACGCGTTCATGAGGAAAAAAGTAATAAGATTATATTTATTAAAAAATATATATTTTGTAATGTAACAAAAAATTTAAGGTTTTCGGAATTTTTCCTTTATGTGTGCTATAAAACGTTGCTTCATGCCAAATTTCAAGATTCTAGGTCGACTGGAAGTACCCTTTAGGTTTTGATTCCCTTGCGAGTACTTGCGAGTTTCAAAATATGCAGCTTAAATTGCTGTTTCTTTTGATTGCGTTGACATAGAAGTTTGATTTTGTTACAGCTTAAAGGTATTATAGACCTGAGTATTTGGTATGAATTTCAATTTAATACCTCTACGCGTTTATGAGGAAATGGGTAGTAAGTTGAAAATTATTAAAAAATATATATATTATGTGATGTAACTAAAAATTTATGGTTTTCGTAATTTTTCCTTTATCTATGCTATAAGACGTTGCTTCGTACCAAATTTCAAGATTCTGAGTTCACGGGAAGCACCCTGTAGGTTTTGATTCCCTTGTAAGTGTCGAAAATTTGCGGCATAAACGGCTGTATCTTTTGATTGCGTTGGCTTAGAAGTTTGGTTTTTTCACAGCTTCAAGGGACAGTAGACCTGAGTAATTGATATAAATTACAGCTTCATACCTCCACGCGTTCCTGAGAAAAAGGGTCTTGACAGACGGACGGACGGACAGACGGACAACAAAGTGATCCTATAAGGGTTCCGTTTTTTCCTTTTGAGGTACGGAACCCTAAAAATCGCTGTGAAAGATATACTGACTGGAGTTGACAGGGCTCAGATGACAGACAATAGCACCTGTAAAAAATACGGGATACTGCCATGTGAACACATTAGAGCTTTATGCGGGACCCAGTAATGCAGTTCGCAGGACTGGGCTGCCGAGGGAAAGTAGTCTTACTTGTTTATTGACAAGATACAATTAATATAGGTATGTTGCTTAGTACTGTCAGATAAACGAACGGTTAGCGTTCATGTCAAAGTAAAAATTTGACCATTTTATCTTCAAAATGTCTCAAACAAACTTGTTAAGTACTTTGACATTTGACATTCTTATTATTAATTTTAAGATGCTTACTGAATCTACGTATTTAATTAATGCAATTTTTACATGCTATTGCAAAATTCAACGTTGAACTGAAGCTCGTTTCAAGGCTTTTGTAACGGAATTTATTATTATTTTGTTTTAAATCCTGATATCAAATGAATTTCATATAATGCAGTGTTCATCAATTGAAAAGATTCATGATTAGAAGCAGCAAGATCATTCTCGATTCGGTTTTTAATGATTCACCTAAATCATTTAAAACCTAATCGTTTATTGACTCTTGTGTAATTGCTCGATTTCTAAAGTTTCGTGTAAAAGACCATCGTATTTAGAATTCACTCAATGCGATTTGAATAAGCTCACCGAAGGTCTACTTTAACTTCGCCGAAGTATAATGAAAACAAATCTTTAAGTAGATTTATCGTTCGAAACTCCATTTCGGTTCCTGAATGATACATAGAGCCACTCAATTGCATCAGTAAAGCTCAGAAGACCCGGTGAATTTGTTTCATTCTGAATTAAAGTGCAAGTGAAATAAATCGAAGCACCGAGAACGAAGGAAGATTCAGTGAATACAAAAATTGCAGCAGCATTTTGAATTTTTATTATTCAGCTTGCTCTTTTTGTTGACAAAAGCGTATTACTGTCAGAGTAAAATATGAAGTGAATTATGGGTTAAAATACTTTCATAGAAAAATATATTTAATTTGAAATGATCGTTTAAAAGCCTTCTGATATTTAAAAACTTTTTGATACAAACGTTCTGAATCCAGAACGTTTAGTAAAAACACGGAGTTAATACTCCGTGCACGTCCACTCCACTAGAAGGGAGAAATCCTCAATCTTTCATGCTATCATTTGCTATGAACGAATAAACTTAAAACTAAATAGGAATTTGGTTAGAAGACTGTTGCATTTTGTAAACAAAAAGTAGTCCGTAGAACCGCATTATCCAAACCTCGGCTTACATTTCATTACTCCATCCCACCAAGGAAATTGTGCCAAAAACACGGGTTGATGAAATGAAATCGGCCATCCACTTTGTATAATGTCTTAGTACGAGCGGTTTCAAGGAAGCCTCCTATCGGCTAAACAGAATTGTCATTAAGTTGGAGCACTCTTATCTCAGTAAGTGCTCAAGGGCTTAGTATATCCGCTAATGACTTGATTTTCTGCCTCGTAAAAGTTGTATCACTTCGACGTAGCCGTCTATCTGTGAATTACTTTGAATTTATACGCTCTTCCCTTTAAGGGAGAATGGGCATTACCGTTCGTAATGGTCGGAATTGGGACTGGAAACGTTTTTCGTTGTTTGTTATTTTGGGTTAGAAGGGTATATTCTTTCTGTTTTCTTTGCAATCAAAACAATATTTCATGAGCTTGAATTATGTTTTCTTAAATAACCTTAAAACAACGGCGTATACTGAATATAAATAAAATTATGGTAAACATGTAATAAGCACAATGTTACTTTTGGATAAAGAAAACAAATTTATTTTGTTAAGGAATCCAAGTTTCAATAAAGGACATTCTTGTGTTGTAAAGCATTATGCCATAATGATCTATCTAAGGTTATTAAGATACTTTGTGTTAAATAATAATAATACATCTCTTAGCTTTTTGACACTGCAGTACTTACTGTACTTAGGTGATAATATCACAGTATATTATACTAAACTACACAAACAAATAGTCAAACTTCGACACATTCACTGACTGGCATAATTATACTAACAGTTTGGTACATTCCTAAGCAATCTTCAATTTATAGTTGATTTTTGTTTTTATAGTGTTTTGACGCTATACAAACTTAGTAATATAAATTGCACTTGTAAAAAGCAACCGTGACTCTTGTGACAGACGAGGTATCGAACCCCGTGTCTTACGCTGTCCGGGTGTATCTTCAATTTGTTTCGTTACAATTTTTCTCATTAAACCTTGTTTGTTTTTCTGCGTGATTGTTTCATATTGAATCAAGAAACGCGAGCTCTTATATTCTTGTCCCTAGCAGGCAATAACGCTCACGCCATAACGAGTACGACTGTGAAAAAAGTATTCAAATTGCGGCGTTAAGTTCAACTCGCATTAGATTTAGTTAAACTGCGGGTGTAACTATTTATAGAGAAGATAAGGCGGGACATCTCTTGTTTATAGTGCAGGGGAAGTGTTTAGCGTAGAACGGCGGGGGCGGGCCATGGCCGGCGAATTACGTCGTTATGTGACGCTTTAGCATTTGTGACACACGGGAGTTACAGCCCGAAAGCTTGGAAGCTACATGCTACGAATCCATACCCGTCTTTGTAGAATACAGGTTTTCCTCTTCTTTTATTGATATCTTAACTCTCGTGACATAGAACAAACCTGTTGATTTAGACCGTCTCCTTCAATTCGTATGTTTCCCTTAAGCGAATATGAAACTGACATAACTATGTAACGAATAAAGAGTTATAATCTATGTTGAAATGCGCCAATTAGGATGGAAAATCTATGAGATACGGATAACGTCTTATCTTTCGATGCCCGTAAAAAAACTATATGTCATAAAACTATATACATAGAATTATGTACTCGTATGTTCAAAGCACGGTTACACTAACTAGATGCTACATTACAGGCAACTTTTAAGTAGGTAGTTCCACTCACCAGCCTACACTGCAGGTACTGCCGATTTTTTTTAAACTTCAACTAAAGTTACAGTAAGTCATTCAATTAGCTCAAGCAGCTGGAAAGTACTGCAGCGGTTATGGTGAAAACCATCATGGTGAAAGACCTCAAAAATAATGTATATTAAAGTTATTTGTGTGACCGAAATGATTAATCTGTTTCTAAATAAGAACTGTTAAAAAAACAAGCTGGCTGTATTGTTAGCACATCACGTCATCAAATTAAGTTCATGCTCCACAACCTTTCCGTCTGTGTGTATTCAAACAAAAGCAGTTGACGGTCGAAGGAAGTGGCCCGATAGTGCTCCTTGCTACTTGATAACGTTGTTGTCGACTATAACATGTTACTTAGCACGTTATCACCTCTCTATGCAGAATGGACCTCATTAGCGATATATCGAGCTGGCTGTGTGCTGTGATGGCACAGTTGAGAAGTGTATCGGCCGTAATTGACAGTAAAGATGATAGTTAACTGAATGGTTTTTATCTGGAATCGTACTGGATCGGCAGGTTTGGTTTACAAGTTTCAAGAGTGATTCGATACTGCGGTATTGAATAAAAGCATGTGATTTGTATCACAATTTATTAAAACACATAATGAATAGAGCATTCGCCTCTGTGCTTTTAATGATGAAGCTTTAACGCTGATGTGTAATGGAGTACCTACCTAAATGAGTTTCACTTTTTTTATACGGTCCCCGATTGGAAACTGAACTAATCACATTACTGATTGTGTATTGTATAGAATTGCAATTTCAAGAAAATTGGTTTGATTATTTCATTAAATTACTATTACTAGCGTATGGAACTCACACCAAGAACAAATTTACTGTCGAATGAATTGACGCCATATGTCTTCAACACATACAAACAGTATCACATTTGACATTAAAATTACAAGGAATATGTTTAAATCTTGCCATCGACATGTGACCTATTATTTCCTTGGCATAGCTTTTCAGTACGAAGTAATAACAACTTACTGGATTATTTACATAATAAACAAAACTTAAACCCGAGACAATTATGAGTTCTAATAACTTTAATAATAATAAAAGTGTATATCCTCAATTAACTGTGAATTTTTAGTATCTATTCCAGATCCAACAGTATCATTAAAACCACGCCACGAAAATCCAGCTTGAATATTGCATTCAAAACTATTTTTGTAAACTCATAACTTCACAACACAAAATGTCACTCTGTGACAAATTAAATGCGAAATGTACGCTACACGAAAATACTCTGGTGAAAACGTTTCAGCATTCCGCAAAACGAGGACATGCTTAAATCGTTACGAAGTTTTTCTAGACTGGGCAAAGGCATAGTTCGGTCCGAAATAATGTAACCACTTTAGTCGGGTGGAGTATTTACAACTTCGCTATCACAGAGATACCAAAATGATTTTACGGACAAATGAGACGAAAGCTGAAATAACGCTGTTTTTGTTGAGTTATTTCAGTAGTTTCAGATTGTTTTATAAAGCTTTATCGACTCAGTTTTCACTTTCCTACAATTTCAGTTTCGATACATTTAAAAAATTGAGAGGCTAATGTAGTATTACACATTAGCCATTACATACATTACATTTTTTTAAGCTTGTAAATTATGTGAGCTTGGAGTGTAGCTACTAAGTACATTTAAGGTGAGTTACTCCTTACTTGCCCGTCTATGGATACATAGGTACCTAATTGTAATAAAGTAGGTTAGGTATCAAGTCTAACTGCAGCAAAAGGAAACAAAACAAACTACTTGCGCGTTCAAATATTTAGATAGAGCGTAATATATAATCGTTATAACAAGTTTACGAGCTTAAGCTGAGCTGCATTAAGATAAATAATAAATCCCCAAGCTAAGCACGTACAAGGTGCTTAAAAACACCCGTGCGACCTGTCTTACAACTAGGTGCTTGCAACTTTATGCATACAGAATGAATTCGCGCTGAAAATATGACCCTTGAGTGTACCGCTCCAGATAATTGTTGTTAAACTCGTTGCCTAATGAGTTAGCCGGAGAACGGAGATTAGGCAAATTTCGTGAGTTGAGCTATGGACGGTCATGTGGTAGGGAACTTTTAGGACACTGTTTTGGGAGAATGTGGATAGTGCCGAAAGATGGCGCTGGGTGTTCAATAATTGTTACTTCAGGGTAACAAAACTACCTTTTATTAATTTTCACATTTCGAGTTTACATCCCCACGACTAAGCCTATTGGCTTATCTGCGTTTATTTAAGCCAAATTGTGATATGTAATAATTTAACACCACATATACTACCGACCTACTATTATAATAATTCTGTGCACTTGTATGAAGGTTTGGGTAAGCAACGTTAAACCTTATTTCACAAATCATAGATTGCATTTAAGACCTTATCGGTCATATGATTAAGAAATTAGACTTTGTTGTTTTATGATATTCGACTTTGTTTTCCCACTCAATTATTCGTCAACAATTAACATGAGCAATTTTATCACATTATACTTTCTGAATAAATAGGAGTTGAATAAAATTGCTCTTAGATCTTGTAATGAGGCCAACCTTAAGCTGCGAGCCTCGGCGCGTAAATTAGAAGCAGTCTGCAGACTTATGGTCTGCGAAGTAGATTGGTCAAATGCAGAGGACAAACTTAGACTTAAAATGAGATCTTAATTCTTTTAAAAATAGCCGCACTGTTAAAAGATGCAATTTAAAAGCAAGAGTGTTAGTAATCTTTTTGTGTATGGAACCCTAAAAAAGATAAAAAAAAGTGGGTTTGGATTTTAGGCATTCAAAAAACCACAATTCACAAATATTGGAAATTAAAATGAACTGCAAATGCTTAACAAGCAATTTAGTTCTGGCCACACTACCACGTTTATGTAATATTGCCCGGATGACCAGGTCACGATTTCAAGAGAAGTAGTGTAACCACAGCATTAAATGCCTACTTTAAGCCCTCGAGCTAAAAGAGGTGGTGGAGGTAGATAAACTCCTCACCGTAACAAGTAGCAGTCGAGTTGAACAATGCTCGGATGAATGTTTAAATTTTACTTCGCAACTGCCAAAGTTTATTCAACAAACTACCTCGGATAATGGAACTACGGCGGCTTATTGTTGCGTCTTTTGCAAATAGAAACAAACCATGTCGGCACATGTTTAGCTTGTAAATGAATGCGCTAAATTATTTAGCAGGCCGCCGCTGCGTACTTCAGTGGAAGGCATAATTAAGTCTGTGTAACTAAAGCGAACTAAGTTGAGAATCTCTTGCTCCTTTAGTGCTTTTCTTAAGGATAGGCCTTTTGTAGATAAAAAAAGAACAAACATTCACCAGTAAAATAAATATTCAGGTCTACAAAGTTATATGAACCTTTAACACACTGCGTCTTTTAGCAGCGATGCAGTCGCGATGCAGCATCGCTGCAGTCGCAAAATGTCAACCTTTACACATTGCGCTACTTTTTGCATCGATGCAGACGCGATGCTAACGCGCGTTAGCATCGATGCAGTCGCTATGCAGAAGCTGGAAATTGACAAATTATGTACTGAATATTGGCGACTGCATCGATACTTACGCGCGACTACATCGATGACAAATTAATCTGTTCACTGTATTGCGTGAATCGCGTGTGTTAGTATCGATGCTAAAAGTCACAGTGTGTAAGGGGTCTTAGATATCGTACTATCAAATAAGCTTTCAATTAATTAAAAACAAAATAATAGATATTCGCAGTTCCGAGAAATACGAACTCTAGATTCGGTATAAAATTAACATGTCTACCGATCCGAAATAATTTGTCACTCGTGTTTAACTTAGCTATTGTTTCTCCGAACTAACTGAACTATTCAGGTAATTAGGTAAAGGTTAACAAGATTTAATTGTACGTTGTATGTTCAAACAAATTATAACGTATCATCTCTTGATATTCCGTGCTCCTTTGGATTATAATAATAAATAACACGACGTGGCTCGTACCTCTAGAATGAATATATTTACAGTTGTTGTAGGGCTGTTTAATGGCCAAAAAAGAAATATCCAACCTACTTAGATATTCATATTACTAAAATAATATCTTGGTTTAGGTACATATTATTGTTAACTAAAAATAATACTTAAATGCACACCTTAACCATCCTAAATCCTACATATGAGTACAATTCAGGCGGTCTTATTGCTTGAAGCAATTCCTTGCAGACAACCTTCAGGTAATGAAAAGCATAAATGAATAAAGAGGCATATAGTATGTATACTTTGTCTCGAAATAAAATGTTTACCTAGTTAACCATTCACCATTTCAGTGAAATTTTATTATAACGAGCGGACGGCCGCTTATCAGTTACCGCGTCTAAATAATTGTTTACCTTCAGCTGTTTGCGAAAAAATATCACAAGATAACTTAAAAACCAAACTCAAAAGTTATTTCTTGTCTACATTGTAGTTATAATTAATTATTTAATTGTAATTATTACATAAGTGTAAACTTTTAACAATGATCTCTCAATGTTGATTAAAAAATCTTAAACTCTGGTTCTTGCCTATAGTATACAATACATATTACATTTATGTCATGGTTTTTAATGTTTTACTGTATTACCGATCTGCTCATCACACATTATTCGATTTGTTATTCGCCTGCTGTTTCTTTTCTTACTGACGTTAACTTATCTCATTAGCATTACGATAAACCTCTGTGGTTTTTAGATGTTAATATTTCCTATATCTTGTAATTTTGTTAATACGATAAAAAATTAAAAAAACATAAACCTGGACTGTTATTACCTGAAAATGAGACAATATTTAAAAGTCACTCCCATTATAGACAATGATACTTTAAAATTGAACTTATTTCAAGTTTATTTTATTGAGGATGCGTTCATTAAAAAATACATTTTTGCTTATGAAAACAAATTTATACCATTGTCACCATTGCATCAAAGAGAGTGAGAGAGAGATAGTTCCTTCTATTTACCCTAAAAAGTTTTAAGTGCCCTCAATAACCTTTCGTATAAAACAATTTTCACTGTCACAAACATTATTAACTTCCCTCTAAACTTGTAAATTTTCAAGAAAGGACATTGTTAAGGGTCTGCTTGTGAGACTTGTGCCTTAAATAATTAATCACTCTAAGTGCCCATTGACTTTACTGGATACCTGTTAACGTTTTTAGGGTTCCGTAGCCGAATGGCAAAAAACGGAACCCTTATAGTTTCGTAAAGTCTGTCTGTCTGTCTGTCTGTCTGTCTGTCTGTCTGTCTGTCTGTCTGTCCGTCCGTATGTCACAGCCACTTTATTCTGAAACTATAAGCATCACATAGCTGAAACTTGGTAGGTAGGTGTATTTTGTTCACCGCTTTCCGATTCAGATACAAAAAATTAGAAAAAATAATATTTAAGGGGGGGCTCCCATACATGTAACTAAAACCAAAAAATTTTTTTTTACTGAAACCTGTGACTGGGGGGTGTCTATGGATAGGTCTTTGAAAATGATGTTGAGGTTTCTAAAACCATTTTTTCTAAAAGTGTAAGGTTTGAGATATAGACGCTTCCAAAGTGGTAAAATGGGCGTCCCCCCCCATCTAACTTCTGAACTAAGAAAGTGAAAATTTTGAAAAAAATATATCATGTAGATCTCAACAAAAACTTGCAACGAAAATTGGTTTGAAGGAGATCGAACCAGTAGTTTTTGAGATATTGCACATTTTTATCAACCGCAAATATAACTTTGTCTTTCATACAAACACTATGAAAAACAAAGTTATTTTTACAGTCGCAATATATTGTGATGTTTTCGTTAAGTGAAAGTAAGTGGACCCTGAATTTAGTTAAGGGTGGCACGGAACCCTCAGTGCGCGGGTCCGACACGCACTTAACCGGTTTTTTAAAAGTTTGTGAAAAGGAGTCAAAGGATTCATAATTATCGTTTTCATCTAAAATGTGTATATCTGGAAATACATTTGCTCGCAACAGAATTTGAATATTTATTAACCCTTTTTTTAGTTTAATTACTAAATACTTAGATATCTTAATACCAAGATACGTAACATAACATTATGTATTTGTGCGTAGAGTACCAATTTATTGTTATAGTGTCTCAATACAAATATTTCTTCAATAACGCAATATTTAGTAAAGAACCACGATTCCAGAAACAATAGCCAATCAATTGTTATCTCGTCCGATATGATGTCGTTGGTGTTTGACGAAATATTCAAGAGATTATTTCAATTTCACTTATGATTACTACTACATGTAGTCTCTCAATAGACTTCAGTCAGGTGTTGGAAGATGCCAAGAAAACCGGATGAGGTGGGTTTTTCCGGAAATGACTAGTGTAACTGTGGCGCGGTGCAGACAATGGCCCATCTCCTGTCCTGCCCCAAATGTGCTAGCTCATGCACGCTGCAAGATCTACAGCAGGCAAACGCCAACGCAATCAACGTTGCACAACACTGGGAGAAAATATTATGATTGTTACCAGTCGACTCGAAGAAGAAGAAGAACTACTACATGTCTCTGTTTGAGCCTTCAGGCGGCTTTCATACTGAGTACTTAGTTATATTACAATTTCGCTAATTGAAATAATAAGATAAGGCACGTGTTTATCTAAGTAAAAAGTATAAACTTCACTCTGTGGCAAACCAATCTCTTTTTTAGATTTATATTATTTTTGAATATTTCTTTTTTATTATTTTGACAACTTTACTTTTGTTTACTTTGTTTTTTTTACGTCTAAAGATAGAAGTAAATTTTCTGTGAAATATCCTTTTATTTTACTTTAAAACTCAAATACAATTGATTAACGCGAACAAACTCATAAACACGAATAACTTACTATGGTGCGCGAAAAAATAATGCTTATTTAATCAATATTCCGTAGCTAAAATCATAATCTGTTTGATAAGATTTTTCATGATTTATTTAGCTGTCCAAAGTAAAAAAACGCTCACGTAAAATCCGTCAAACATGTTTTGTGATCGCCACGTAAATTCAAACATATTTTATTTTCCTAAAAAGAAACAACATTTCCAGATTCCTTTTACTGATATAACAGATATACAGTACCAATTTTGTTACTGTAATACACAGAAATAAATAAAATTGCATTACATTCGCAAAATGAAAAAGCTGTAAATAAAAATGCGTTTCTGTGAAACCTTCATAAGAGCATCACATGCAAAAGTGCGGCGATAAAAACTAATAACATCGTCATATTCGTTTTTAGTTTGAACTTGACTGTGAGTACAGTCATGTATAATTTTTTTTCATATCATTTATCAATACAATAGTGAATTCCGAAAATAATTTAATTATTATAAATAAATTGTCGTTACTTTATTTCTTTTTTAATTCAATAAACCCTTTTTCATCTGGCATTGGCACGCGCGAAGTGATGTCATTGTAATTGGTATATCATTGCCAAAAGAAATGATTTTAGCTACGGAATAAAGGGATTCAATCATCATCATTATAATTTTAAGCCAGAGGACGTCCACTGTTGAAAATAGGCCTTCCTTCAGGTTTTCACAGCGTGGTTCCACGCCAGAGGTTGCACGCGTACTACTTCCAGTGTGATACAAGGAACACAATACTATATAATGTTATTTTATATATCACGAGCAGTCCCAGCGAACTTGTTTCCCCCCCACTTTTTTATCCTATTTGGGGTGCCGACGACTACAAAATACAAAAAGAAAACATAAAAAACGGGCCACCCGATCTCGAGTTTTACGTGGTTTTAACGACTTTCTGTTATGTACGAGTATATGTACAAAATTTATATAATATTCACAACTATCTACACAGGAGTGCCTATTTTTTTATCTTGGCCATGAAAATCTATAGCAACAGCTTGCAAAAACAATACCATTTTAATATAAAGCCCTGAAGACAAGGCTGTAGGGTCGTGATGAAAATTTAAGTCGTTGTTATTTGGAAACCTAATAGCTTTTGCTTGTAGTCTGCAACGAATAGGGTGACCTGGCAATATTATTGTCTATCAATCAATATTCACGCTGTAAACGTTGTCAATATTTTTTGTTGAATCATTCTTGTTTGAAAAGCAACGCAAAATATAAACTTTTTTTAAAGAATTAATTGTGAATTCTTTAAATCTTTAGGTTTATCTTGAATAAACCGTGTTAAAAGCAAATTTGTATTCACTTTCATTATCACAAGGCCAAACAAAATAGCATTGATTTAGGCCCGATTTCTTCATCGATAGTAATGGTAAATTTGGTTAAGGTAACCCTTGGTTAATGTATTTTTTCTTTACAACACACACAATCGTAAATATTCAACCGCTGGTTACATTACTTTACCATTACTATCGATGAAGAAATAGGGCCTCAATCACGTTGTTATTATAGGTAAATAATATTATTCTTAGCATAATCGTAAAAAAATATAATTAAGATCACACATTGACTGAAAATCTGGAGTATTATTATTAATACCGCCGCTCAGGGAATGCTATTTTGACGTTTATAATTTTGATAGGATCGAAGTCTGGAAGTTTGTCATTATTAGGGTTCCGTAATCCAACATGGAACCTTTATAGTTTCGCCATGCACATCTGTCCGTCTGTCTACAGTTCAGCGCAGAGACCTGAAGTACTAGAAAACTGTAATTTGGCATGGGTGTGTATTCTAATCTCCTCGCCAAACTAGTAGAATATTTTTTTTGAGGTATCTCTCATACAAGTAACATGGAGATATTATTTTTCTCTTGCCAAACCCATCGTGTGGGGTATAGTTAAATAGGTCTTTAAAAATAATTAAAATTTTATTACAATCACTTTTCGTTAAAGTGGCCTGTTTCCAATATTCAGTTTTGAAGGGCTAATTTTTGCTAGAGTCCAATGTCCCCACCCTCTCCAAAAATTAACAATATTAGCACACATAAAATGAATTTAGAAGGCAAACTATTACGGCTATGATAAGTGAACAAATTACGGAATTGGTGTCCATAAACTTAAAGGAAAATTATTTTCATGATCGCTTTAAAAAATACCACCAAAACGCGTTAAGATATGTAACTGAAGCTGTAGTCAAATATTGTAGACACGGAACCCTACGTGCGCGAGTCCGACTCGCACTAGGCCGGTTTTTCTATACACTTCATGTCAAAATTGAAAACGCCGAAATACTATTTTCTTAGCGGCTGAATTATAAGCAGTAGTTCCAAAGAAAATTGAGTACGTGACATATTGACAACGGCTGAGGCAGTCAAATTATGCTTAAGATGATCGCTCTCCGCTCAAAAGTTATGGCCTGCTAGGAAGATAAAAGCCTACCAGAATATATGAAAACGGTCCGGTAATAAACAAAATTGAACTTTTCTCTGGGCTCAAGCTCATGAGCCATATCCATTTATGCTATCTTACAATATCAAACACTTTAGTGAAATCATGGTAGAAAGCGCTTTAGAATTTTGAATAAAAACCTGTTCGAGTTTTCTCGTGAAATATTTACTGTTCATATACTTACTAGCGATTCCGTTGACAGAAGTTTGAAATTTCGAATGTGACAGTTTATTTATTTACAACTAAACATATTATAATTAACAAATACAGAAAAAAATAAACTAAACTAAATGATAAAACAAAACAAAAACCTCACAACGAGCACGAATCAGATTTTTTATTTGTAAGTTGTTATCAACCTATAAATTATGAAATCTGACCCAGGTCACTGTCCCACGGAAAGGTGCCCATGAGGCTGGCCACATTGCCTCTTTAATTGGCCAAGCTTATACGCTGGCCAAGGTAGAGGCCAGCCTTTGCATCGTGAGAATTCAAAACTAGCAATTGTGTTATTTATTCAAAAAAGAAATGTTTAATTGCGTTGCCGTTAGATTTGAAATTTAACGCGACTCATGAAAAAGTCATTCCATGGAACTGAAAAATAAAAAGAGATATCGAAAATACTAGTGTTGAGGTGATTTCCAGCTTTTACTCGTATTTCCCTCTATGACTAAAATGTAAATTTCACTGTAGAGAAAAAATATAGCAATAAGCTCACAGAGTTCGCTGTCATCAATTTTTACATCACAATAATCCTGCCCGTGCGCGTCAATATAAATTTTCGTCCCATTTATCAAAACACGACGCTCTGTCAACTAAACAGCATAATGGAAAAGAAATGAATTAATGCTGGCATAAACTGCATCATCCGGTGATTTTGGCTACGTGGGCCATTGCCCAAAAATGGCGCTCGCCTCTGGCCACATAGTGCGGTGGGACCTATTCTGGTGTCGTAACATTTTACGATCGAATGTAATGTTAAGAACGCGATCGTGATAATGGCTGATCTCTTCGGGGGCTTTTATGTATAAAAGGTTATAATATTTTGGATGCATTAATGTTGTAGTAAATAAAAGACCTGTATGCTGGTATATCGTTATACAGAAAAATATTTTATTTTTGGTAGGTAAGTATAATTATTAAGTTTATTATTTTGACAAAGTGATCATACTCACTAACAAACTTACTTCCATTTTATTTAGACCTAACATTCCAAACGCTTTAGCAGCGTTTAGTGGTCACAGATAGATTTGCGTAACTAAATGAAAGACAAAAATATTATTATGCTGTAAATGCAATTGGAATCGGATAACAGTATAACTCTCAAAAGTATATTTTAGGTCCTTAAATGTGATTGTTAATATTTATGAAACGACTGCTTGTGTATGTCAACCCACATTTCCGCACGATAACAGAATAAGATCGTGCGCATTCATGCGAAACCAACTGCTGACAAAATGTGTGCGCCCCACAAAATATTGTTCATGCAACTTATTCGAATCAACTCGTACAGTCAACGCCAAAAGCAATAAAGGCTTACCAGAAGCATTAACTTTTAATTAAAAAATTAAGATCTGATAATTATGTGATTTAGTTAACATAAACTACATCTTCTCTTTCTCTCTTTTGTCTTGTCTTGTCTCTTTGAGTCTTTTTTGATCTCGACACAAAATTCTACTATTTGATATTAAGTCACGTGTTGCAGCAGAATTTTCGTTAAAAATTCGTTACATGACTTAATTAAAGAAGCATGCAAAACATACGATTATCGAAATTATTATTTTTAAATTAATTTTCACATATATTGCAAGTAGTGAAAATGAATCTGAAAACCCTTAGGTTTCATAAAATTAAATCAGTAGGTTAATATTTTAACTAAGCCAACAAACGGCTCTCCGGTTAACGATACAAACGTCATTTATTTAATTTTATTACAAATCATTGTTTATGGAATGAAGCCGGGCCATATCTCTCTCACGGTCTGTCGCGTCGGCTTCGTCCGAACACGAAATGAGCCGTACCAAAATGGAAAATACAGATAAATATCCGATATTGTTCTGATATTCGTGATTAATACCTTTCCGATACTAACTGTACGGTTGTTGTTTATAAAGTTATTAATAAAAATATAAATCTTTCGGCAAAAGTACAGGTTTAAATTGCTGGATATACTCGTTTTAAGGCTATAGCAGATATAGAGATATTACTTTTTTTTTGTTGTTTTGCATATCAGTGATATAATAATAGAGTTTTTTTTTAAATGAGTGTTTAGTAGCGAATGCATTAAACCCTAAACCATTTTCTTAAGGAATCGCTTAGGTCCCAGTACTATCTACACCATATTTTAAGTTAGTTCTTGGGTAGACTAATTGAAGGACATTATTGTAGGTATTCTATTATGATTTATCATCATTTTCAGCCGAAGGACGTCCACTGCTGAACATAGGCCTCCCCCACGGTTTTGCACAGCGACCGGTTGTGTGTGATCTTGCGATCTTTTGTGTCCTAATATCCGTCACCATAAACCAAGTAGAGATGAGATCTACGTAATTGCTCTTTTGTTTCCACCGAGAAATGGATAAAAAGAAGATAGTAAAAATACATCTTTGGTAGACAAAAGATGTAATTTTACCCAAACTACTTTTTGAATGTATTTAAATATCAAGTACTTTCAAATACTAATACGTGTAAAACGGCGAAACACGCTCTCACCCTTAAATTGCTAATCAAGTTATTTTCTATCGCTCTCTTAGTGACGAAATTAATTGCATCGTCGACGAATTATCGTCGCTCGCTAGTATTTTTTGACAAGGGTCGCAAAACATTTCGAGGACAATTGGATTTGCGAGCGCTTTCCTTCAAAAAGTCACTGAGAATTTTTGTTTCTGAACACATTTGCGTGCAATGACGCAGGCTAAGAAATTGGGTACGAAGTCACCTTTTTCCGTCTAACCAGATCTATCTTGTGATGGGCGATCTCCTTATTTGATAAGGCATAGCTAATTTCGGCAATTTTTGGATTACTGATATATTGTTTAATTTTTATCGGTACTGAAAGCTACAGTTTGAATCTGAAACTCGTCATAAACGTTACTTTTAAATGCTACTTATTTAAATTTTTTACTTAGCTAAAAGGACTTTTGACAATTATAAACTTCTTAAAATTTTGTAATTACTTACTGACTTTATGAACATTTTCTTGTTAAATCTGAAACTCTTGCCAATTAGTAACTTCAGTGTCTTGAAGCTTTACAACTGTTAAATTATGAAATTTAAAACTCTCAATTTTATCGAAGCAAGTAAGTGGTATAAACACTAACATAGTCTACTTAAGACCTTTAACACATACCTCATAAAAATAACTATAGATCTCAATTATATTCATCTCAAATAACTACTTAACTAATTATAAAAATACCAAGTAAAACTGAAACCTCAAGGAGAACATAATCAATAATTTCGTTGGGAGTTACGGAAGTAGGCTTGACTGTCATGTTGTTTAAAAAGGGTTTGACAGATGTCAATATTCATTAACTGTTTTCAACCTTCCAGCCAAGCACGTGTTTTGGATTATACATTATCGAAAAATTACAATTTGGATTCCAAACAAAATAAAAATTTCTAGACACATTTTAAATGTTCATAATTTTATTACTTTCGTACAAATGTTTAATTAAATCATTCATCATTAATAAAATTTGCTTGCATTTAGTATTTAACTATCTTAATTAAATTTAACGATCAATAAACATTAAGAGAATCAGTCTTTTGATTTTGGTTAGACGTTTACATGGGTTTTTTATAGAGCTACAGTGGCTTCACACGATAAAATGACCTTAATAAAGATTTTTATAAGCTTCTAAGCTAATAAGAAGCCAAGCAGCTTAATTTAACGAAAGAAAGTAAAATCTTGATTAACAAATCACTAAAATTCACACTTATAGAAGTCGGAGCACCCGTAATTATTACAAGTGAAAAAGTTCATAAACTTTTAGTTCCCGTAGTAAAGTACGCAGATTCCAAAAGTATAATCTCGCCGAATGAGCGTTGAGCAATAAAATTCTTACCTCCATCCTTTATTTAAGAATTGCTCTCGACTCATAAATTCGTTAAACGTTCGAGCTGCTATAGTGACCATACAGCACAACTTACATGAGACAAATCAGGAAAATCATATAAAGATTGTCTTACGATTGATTGATAAATTGTGGTAAAAATTATAGCAACTATCAATCTATCGATCGAATAAGTTGATTGACCATTGTTCATGCTTAAGACCTCTTACACACTGTGACTTTTAGCAGCGATGCAAACGCGATGCAGTTACAAAATGTCAACGCTTACACACGGCGCTGCTTCTGCATCGATACTAACGCGCTTCTGCATCGATCCCAAAATGAATCTGTTCATTGCATGAGTCGCGATGCTGTCGCGCGTTTTGAAAACGCGATGCATCTATGCAAAAAGTCGCAGTGTAATAATAATAATAATATAACTCTTTATTGTACAACACAAAGTTAATTACAGTTTATAAGCTCAAAGTAAATGTACAACTAAGGCGGCCTTATCGCTGAAAGCGATCTCTTCCAGACAACCTTTGGGTAAAGCAATAGACTATTCATATTGGCTGTGTGCGAAGTACTAGGTGGGGGAAGTATAATCTACCGCAGCGCTCACAGTGGCTATATGTAGCATTAATGTCTGCTCTCGAAATTAGAAATAAAAAACTAAAATGTCAATTCCTGTAAATCCAATAGCGTGTTGGCAACATAATTGGCGCAGTATTTCAGTGCCGTTTAGTTTCTCCCAAACTCGAATCTTCACCCGCCCAATTTTATGCCTCGTTATGCATCAAAATTGCCATATGATAACCTTACTGCTTTGTGACTCATGAATTATGGAGCAATACGTTTTTTGAGATGGTATATCATATGAGACGTCAATAAGTTCCGTGCGCAAATGACCTGATAACATTGATTGTGTAATCCATTACTCCAACTTGTCAATGATTTTTCTGATGCGTTTCCAGCAGTCCAGATAATGCATATGTATAGTAATCTTATAACTTAACTTTATACAGAAGTGATCTTGCCGTAACATAAAAAATATATAATTTAATTAAATTTATTTTTTTCTTCTCATTGTGTTAAATTAAAATGGGCGTCCCCCCCCCATCTAACTTTTGAACTAAGAAAGTGAAAATTTTGAAAAAAATATATGATGTAGATCTTAACAAAAACTTGCAACGAAAATTAGTTTGAAGGAGATCGAACCAGTAGTTTTTGAGATATTGCACATTTTTATCAACCGCAAATATAGCTTTGTTTTTCATACAAACACTATGAAAAACAAAGTTATTTTTGTTGTCGCAATATATTGTGATGTTTTCGTTAAGTGACAGTAAGTGGACCCTGAATTCACTTAAGGGTGGCACGGAACCCTTAGTGCGCGGGTCCGACACGCACTTAACCGGTTTTTACCATCTGAGATCACAAAACATTTAACATTTTAAGCAGGGGATCGTGCACTTTGGCGTGCCCTTGGGGAGGCCTACGTCCAGCAGTGGACTACAACAGGCTGAATGATTGATTGATTGATAACACTTTAAATTAAAAGTTGAACAGTATGAACAGTTACGTACTAAACCGAACCGGATTTTTATGTTTTGTTTTTATCCGAAAAATTATGATGATAAAGAACATACTTTTTCCACACTAGATACCTATCTGCGTCACATTTTGCCTGGTTGTCTGTTATATATGATTTGTTGAAGTGGTGTCGATTGTTTTGAAACCGCAAAATATTCACATTTAGGTGTACAGATAAACAAAATATATAATTTATCAAAAACCAAAGCCCAAACGAACCTGATACTATAAATATCTATTAACGAAATAACACCGTTTGAATTTATTTACTATTACACCTAAATTCGTAACAGCATCTTACTTAGGCAGCTTGAGCACTGAAAACAATAATTACAACTTGTTAAGGCACGTTTAATTATAGTGTGCCACTACATTATTTAGGGCAATTACTTTGATTACAGGTCCGCGATTTAATTAAGCTCTAGGATGCCCAAGTAATCAGTCACGCTTAGGTGACGTCTCGTAATATTATGGTGATTATACATTTTCGCTACGTTTGAATTGCAAATAAAAGCGGTCAAGTGCGAGTCGGACCCGCGCACTGAGGGTTCCGTACCAAGCTTGAACTGAATTCAGGGTCCACTTTCTTCCTAGTAAGTCGGGGTCCACTAGGTTCCGTAGCGGAAAAGCAAAACACGGAACCCTTAGTTTCGTCATGTCTGTCTGTCCGTTCGTATGTCACAGCCACTTAATTATTCTGAAATTATGTATTAGCGTTACAGAGCTGAACGCTGTCCTTCATACAAACACTATGAATAACAAAGTTATTATTGCTGTCAAAACATATTGTGATATTTTTGCTAGGTAAGTAAGTTTACCCCGAATTTTGTATAAAGGACACGGTCGTAAATTGCCCCAGAGTCGTTTTATGTTTGATTAAAGAAAAGCATTAAGAGACTTGACTATATTATTTTGCAAAAAATATATTGAATTTTTAATACAATATTGTTAATTTACTTTGCTTTTATCTAGCGGCATATAAATCTACAAAAAAAATAGGACAACGATTGACACAATTTCCTGTCCCCAACAATTGTTGTGTTTGGCAGAAAATAGCGGTTTCGAGCACTTATAAGCAAACTGGCGACCGCTTAACGAAATAGCATATTGTGTCATACAATGTCATAATAACTGGCAGTTAGTTAAATAAGTAAGCGCTCGCAATCGCTATTTTAAGAAGGAAGATGACGTTTGCCTCCCATAGGTACTAACCTTTAAACCAACCAACCTCTTCCTAAAACTTGAAAAAAAACTGTGACAAGGAACTTCTTTTCGTTGGCTATTGTTTGCGTCATCGTAATTTTCACGCGTTACGCACCCTAGCGGCGCAGTTTTCTATGTTTTAGTTTTGGTGGCCTAGATGGCGGTTTTTCGACACAGATGGCGCTATGATCTAGAAAGACCTGTTCTAGATAGTGTGCAAAAGATTGACCCCACACATTTTATTTCGTTTTATGTGAAAACCCCGCTATTTACGGCTTATATTACTTTAGATTATTTTAAAAGGCGAAGAAACGAACCCATAAAATTAGTTTTGGTCGTGACGCATGGATTTTTACTTTTGGGGCAAGCAATGTATGGCGGGTCGACCGTGTCCTTTGGCATGGAACCCTCAATGCGCGACTCCGACTCGCACTTGGCCGGTTTCTAACTTATGACCGCTAAATACTAGTCTTCTCTACTTCTCTAACGTATAATTACCTCTCTACAGACGTGGTTTTTGCTTATTTATTAAGTTTTATTTGTTTAACACAAAGTTAAGAACTTGTTTTCGAACAATAAATAAACTATAGTTATTATTTTTGCTAATTTAATTTTGTGTTTTAAAAAATGAAATTACTTCGAACTTATTGTTGTGGAAAACAATTGAATTCGTGAAAACAGAATCGGGTCATTGCACTAACAAACAAATTGCATTTAAAAATAAGCAAGTAATTAAACAGTTGGATGTTTGAAATTAATTACAGACTAATCTTGAGACGACAGCTAGGGCATTGCCTAAACGCCCTTTATTTGTATCTACATTTGTTAACTTTTATTAATTTGTTTTTATTATCTTAGATGAATATTTTTTTTGAGATTACTTTACGTTAAATAGTTATTTATACTAAGTTTATATTTATTTATTTATTTATTTAAAGACTTTATTGCACAAATTTTGTGTACAAAGGTGGACTTAATGCTAAAAGCATTCTCTGCCAGTTAAACCTTTAGGTCATGCAGAAAGTCGTAAGTTATTTATACTATATACTAAGTTTAGTATAAAGCTTGATAGGAGCTTTCTTGCAAGTTTTATACCCATACTGTAGTTATCCTGAAGGATTTCTTACGAACAAACTATACTTACTGCTTTTACAAAATTTATTTATTTCTATCTTTTAACTTATCCCTTAGTCCCCCTAGCCGATTTCGACTACGGTGGCCAGTCACAACGGCTAACCGACTGCGCGGGACATATTTTATAGTGCACAAGTATGTGCGCAAACACAAGTGCACTCTTTATTCCTTTCACTCTCATAGCCCGATGGGACAGCGCTTGCAAGCGCTTGCAACTTTTTAAGCGCTTGCGAAGCCATAAACATGTTTTTTATTATTTCTGTGATTTGATATTGTTTGTTGTTGTGTTTATTTTTGTTTTTGTTCCTTTCTTTCATTTTACGTTTTTCTTGTTTGTGTTTTTTCTATACCCACAAGGCACCCTCTGAAAATCAGTGTCGTGGCATGCGCATCTTGCTGCCACGATGAATGCGGAGAGGGTGCCTTTTGGGCTCATTCTTGATGTAAATGTAATTATGTGTCTGTCTGTTTATTGTATTTGTGTTTACGAGTCAGTGTATTGTATATGTGTTTGTGAGTCGAATAAATGTATTTTCTTTCTTCTTTCTTTCAATCTGACACAACCGGAGAGAGATCAGTCGCACGACCAACGGCTTTACGTGCTTTCCGAGGCACGGGGGTGAAACACCGAGGCAGTCCAAAAGACCGTAAAAAGCAGGAAAAGATGCCCGGTGCCACGGTACATCTACTGGCAACTATTGCGTGTGTTTCAAATACGAAGAAGAAAAACTTAACTGCCATCTGTAGTTTTTTTTTGGAGCGCGTTGCCAGGCAGCACATTAGTAATAAAGAGTAGATAATACCCGACTAACGTAAAATTCTGTAATAGCCTTATTTATAGTGTATCGATAATCACCATTGCCGTTTTGCACTTAATTTAACGGCTCACAGCTGTTGATTCAACAAAGTAAAGCTGTAGAAACATTTCAAGTTGTACTTTAATAACTTTGTCCATGTGTAATAATGTTGCGCAGATTTTCGCTAAGTGAGTTAACGACTGGCAATAAAAGCAACCAACGACATGAACACGGATGAGATATTCTGTTGCAACAAACAAACTTTGTTTCGCGATACACTTAAATTGTGGAATACTATTTTACAATAGTTGAAGGTAAAATAATTTCACCAGCTATTTTCGTCAACTGTTTTTGTGTAACAATTACATGACGCACTTTACACAGTAAGTGAAGTTTAGAAAAAGAATAGTAGGTATACCAATGCATTCGCATACGGCATTCATACGGCTTGCAAGCGCGTTGGTATACTAACGGCGTAAAGGCTTTACATAGTCTCTTTGGGTGCTAATACGTATGTGACATGGCATAACCATTATCTTTTTTTTCGTTTGTTACTGTTTCTTGCCATTTATACTGTGTGAAAGGATAAAATAGACTTTCTTTTTCACGTTATTTCAAACAAACAGTAATCATGCAATTTACTTACTCAGCACGTTTATGGACTGTTCAAATCGATACAAAAAGCACACTTTGAAGTGAGTTGCACTAACGAGAATTGATTCGTTTTAAATTATCCCCTTGAGATCATACTATATATATATATATATATATTTCTAAGTCGTTTATGATTCTCTTCAAACGTGTGAAGATTTTAAATTTCTGAAAAGTATAATTATTTTAAGTGTTAAAAATAAACAATTATTTCACTCTATAGAGTTTGTTCAATCGATTTTTTTATTCAAAAATAATGTTTGAGTTCTGTCACAAACGGACAATCATTTTTGAATTATTTGTAATTCCCAACTAACTGAGTTCGTAATCCTTGTCAAGCTGAAAACGATGAATATTCCTCATCAATTTGTTACCTAGGCATTAGTGTATTGTTTTGTAATACTGACATTAATAACGAACGTGCAAAGCCTCTGACAATAACGACAACGGGTTGAATTCATATTGAAACCAGGCTAATCTTGATCGATGTCGGCTGGAGTTACGATAGTTTTGGGATTATTTCGAGTATCACTGATATTACAGTTAGCGTTCAACACATATATTGAGAGCAAGGGATGCTGCACAAAGTGTAAGATAAAATACAAAATGCCCAAGCATTGGACCGTGACTACACAAATCACCTGTTCAAAGTTTTAAAACAAGTGTGTGGTCATATCTAAAGATACCAAATCACTTACTTTTGTCATTCGAAATTAAAACTGATTGTCACTGAAATTTAATCTGTTATCTTACTATATAAAATAAGTCCGGTTTTCCTCCCTGACGCTATAACTCCAGAACGCACGAACCGATTTCCACGGTTTTGCATTCGTTGGAAAGGTCTCAGGCTCCGTGAGGTTTATAGCAGAAAATTCCCATAAAACGGAGCCGGGGCGGGACGGGGCTGGGGGCGAAACGAAGTTCGCTGGGACCACTAGTTAAGTTCTAAAAACCATTACAACATATATTTATTATTATTGTAGTTATATTTCTGTAAAAATATAAACTAACTTTGGTATTGTGTAATCTATTCTATATATATACATATAATAAGACTGTAAAAGATCGATTTCTGTACATTGAAGATTTTTATGAAAAATTGTTACAGGGGGTCTTAATTACCGTAATAGAAGCCAAAACAACAATTTTTAAAATTTTTGTCTGTCTGTCTGTCTGTCTGTCTGTCTGTTTGTCCGGGCTAATCTCAGAATCTACTGGACCGATTTTGACGGGACTTTTTTTATTTGACTCAGTATCACCTGGAGAGTAAACTGGGATATAAATAATCACGCCGATGAAATTAGGGGGCAGGCAGAAAATCTATATATATAAAAGAAAGTCGTGTTTGTTACAACACTTATAACTCGAGAACGGCTGAACCGATTTGGCTGAAAGTTAGTGGGGAGGTAGCTTAGAATCAGGAAAAGCATATAGGATACTTTTTGTCCCGCTAGACGGGGCCGGGGCTGGGGTAGCACGGGACCGGGACGAAACGGTGGGGAGGTAGCTTAGTACCAGGAGAAGGACATAGGATACTTTTTATCCCGTTCGATGGGGCCGGGGCTAAGGCGGGACGGAGCCGGGGCGGCGCCAGACAGACAACAGACCAATTGGATTCGTGGCAAGGAATTTTCTTCCTTGTGTAACGAAGTACCAGACATCGATTATGACGGGGCGTCTCCCATTAATACTCAAATACATATAACATCCACGACTTAGGTGCAAATGTTTGTGCTAATCACACAAACATTTGCCCCTTGCAGGATTCGAACTCGCGACGGGCGGCGTAATAGTCAGGAGCGCTAACCAATATACCAAGCACGTCGTCAAATTGCTGTAAAACATTACGCTACGACCTATGGGAACAGAGTAAACCACTTTAGAACCAATTTAGATGTTTTTTTATTCAACTGTGTGTAGGTACCTAAAGTCGCAGGTAGGACTGTTTCAGTTGTGTGTACCTAAAGTCGCAGGTAGGCCTGCATTTGGATAATGCTAACCTCAAAACTAAACAGTAGCATAAGCTGGGCAGGAATTGGTGGAGATGAAGTGGTTTACACGTCCTATAACAGTGTTGTACATGAGGACGCTGCTACGAACTACCCAATAGAGTTTTTGAGCTCTCTAACAGCGAGTGGTCTTCACACTCAAATCACACTGAAAGTCGGAGTGCCCATAATGCTTTTGAGAAATAAGTAGTATAGTTAAGCCACGGTTGTCTTACGAAGTTTCACTATTTTTCTTGAATACTCATTATGTTTTTTTATATAAAACCTAAACTTTTACAATTAATTGCTAATAATGGCCAATTTTCATGATAAGTGAGTACTAAAATGTACTTTATATCTTGCGTACTTATAGTACTAATACTTAAGTATCTTATTTGTAAAATCATAAGCATAAATAATTAAAAATTCTACCCAAAGTCACTATTCCACGCGGACGAAGTCGCGGGCACAGCTAGTAATACATATTATTATGCAGATGTACCTTATGAGTAAAAAAACTGTTGAACGAAAAAGCAATTTTACTTTGGAAAAAAGGAGCTATAACCCTCCCAGAGTAACACTATACTTTAAGCGTAAATCGTGAAGGTGTAGGAGATAAGATTTCAAATCGTTCGTTCCTCTTTTTTCACACATAGCAATAAATTGTAAGAAATCGGTGTAATATATCGTGCGGTTTGCTTACTACGTGGAGCTAGCGTTTTAGGTCGAACGCAAACGTTTACACTCTGAATTGAAATCGTATATGCTTTGAAAAGTAAAATTCAACATCCGTTTTCTAATTTTTTTATGCGCCAGACAAAACACAAGTTGTCTGGTTTCGTGGTAAGGAATCATCTTCCTTATGTTACGAAGTACCAGACAACGATTATGACGAGGGCGTCTCCATAAATAGTTAAATTTATAAATATGTTTATAAACATATAACATCCATGACTTAGGTGCAAATATTCGTGCTCATTAACTCGTCAAGTATGTGTAAACGAGACACAATAAAAATTCCATTGTTATGCGACTCTCGGCATTCGTTTGATACCTGACTGATTAAACAAACATTTGCCCATTGCGACGACCGACGTAAAAGTCAGGAGCGCTAACCAATACACCAAACGCGTTATCACATGTTTAGGTATTAACATTATAGCTATAATCCCAACTCAAATCCTCGTAATATACACTATTCCGTACCTTTCTACTCTTATCTAAAACAGTTAAATATAAAAATTTGTGACAAATCTTCGCTAATAAACTATTTTTATGACTCTTAATTATCTTTGCTGTTTTACGTAGGTAAAAGTATACTAATGTTACAACTAAGGGCCTGTTTCACCATCGACAATTAAGCTCTAACCCACGAACAATTAAAATATGGAACGTCATTTCGTATGAAGTTAGTCGTGGACAAATAACGCCGATAGGAACGTATTCAGACATTGTGAAATATCGGCTAAGTTAACAAAGTTAATAATTTTTATATAAGATTCCATCTGAAACCGTTAGTGTGTAAAAGCCCTTAGATATGTGTAAAGTAAATTCACCCTTATGGCGTGTACGCAAAAAATGGCAGCCGGAATGATATGGGATTCTCTTCTGGTAGCTGAAAGTGTTTGAGTTGTAAATGGAGTCCACTTATTTCAATCTTATTGGGTACACACTTGTATAGGGATACCGTGTATAGTTTATCGCGCCATTATTGTTTGCACTGGGATTGCTTTTAGAATGGAACCTTTCATCATGTTCGGAACATTGGCAGATATCATTTTCAGTAACGAGCAGTATCTAATATATAAAATAGTATAACATTTAGTAGGATTAGGATACAAGCAACTTTATGATGATTAAAAAATACTGCTCATAGACCTATCTTTATGAATTATCGATCCCAACGGATTGAGTTATCGACTTTGGAAACCTGTTAAGTTTATGTGGAAGCATCCTGATAGTGTAGTAATCGTGTGAAAAGTGTGATTACGTATGAAAACAGTTGAGTTTCCTTAAATGAGTTAATTATTATTTTCATACGTATTTGAGATAAAGACCTGGAGGTCTACTAAGAAAAACGGAATCCGTCAATACGATTATCGTTTTCGGATCCGAAATATTTTTAGTATGGAACATTTACTACGAAATGCTACAGAAAAGTAAAACAATTATCGCATTGACGGATTTCGTTTTTGGTAGTAGGCTTTCTGAAACTGAACGCAAGAGAGTGACAGACATGAAACGAAACGCAGCAAGAACAGAGATGCACGTATTATTTGAATTCGAATGGGGAATGCAGAAGTGGTTTTATCCGTACGAGGGTGAGGAGGTGGTTGTTGTGATGTTGGTATGCTAGAAAGTGAAAGCAAATCAAAATCTTGCGTAGCAATCAAAGTGAATAAAAAAGTTTTACCAACAATAATAGTTTTTCCTATTCAATCCTTTTCTACATCAGATACCTAGTCACTATTTTATACAAAATCTTATACAACTTTTAAGGAACTTTGCATGTAGCCAAAAGCGTGTCATTACTCCTGCGTGCAGGCTCTGCATAATGGAACTATGCTCTTAGCCATAAAAGCCATGTTGTTTCGGCAATAAAACCGCGTAGACAGACGAATCATTAAATATTACGTCAGAGGTCAAATGAGGACATTTATAATCCTACAGAGTCAAGAGGTTAAAAGGTTTACCAAAAATCGACCCAATTCAAGGTCAGGAGATAAATGAAAACTATTAGAAAACAGTTTTGTTCATTAAATTTTAACTACTGCTGGTTGAAACAATTTGACTAATTGAAAAGTTTGTGAAGTTGGATCTCATAAAATTAATTACTCAATCTGCGGCAAAATATATTTTGATAAATTTCAAACACGTTACATTTTACGTTTGTCAGTACGTATTTATCATTGAAGGATCTCTTTGTCTCAATACCCGAGTCATAGATAATATAATCCTAAGCGGGAAACCCACTTGCCACGTTTATTGCGGAAACTATCGATTCGTCGTCGTGCATGGAGAATCCAATATCGAACAATAAATCTGTTCCCCACTTTCCCTTTCATCTTCCAAGTGGGCGTCTCGTCTTCTTCACAAATGAATTCACTACGCGACAAGGTAGGGTATAGATAGACGAATGAGAAAGGCCAGCTGAAATTCGAACGAAGATTAGATTTTTTGTTATTAACGCCGTTATTAAACCAACGCATTCGCATGCGCCATGCGAAGTTCGCATATGTCTTGTTCTAACATAACTTCAAAAAAGCTCTAAAATGCTATAGTTGCATCCTTGTCGGCATCGTTTAACTGCATCACTGCCGCATTAATAATCGTAATTTTTATTGCATCTGAGACAAAAAGATGCGTTGATTTGATATTTCTATCTGAGATAAGATCGTCATGATCTTAGAACAACGACGTATTTGACAAAAATCCAAAAAGCGTTTTATTGCATTTTTGGTATATAAACACCGAAAATTTTATTACCAATTAAGAAAAAAAATATTTTTCTTAATATATCCGGAGTTACGCAGTAGGTACAATGACGTTTCTGATAAATGTCCGTAGTAAAACGACGTATGTACGCATATGTCATGCGGACGTCCGACGGATCCGCGCAAGTGACATTGTTCGTTGGACTAGCCTGCAAAGTACCAGGAACTCCAAGAAATGACTCGAATTCAATTTAATGTGTTTTAGACACGTTTAAAAGACAAAAATGCTAAAAACAAATTCAGCAGTCGGTTTTTATCATACGTCACTTTTCTATGGCATAAGAATAAATTGATTAAAAGATATTTCTCAAAAACCAGCAAATATAGGCTTATGATACCTATTCCATACTATAAAAGACCTTTTACAATTGACACATGCAAATTTGTATTGCACTAGGTTATATGCAAAAAAAGTTATTTAAAAATAACCGTTCAAAATATTTCAAATGGCCGCCCTGTAAAGTTTGACGAAATGCACATACGCCTTTGTTCTACGATCACGACGAGATGATAACTTTGATTTGTGCAAATGGGATTAGAGTCTTACGCTATCATTGTGTTTATAAGCAAGGGAGGAACACAAGTTTTGTTTGAAACTTTGGCACATAATTTTTTTTAAAGCTTGTGTTTAGAAAGAGGAAGGAATTGGATGTGCTGGCCGTTTATTGTTGGCTATGGTACCCTGTGTTTGAAGGTCGGGTCTCGCCGTGGATTTACAACGCGTTACCTATGCATTGCTATGGGAATACAAAACAAATACCTAATATGTACGCGTAGAACTCAGTTGTCGGGATGCGATGCGTTGGAAAGACTCTTATAGATTTTTTACGGTAAGGAGTGTCGAAGTAAAACTATTAAAAAATGTTAAAGGTGGTGGCTAGTGTTTGGGGTAAGCTATGTGGTACTAAGTAATAAATAATAATGACAACGTGTTTGGTGTAGTGGTAAGCGCTCCTGACTATTACGCCGGCCGTCGCGGGTTCAAATCCCGCAAGGGGCAAATGTTTGTGTGATGAGCGAGCACGAACATTTGTACCTAAGTCATGGATGTTATATGTATGGGAGACGCCCCCGTCATAATCGTTGTCTGGTACTTCGTAACACAAGGAAGAAAATTCCTTACCACGAAACCAGACAATTGGTGTGTTGTCTGGCGCATATTTATTTATATTTATTTATTTAAATAGAAAATGAATGCAAAGATACTGTGATAAAAACGATGCAAAATGTCTTTAGGTACTAAGCGTTTTTAGAATAAATAAAAAGAGGTATCCACAAGATTTTTTTAGTTTTAAACAATCAATATGCATAGGGATAGTTCACTATTAATGGCGATGCCCTTGAGATCGATATATAACTGTAAATTACAAATTACTTTAGAGGAAATGTACGTACAATTCAGGCGGTCTTATCGTTACCAGCGATTGTTTCAAAATTCAAAATTGTTTGAGCTGTTGTTTTATGTTTTAGTAAATAATATTTGCGGGTTTATTATGCTCACGCAAATACAACTCTATTTTGAAAGCGACTGTACAACCAAGGGCCAGCGTGGGACGGAAACACAAACAATCATTCCTCGGCTAAGGATCAAAGGTTTATTAATATCTCAGACAATGTGACGTCATTTGTACAAGGAGTACATATTTTACGTTTGTACTTCTTTAACACGGGTTATATAATTACGGGCTTCTATTTTTGAAAATCCTTTTTGTTGTTAAAACTTTTTTTGGTAAAACTCATTCGTGCTGTGTTTTCGTTGGGTTGCTTGGTTGGAAAATCCTCCGTATCCCCCAAGGCTGGTCTTTAATCCACAGCTAAATGTAAGCCAAGACTTACCTAGATGATGGAGCGTTCTCGCAGCTATCTCCAGGGAGTCGCCCACAGATATTGAATCGGATTCCAAAAGCATGGAAAATGTGAAGACGTTACCTCCGTTCTTGAGAGTTGGATATAGAACGACAAAGATGTTTGTGTATGGTGCGTTTTCTTATTTCGCGTTTTCTTTTAGCAATTTTCCCCAGGTAATTCTGGGGGTCAATGACTTGCGGTACCAAATTAAACGACAGGCAGCGACGTAGTTTGTGTGATATGGGATAAACAAGAAGTACCTACAGAGCGTAGCATCAATAGTGAGACAAAGCAAGTAGTAGCGGAATGCCTAACTAGCATGCAACTTTACTCGTTACAATATCGTTTATGTTACAAGTCAGTAGGAATACATTAATAGCACTTTTCTGTTGTTTAAAGAAAGTTTACTACAGCTTCCCTCCAAAATGACCATTTGGAAAAACTCAATCGGCACAAAATGAAATGCTGCGAATCGTAACAACGTTAAAAACGTTTGTTAGGTTTACTTGTTTATGCTTTTTGTGATCCGGTACGAAATTGTGTCAACTAACAAAATGTGGAATGTAAATAAAATGGTGGAAGCCTGCGCAACTATCATTTATGTTCGCGAAATTGTTACTTGCTGCTACGTAATTGGGTCACCTACATAAACTTTATTGGGAGGACGAAACACGAAAAACAATGGCCGGGCTATGGACCTATAAATTGCTAAGCGAATGGCTAAGAAGCATCAGGGTATTAGTTTTTCTCGTTCATTAAATGCGTTACCGAGTATAATGCACACACAGTGATTAGGGCGACAAAATAATGTATTTAAAATTTAAGACTAAATTTTCTTAATACCCAGCCATTGCTATTATATTTGAAACAGTAGAAATAGTTTGATAGCTATTTATAACCGTGGTTTGCGTTGTCGGTACTGGTAACTTCGTTATAATGTTGTCATGTAGTTTTTTTATATAGCTCGGAGACAAGATCGCTAAGTTTTCTTTGAATAATATTGAAGAAATACGTGATGCTTGAAAGTCAAGGTTTGTTCTCTCTTTGTTTCCTCTTTAATCTCTGTTAATTTATGTATGGATAAAGTTATGTATTCATGTATGTTTATGTTGGTTTATTTTTAAGTATTTATGTAGGTATATTAGTAGTATAATATTAATTTGGTGTTTTTTTGTGTTCTTTTATGCCGCCTCAATCGTTTCTGCCTCACCTAATGGTTGACTGATAGAGAATGCTTTTAGCATTAAGTCCGCCATTTGTACTTTCTTTCTGTATGTGCAATAAAAAATAAAATAAATAAATAATATAAGAAAATAAATACAATAAATACAAAAAGTTCAAGAAGTCTGGGTTTCGTTCAATATTTTGAAAACAAATTATCTCTCAACGGATATTGTCTTCAAACTAGGCCGCCTAAGATGTGCCTCACATAAAAAATAACAATGTCGAAAAAACGAGAATAATGTAATACTTTTTTTCATAGCCTTTTCACAAAATCTTGCGTATGTTTTGTGTAATCTAAATACTCTTAAAAGTATAAATCTTTCTGGTTCATTATAGTAACGATATTTGTTTATCTAATCAGACGAATAGTAAACTGTAATTAAAGCACCTAATGGTTCTAACTATCTTTATTTTTTTAATATCTTCAAAACAGCTTTTTCTGTTAGTTCTGCTTTCATATTACAGGTTTTTGCCAGAAATAACGTTCGACTCATAAACATTGAATGTCACTCTCGTAGAATTTCGAAACACGTGTATATATTCGAGACCTAAAGTGTTATACTGCTAATAACGCAACATTAATACCCTACTCAAAGCTCGACTTTAATGTCAAACACAGGTTGGACTCGGAATCATGTAAACCGTATGTAATGTACTGCTGATAAGGCCTTCGCCATAATCAACAGACCGGCCTTATTATGATAAAAGGGCGAAATTATGAGGAAACGCACACGCACGAAGTTAGTGGCCCAATGCCACTAGTAATGGCTACTAAGCACTACTACAAGCTGCGAATGAGTTTTTTTTTCAAGCTTTTTTTATAGCATCGGCGCTAACTAATCATACAAGTGGCCGCGTTTGAACTCATACTGATGCAACATTGATGATGTCACGCAGCGTGCGCGTTTTAAAAAGCACTTGCAAAATTCAACAGGCTTGTTAATGTGACGGTGGCCGAGTGGTATAGGCGTACGCCCGGATAGCGTAAGACATGGGGTTCAATTCCTCGTCTGTCACAGAGTCACAGTTGCATTTTACATGTGCAATTTATATCATACTGATGTCATAAAATAGTGGCGATCACTAAGTCCCATTTGCGTTCGATAGTTAACATAACTAATAGTTAGGTAGTGATTTAAATACCTTTTTTTTCCTTTACAACACGTACAATCGTAAATAATCAACCGCTGGTAACGACATTAACTATTTCAGTTATTACAATGTTCCGCCACTGATGCATCTTTCTGCCTTCCCAAACGGTTGACTCCCTCGGGCATTTAGTCCGCCAACTGAACAACTCACATTGCCATAAAGTTTATATAAATAAAGATATAGACATTCAACAATTACTTGAGTTAACAATTGATCACGCAACTGGGCTTTTGTTACTAGTGGTCGTGTTCAAAGGCTTGGCCTGAGCACTATTAGTCGCGTTAGTGCCTGCTTGAGACTCAATGTGTGCTTGTTATATGTCGTCTTTAGTTACTACATCCATTATGTACTACTAGAAGTAGTGACATCGCTAAAGTTTGTATTTATATTTTTGTATAAGAAAATACTATAAAATTAAACTTTGACGTCTCAGCAGGTAATGTAATCATTAATTAATAAAATTCAGAAAATAATAACTTACAACTTAAGGGTAAAACGTCTAGAATCAATTTAGTCGTGAAATATAAACTGGTTTCTGGCTAGATACACGACTACCTAACCAGAAACCAGTTTATATTTCATTAAAATGAAGCATATTGAAAAGGGTTTTACTGATTCCAAGTAAGGCCAAGTTTGAGTCAATATAACTTGATTAGGTGTCAAATGTTTCGGCTTAAACCCTACAATACTGAAATACTGATTCCTGGAAGCATTAAAATCAATGACGTATTCCTAGAAACAATATCCGATTAAAATACCTATCCTATATACAAAGCAATATATGAACTTATCACTAACGTTTAAAATGAAAGACTGTTGCCTTTATGGGGCCTACACACACTCAAGAGCTCCTCATTTTTATGTAACAAAACACAATTTAGCAATCTGAAAACATACAAATATTTGATCGACTATTGATAATTAAATCTTCGTTTAAAGTTCTGTAAAATGTTTACTTCTAATCCACGAAATGTGATTCTGAGAGTGAAACATAAGAGCGCATTTAAGTCTCATAGCTTATACCTATACTCGCTCAAATGTAAGTTGTAATGATAAACTATAATCGCTCAAAAACCGGCCAAGTGCGAGTCGGACTCGCGCACTGAGGGTTCCGTGCCAACTTTACCTGAATTAGGGATTTTTACTTCCACTTAGCCAAAATACCACAATATTTTGTTGACCGCAAACATAACTTTGTTTTTCATAGTGTTTGTATGAAAGACAAAGTTATATTTGCGGTTAGTAAAAATGTGCTATATCTCAAAAACTACTAGTTCGATTTCGCTCAAACCAATTTTCGTTGAAAGTTTATGTTGAGATCTACATCACACATTTTTTTCAAAATTTTCACGTCCTTAGTTCAAAAGTTAGATGGGGGGGACGCCCATTTTACCACTTTGGAAGCGTCTATATCTCAAACGTTAGACTTTTAGAAAAAATAGTTTTAGGAACCTCAATGTCATTTTGAAAGACCTATCTATAGATATCCCACACGTATAGGGTTGAGTAAAAACTTTTTTTTTGGTTTTAGTTTCATGTATGGAGCCCCCCCTATATTATTATTTTTTTAAATTTTTGTACCTGAATCAAAAAGCGGTAAAGAAGATACACCTACCTACCAAGTTTCAGCGGTGTGATGCTAATAGTTTCAGAATAAATTGGCTGTGACATACGGACGGACAGACAGACAGACAGACAGACAGACTTGACGAAACTATAAGGGTTCCGTTTTTTGCCATTCGGCTACGGAACCCTAAAAATTACCAGCGCTGCGATCGGTATTGCAGTCGCTATGCTGCACAAATGTTGGTAGCAACCTCTATGGTCTCGATCTATTTCTAATACAATTAGGCTAAATTATCTTCGATGCCGTGTCTGATCGTGTCGATTTAAAAAAATATTACTTTCCACCCTAGGGCTGGAAAAGCTATTTTCCACCCGGCTATCTACACATGAATATTCAACTTTCTGAACAGGAGTGATGAAAAATCATTTGAAGTCGGTGCCCGATCAACCTTAACGGACAGCAACAGTCTATACACGCGCCGATTTTAAATGAGATCATTTCTCCTATTAACGTTATTTTAGTGTTTTTTTAACTATTAATGCCATATGCATCACAGCTAGACAAAGTAAACAGACTTTTTAACATGAGCTCGCTCCACCGGCGATCTCGTCCAAATCACGTAAAGTTTGATAAGTCCAGAATAAAGCCCATTCCAAATTTCAAAGAAAGTGAAGAAAGTGCGTGCAGTCTCAAGAAGTCCGTGAACAGCACAACTGTTACGCCGCCATTACGTTATCACGCACGTCACATTTGACTCGTCTTGTTAGAGAAACGCGGTACAATTCGACCTTTTTGTCCCGGCCCCAGTACTCACACCCTTTGTTTTCCTTCTGACAAAAGACGCACCTTTGAAAAGGAAATCCAGCAAGCGTGTTATGTAAATTAGAAACAGAACATACTCCTTCGTAGAACGCGGTTTGGTAAGAGGTTGGCTACAGTTATCGCTTTTATTTGAGGGCTATAGATCAGATCTATCAGAAATTTTAAACTTAACACGTTCTGGGACTCTATTCCTGACACAATAGATGTTTTATTGTTTTCACGCCTGTAAGCGTTCACTGTCCCGGAACGTGTTAATCAGAATAATTTAATTAGCTTCCAGGCAACTACTGATCAATACTCAATTATTATTTTTTTGCGGGCATTTTACTATACATAGCATGCAGTAACACAAATTCTGTCTTCATGGTTATGCATTCTTAAATAGATATTATACTCTTGAATGTTATTGCTAGATATCAGGTTCTATTTTAAGGCCTTGTATTATGCATTTTTTTTAAATAATTCTGAATTTATCTCATGAGAAGCGGGAATTTCATCACTTACATAAAAACAAAATTTACTTGAAATATAAAACGATGGAGTGAAATCGTAATTTTAATTCAGATCATATTCTAGCTATACACTTTCTAAATCTTTGTGCAAAGTAAAAAAATAATTTAAGGCAGCGTCTTACTCAAAAACATCCTATGTGTGCATAACAAAGTATTTGGTTTTATTGCTATAATATACGTGAGCACTCAATCTCGACTGCCATATCCCGAAGGCTTAATGAAATTTTTTGATTACACTCCCTATTGACACAGGGGCACGGCGCACAATAAATCTCCTTATGGTATCTACAATTTAATCAAAGCCGTATACGGCATCCGTATGTTTCTTTAAATGCGATTTGCGATGATTTTAGGATTTGTGTACGAGATTAGGTAATCTCCTTTGAAGGTGATGTATTTTATTCTTGCTTGTTTTGATTGGTAAAACATTCCATTTTTTGACATTTTTGCTGTCCGACATACACCGACCCAACAATGACGTCACTATCTCATTTTCAACAACACTCATTACAACAAGTTACACACGTAAAGGTAGCCTTTGTAAATGTAACTCTGCTTTATGTAGCAATTTAGGTTGTTTACCGCAAAATATTTGCCACAACACAATGTAGTAAGCAGTTATTAACGTCAACTGCTTTTTAATAACAACCTAAAGTCTAAATCATGGCACCCACAACTGGCTTCCATTGTTCGTTGGCCATTTTGTCAGACAATAACTTGCCACTATCGCGAAACGTTGAATATATTATAAAATATAGCAGAGATAAAGTCAAAGCGGCTTACCGTTAATGCCCCACGTAACCCTCTTTACCCCTGTTTCAGATCATAAATACCCTGGAATCCTGATAAGCTGTGCTAAAAGAAAAAAACAAGTTTTCACCCAAAACGTGGAAAGGAAAGTTGTAAAGGATCTAAAGTCAACAAGATAAATAGATGCAGGAGAATCACTCTACAGAATGAAGTAGAAAACAGGCCAAGTGCGAGTCGGACTAGCGCACTGAGGGTTCCGTGCCAATTTTAACTGAATTAGGGATTCTTACTTCCATTTAGCCAAAATACCACAATATTTTGTTGACCGCAAATATAACTTTGTTTTTTATATTTGCGGTTGATTAAAATGTGCTATATCTCAAAAACTGCTAATTCGATTTCGCTCAAACCAATTTTCGTTGAAAGTTTTTAATAAAATCTACATTATATATTTTTTTCAAAATTTTCACTTCCTTATTTCAAAAGTTAGATGGGGGGGGGGGGGGTTGTACCTGAATCGGAAAGCGGTAAAGAAGATACACCTACCTACCAAGTTTCAGCGGTGTGATGCTAATAGTTTCAGAATAAAGTGGCTGTGACATACGGACGGACAGACAGACAGACAGACTGACAGACAAACAGACAGACAGACAGATAGACAGACAGACTTGACGAAACTATAAGGGTTTCGTTTTTTGCCATTCAGCTACGGAACCCTAAAAATTGACGTTTAGATATTTTATTTACCTGCAGAATTTATATCATAACGCTTTGTGGCTGCGTTACGTTCGCATTATAGACTATGATAGAGATGGCTGGAATTTAAAATACAGATATTGGCTTACAAAAACATCGCCAAAATTAACGCAATACGTCCGCCAATCATAAAAATGCTAGCTTGCAATATGGCCCCTCTGTTTCGTGTATTTCTTAACCTTTAGAAACCTACATCTCTTATTTCTGAAAAAATAGTAGCGGGTCTTCTTTGATATTTTCATTTACAGTAATTCTTTCAGAATTCGATCTTGGTCTTTGTTCGAAAGTTGATCGGTCCTAATTTTGTTGCGCCAAGCCAAACAAGTGAGCGTCGAGTCCATCACTCAAGTTTTTGTCACGACAACTTTGGCAGCGGTGTGGTTCTGAAGTTTTACTCCATTGTGTTTTCTCTGTTTGTTTAGAATTCTACGTTGTTTCATGTTCAATTAGGTAAGAGCTTACAGAATCTGGCCACATGAAAAAATAATAACCACATTCTTATTTTTGTTGGGCTAGAATTTAAATTGAAACCATATGGTTTGAAATATTTATAATACTGATATTTTGCGTTGAGGTTGATTTGATGTGATGAAAAGAAATTAAGCATTTTTTTAAACATACATATTGGACACCAATGACATACATTGCTCTGATCCCAAAGTAAGTAGCTAATGCACTTGTGTTATGGGTATCAGACACAACGGTGGTACCACAACACCCAGACCAGAGACAATGTAGAAAATTATGATTTCTACATTGACCCGACCGGGAATCGAACCCGGGACCTCGGAGCGGCGACGCCTTGAAACCCAGCGTGCTTATCCACTACACCACGGAGGTCGTCAAATTGTATGTTATTCATTATCTCGTCAAGTATGTGTGAACGAGACACAAAAGAAATTCCATTATTATGCGTCTCCCGGCAGTCGTTTGATACCTGACTGATTATTGTATGTTGCGTTTATAGATCTCACTCACCTACCAAAAATAGCTAAGTAAGTAGCCCACATCCTATATTCCCCATTCCACATAATATTTTGTATTTGGGCAAATCTCAACAACCATGAATTTTTGTCTAATTTTGGTGGTAATTTTAGTTTATAACTTTTCGGCTAAATTTGTTTAATCATAAGCAAGAGTGTTGTCTACAGTTACATGAAACGTCAGTGAAATTAAAATAATAATAATAATTTCTGAAATATTTGAAACACCAAAATTGATCACCCACCAAAATTGTCACAGGCCACCAAAATTAGATAATCTAACACCAAAATTTATCAACTGCACCAAAATTAGAAATCCATCAGATACGGTAATGCAACATTCTGTGTTTTTGGTTTTGAATGTTAATAATAAGTATCTTAGTGATTGGTACACACGGTATCACATCGACCTACCTGATTTGTCATATTTTGACGATTAATTTTTAACATTTCCATCCAAAACAAACACAGGAATCACCAAAATCATTTGCAACATTTCGACAGATTTGAGGAGAATGATGTGACACCGGTGCCGTGTGCCTACCACTGTAGCGAGAACCTCGCTTTATACACACTAGTAGGTTTTAGCCAGTGATTTGTTATTACTACTTAAAGAGAAGCTATATGTCAAGCAAAAATGACAAACGACGACAATATTGTGACGAATTCCTTGAAATTTGAATTTCGAATAAGAAACCTTTTGTATAAGTTGATGGCCAGTGGCGTCAATTCATGAGGCACGATATTTGTTCGTGGTGTCAGTTCCTTAAGCTAGTAATAGTTGTTCAATGATAATAATCCAAACCTCACAGGGTACAGGAGCTGGAGTCTTCTCGAATGACCTAAATATTAATATATCAACTACTCTTGACAAGCTAAATACAATCTTTCAAGCAGAATGTATCGGCATCACCAGAGCAGCACAGGCGGTTGAAGCCAGAGACGTAAAAGACCAACACATTAAAATCGTATCGGACAGCGCATCGGTGCTCCAGGCCCTACAAAACAATAGCATCAAATCTGTCCTTATTTGGGAGTGCCATAAAGCACTCCAATCCATAGCAAGCACAAATGAGGTAACCTTGCAATGGATCAAAGGACACAGTAACTCACTAGGCAACGACGCTGCCGACGAACTAGCCAAGAGGGGCTCGGCGACAACAGTATATGGCCCGGAACCATTACTACCCATACCGCAGGCCCAAATAAGAACTTGGCTACGTGCAGAAACCGAAGCAGCATGGAGAAATGGTAAAGGTTGCAGGCAAACAAAGAACGCAATTCCGGAAGGTTCGAAAAGGCTTGCCCGCAACCTCATCCGGTTACCAAGAGACAAACTGCACATGGTTATAGGCACTATAGCTGGCCAGTCTCTTAAACAAACATCTATTCACAATAGGTGTCACAGACAGTCCCCTATGCAGAGGTTGCATGGGGGCAGAAGAAACACCACAGCATGTGCTCATGGAGTGTATGGGTGTGATGGAACAACGGGCAAACTTTCTCAAATCCCCGGCAACTTTCCCAGAGGTCTTTAGCAATCTAGGCAGTTTGCTAGCCTTCTGGGAGAGCCTGGGGTGGTTAGAATGAAAAGGGAGGGATATACGTACAATGGCCCAATCGTGAGGCTAAGTGCGGAAACACCCCAGCCAAACTAACTAACTAACTAAGTTGTTCAATGGTTTAAGCTCTCTGTGCCTCAGACAATCACCAGATGAAGTTGCGAGAAACCGCGCTTAGTGATAAAAAGTCATGGTTAACCGCCGTTATTTTAGAAATCATCATCATCATCATTATCAGACAAAGGACGTCCACTGCTGAACATAGGCCTTCCACACGGCTTTCCACAGCGACCGTTTGTAAACGGTCTGCATCCAGTGCGATCCTGCGATCTTTACAAGGTCGTCTGTCCATTGTCGGTGGTCGTCCTACGCTGCGCTTTTGGTCGAAGGGTCTCCAATCTAGAACTTTTCTGCCCCATCGGCCATCAGTTCTACGCGCTATGTGCCCTACCCACTGCCACTTGAGCTAACTGAATCGTAGGGCTATATCCGTTACTTTAGTTACTACGTATCTCCTCGTTTCTGATTCGATCTCGTAGAGAAACACCGAGCATAGTCCTCTCCATCGCTCGTTGTGTGATTTTGAGCTTCTTTATGAGGCCCATAGTTACCATAGTTAGAGATAACGTTTCGGATCCGTATGTCATCACAGGTAACACACACTGGTTAAAGACTTTCATCTTCAGACACTGAGGTAGTTGAGACGAGAAGACGCTCTTGCGCAGTTTCCCGAACGCTGCCCAGCCGAGTTGGATTCGTCGATTGACTTCTTTCTCAAAGTTGGACCTACCTAATTAGACCACTTGTTCAAGGTAGACGTACGCATCGACAACTTCAAGAGTTGTGTTCCCAACAGATACCGGAGTGGGTACAACACGGGAACTCGACATAATTTTCGTCTTTTCCATGTTCATTTTAAGACCCACTTGTTGGGATACTCGTTTAAGATCTTCGAGCATAGTGTCAAGATCATCCAGCGTCTTTGCCACACGGACTATATCATCGACAAACCGGAGATGTATGATGTATTCGCCATTTATTTTGATGCCGAATCCTTCCTATTCCAGGAGCTTGAAGGCGTACCGACATGGTGGCGTTGTTATACAGACACTTTAACACTTCTATATACCTATAGTCTATGTGACACCGCTGAAGAGACCGAAGCACCGCCCAAGTTTCAAACGAATCAAAGGCCTTCTCATAGTTCACAAACGCTAAACGTAGAGGCATATTATACTCCTCGGACTTCTGTATTATTTGCCTAAGCGTTGGATGTGGTCTATGGTATTGTAGCCTTTTCGAAATCTAGCTTGTTCGGGGGGAGGCTGGAAGTCATCAAACCTACGTGCGAGGCGATTCGTGATGACTCTTGAGAACAGCTTGTAGACATGGATCAGGAGTGAGATGGGTATATAGTTCTTCAATAAGGTTATGTCTCCTTGTTTGAAGAACAACACCACCACACTCCTGTTCCATGCCTCAGGCATCATGCCCTCTAGCAGCACGGAATTAAAGAGTCTCTGAAGGTGTTCCACCCGCATTCAGAAGTTCTGATGTGATTCCGTCCTGGCCAGGTGCCTTGTTGTTTTAAGCTGTTTCAGGGCCATCCTAATCTCGTAGAGGCTGATGTCTGGGATGTCTTTGGTGTAGTGACGGGTTAGGATAGCTCTTGGGTCTCTGACAGGGCTATCAACGGGTTTGGCAACTGAGGTGTACAACTGCCAATAGAACTTCTCGATCTCGTCTAATTTTGGTGTTAGTTAAGCAATTTTGGTGTACCAAATTACCACCAAAACCACCAAAATTGCACCACCAAAATTGAAATTTTATATAAAAAAATACGTAAAATAAAAACTGTTTCGGATATTCTACCTAACTTTATATCACTTTAAAAGCACACCATGCGTTCATAAAACACTGCATTGCCACAACAAATTAATTACTAAAAAGTAATTTAAACAGGAACACCAAAATTGCAGATTTTTTGTCCGGAGGTAAAAAAATGGAATACTTTCATTTTTGGCGGAAAAACGCAACGAGATAGCGCACCTGTTTCTTCACTGCGCGTGAGTGCCCGGCTGACTGGAGTGAGAATCGGGAACAATATTTTTTTTTGTTCGTATTATGCGGGTTAGGTTGTCTCTTTCATAAATGCCACCAAAATTGTTAATTTCGCGCGGACAGACCATCTTGTCATGCTCTAGGGTTAGGTAACGCACCAAATATGAAAATATCACTAACAGCAGATGGGAAAATTAATCCGAATGTAAATAAAATAAATGAATTTGAAAAATTTCCTGTAATTTTCTTTAGACTGAGGGAAATATCCAGCAAAACGGATTGCGGACAAGCCACCAAACTTAGAATTGCGAGGTAATTTAATTTTTTTCAAGTAACTGAAATATTTTATACAATTTATATTTATGGCCTGGTATGGATACAAAAGTTTACTTTCAAGAAAAAAAATTACAAAAGTGTATCTTTTTAGTACATGACGATTCTCAGCCCGGACGCAAAAAAATTACGCTTGGGATATTCACCCATTTATAATTTTTAGCGCTTGTGCAGCGAGAGGTCTCTGAAATGTCAAATGTAACTGTTTGTGGATTAGTTGTGCGGGTTTATTTCAATTTAGATTAATGTTTCGAATATTTAGCAATGATTTTCATCAATTATGGCAAATACCTAGTTACGGAATCAATGAATGAGAGTGTTTTAAAAGGGGGACCAAGAAAATAAATGTTAAACCTTTAATAACTTGTGTACTTTCTCCTCTTTTCCTAACAAAGCTGGACTGCAGCATGCCCGATGTATTGTAATATTAAGATATATGGCAAACTTGATTTTTTATCTCTCCATCATGACAATTTAAGCGACAATGGCGCCAACTAGTGAGCACGAAAACGGTAGCCCTCATTAACAGACATGTTGCCAATTATATCTTCTGTGATAATAATCAGTGATTTATGATCATTTTGAAATAAAAACACGTGAAAGTCTTACAAACACATAAAGGACAAGATTAGTTTGAAATAACAAATACCTAAGACACAGTACAGAATCTATGACCTGGGTAATCTGATTTCCATTTGCACTTTCCGATTAATGTTTAGTTCAACGGTTTTCTTTCTGCTGAAGAAAATAAAAAAGACAGATTACTCGCCAAATAAAAAAAAGACAATGTGATTTGTTATTTTCTCGCATATTTTGAAAAGTTTTGCGTATTTTGATAAAATTTTGGTAGAAATCATTTTTGATTCTGTAATATCTTTAAATAAATAAAGTTGTACAAAATTAAAGCATTTTTGTTCATTTTTTATAATCAAGCAAGTAATAAAGAGAAAGCGAACCTGAAAAAGACGAAAAGAGAAGCCCATATTCAGGTGAAAAAAAAAACTCTTATTGAAATACCGTTAAAGCCGTTATGTACTGTGTTTTGAATGAATCCTGTCCAACCTATACGAAAATTAGCAATTTCCTTCTGCACAATAGAACCGTAGTGCTATTATTCGGGATTACAGGAACAGAATACGAGGGCGATTCCACTGCGAAGAGGTGTAAGACAGGGAGACGTTATATCTCCGAAACTGTTTACAGCGGCACTGGAAGACGCTTTCAAGCTCCTGAAATGGGAAGGATTCGGCATCAACGTCAATGGCGAATACATGACACACCTCCGGTTTGCCGATGATATAGTCGTTGTGGCAAAGACGCTGGATGATCTGGGCATTATGCTCGAAGACCTTGACCGAGTATCCCAACAAGTGGGTCTTAAAATGAACATGGAAAAGACGAAAATTATGTCGAACTCCCGTGTTGTACCCACTCCGGTATCTGTTGGGAACTCAATTCTTGAAGTTGTTGACGAGTACGTCTACCTGGGACAAATAATCCAATTAGGTAGGTCCAACTTCGAGAAAGAGGTCAATCGACGAATCCAACTCGGCTGGGCAGCGTTCGGGAAGCTGCGTAAGAGCGTCTTCTCGTCTCAATTACCTCAGTGTCTGAAGACGAAAGTCTTCAACCAGTGTGTGTTACCAGTGATGACATACGGATCCGATACGTGGTCTCTAACTATGGGCCTAATAAAGAAGCTCAAAATCACACAACGAGCGATGGAGAGGGCTATGCTCGGTGTTTCTCTACGAGATCGAATCAGAAACGAGGAGATACGTAGAAGAACTAAGGTAACGGACATAGCCCTGCGAATCAGTAAGCTTAAGTGGCAGTGGGCAGGGCACATAGCGCGAAGAACTGATGACCGTTGGGGCAGAAAAGTTCTAGATTGGAGACCCTTCGACCAAAGGCGCAGCGTAGGACGTCCGCCGACAAGATGGACAGACGACCTTGTGAAGATCGCAGGATCGCACTGGATGCAGACCGCTCACAACCGGTCGTTGTGGAAGGCCATGGGGGAGGCCTATGTTCAGCAGTGGACGTCCTTCGGCTGATAATGATGATGATGATGATCTAAAAATAATAACGCCCTTGTTAGTAACAAAGAATTTGCGGTGTGAAAACATTTAATTGGAAGCAACTTTGATTATATAGTGTTTCCCTAGATAAAGTAAAATCCAGACGGTTAAAATGACAATTTCATTTAGAAATCGTGGGCATATTCCGATAAGGTTTAAACATAATATGATAAGTGAAATACATGGAATGAAGATCAAATAGTAATGAACTCACGATAAGTAACATAATACTTAAATATTATCTACTGTGTGGTCAACTTCAAAAGTTTGCAGCCGGAGTGAATATTAAATTAAGCTAAGTTTTATTATGTTTAATGAATGGTAGGTGCAGAGTTTTATAACACAGTATGAGAAATCTTTTAGTATTATGGGTCAGCACAAAATAAAACAATCATTCGTCAATAGACGTAAAAGAAATTAATAAAAAAAAATCTTTTGTGTATACTTTTAGGTCTATTTTTACCTCTTATTATATCGGGAATTCACTTTATCCAGAAATAGACTGTATATTACAAACTAAAAGTTATAAATCTTTGAAAATGTAAGCAGTTATATGTGTTGGAGCCATTCATTAAGAAGTTCTTATGAATAAGGCAGTTTAGTTCTTTCATGTGACCTTTCAATTACGAATAGTTGATCTACTTATGTATGTACCCAAATCCAATTAGCAAGGTAATTTACCCTCAGTACAGTACTCCCGTAGGAAAAAAATGTCTTACTAAATTACGTCGGACTATAGAACCCTGTTCAAATGTACTATTTCCCCATAACAGCCAAAATAATGTCCACTTAGGAAAATATTCGTTTCATTTGAGTCACGTACGGCTCGGCACGCAACCTGTTTGATGTCTCTATCGCTGTACCTACAACTTTCTTTTGTAACACTATTGTTTCATCGGTTTTACGGTTCAAAGAGAAAATCGGTTCTGCACCGACACGCGAAATAAAATAGACATATATTTTGAGTTAGCGCGTGTCTTCGAGCTCACTTTTATTTGTAGGAAGGGATTCACATACACAGCAACTTTTTTTTCAGTCTCGATGTAGCATCAAAGCGGTCACAACTTTTCAGAGACTAATATGATACATAAAGTATTAATAAAAAACTTAATTCAAGATACTAATATTATTTTCAATATCTGCACAATCGAACATCTAACTTCTTTTGAACAGCTTTTGGTTTATACACTTTCTGAACCTGAATAAATATCAACGATTCTAGGTTAACTTTTAGTTACTATTTACCTTTAATAAATATTCTCTTCTTCTCAGAAAAACGCTTTTAAAATCTACCCAAGTATTTTCTGGGTGTCATACTATTATCTTTTCCGGCAACCCTCCAAAGTGTAATTTAAATCTAAACTTAAAAAGACTGAGGGACAAAAAAATTGATGTAAAATATGATAGGTACGCTGTACGCATTGCCATGACAAAGGTTTCAATATTAACTAAAGTATAATAAATGAAAATAACAAAAATCATACTTTAAAGTGCGAAAAAAATAGATTTTAATTCATCTTAATGTAAGTGTACCTTACCTATTTATTTATCTCAATTCACTGTGCGAATATTTGAATCTATAAAAAGAGAGATGACTTAACGTATGGACTATTTGGTCTGAAATAAAATTATTTTATTTTATTTTTTATTTTATTTAACTTAAGGTCCTATGACTCCCTGGGCGTCCACAGTAGCCATCGCGGCCGGTTTAGCTTTGCGTTTGTTCTCACTCCAGGTCTTGCCGAAATTCTTCGCCTCGAGATCTATGAGAGAGATGGACTGTGATGTGATTTCAGGTGAATATTTGAAATATTCTTAAACTAGTGCTTCAGAAAACTAATAGGTACGTCAAAAATGACCTACCTATTAGTTTTCTTTGTAGGATTTAGGATTCTGGGCGAAAAAAAGCTGCAGAGTTTTAGTGAAATATAACGGAACGTATATTCCAAATTATAGTATCTTGGAAGGCAGAATGTCTGGATCCTATTACATGGATTTATCTACTCAATATAATAAGTAAATGTGGAAATCTCAATACACACAATCCAAAACGATCCAAATAGGAAAATAGCTAAAAGTAAAGATGGCGGGACCACAGAGTGACCAGTGTTGCCAAAGCTGGTATTTCCGTGAATATAAATGAGTACCAGTGGTATAAATGATACCAGTATTTTCAGAATAAAACACTACCTAACAATAATTGTTTTTTGCTTAATTTCAACATCCTTAACCCAAGTCTGAAGCCACAAGCTTCCAATACAAAACTTTCACTTTAGCTTCAACATCAGCAACGTTGTTTCACTTTAGGATTCTTGTTTGTAGCTCTCGCTCTAAGTGTCTTACGACGTGAAACTTTAACCTATAAATAAAGCTCAAAATCGCATAACGACGCTTACTCAGTACAGAAGTGAAGTATTGTTTATTCAAGAGACCTTGCGGGAACTTCTAAAAGGATTGAATCAATTTTTCACAGTTGAAACACGATCGTTTTCAAAGGATTTCATAAAGTCTAAGTTTTAATTGCTCGTCTAATAAGCCGACTTTGCTAGAAATTTGAAGGTCCACTTATACTCCAGTAAAATTAAACATTGAGGCTTGCGTTAAATCCGGTATTTCTAATTTATTGCAGGCTTGTTTATGAAGTGTAACTTTTAAATAATACGGTGTAATATGGTAACTAACGGTTATGGTAAAATACCTTCACTACCCTACACCTGTGAATGACGTAAAATTATAGTTTTCGCAAAGCTTTATCTAGAACTAATGGGTTTACAGATAAACTTCTAGTCTCATATTGTAGCATAAATAGTCTACTTCAAATATATTTGGAAAAGGTACTGCCAAAAACTACCTCTTTCGGGTTAAATTTACCAAAATCTGAAAAAGCACAACTTTTTGATGAACTTCCGGTAGGAGCTTGAGGTCTCAAACTTGCATTAATCATAAGGCCATCATTATGAACAAACGTTTAAAAAATCGGATCTTCCCGATTAATTATATAACTCCGACTATAATAACTAATTGTGTTTTAAACTATATTTGTCTTTAAAGTAAAGTTTTGTTAAAATATTATAGTGACAGATGATTGAAAGGAGACAAAAAGGGTAAGCCGATAAGCAATTATGAATCACAAAAAAATTGGTGAGTGTATTACATTATTTGGTAAACATATATAGCTGAATTATAATACAAACTGACGTATTTGATTTTGGAAATTTCAACGGTGATTGGTAGTAAAGCAGGTAGTAATTAACATAACCTATAATTTTGTCATGTATGTACAGCACGCTGTCCATAAATAAAACATATTTAAATCTACTCAATTACCAATAACTTTAATTATTATAAACCTTTCTCATCTGCTGGGCAAGAGGCTCTAACAACAACTTAATATGTTCTTTCAAATATTAAAACAAAAATTTTCAAACGTCTGCATGTTGTTCCATATATTACTATTTTTCAGGAGTGTTTCATCTCCGTAATCTTAACAGTAGCAATTCAAGTTATCAAATATCGCGTCCAAATCGGTTTAACCGTTTGAGCTACGGTGCCAGAGACAGACACATACACACATAGCTCTTTTGGCATCAGAGGTTTAAAATAACCCAGCGTGCGTAAGACTGCTTCTAACAAATTTAGAAAATCCTTTTAACGGGCAACGAAAATTTCTTGTAAATTTTTCACGTACTAAATATAAGCAGGTACTAGCCGACGGCAAAGGCTGTTAAGCTGTGGAATTAGAGCATTCTTAAAATAACGCGCATGTAAAATGTATAGAGTTCTGCGAAAACGGGTAAGTAAAACTGAAACTCTAGAGGCGAAGTTAGAGCATAAATAAAGAGTGTAAAGATGCAATAAAATTTAAAGAGATTATCATCATCATCATTATCAGCTAAATGACTAAATGACGTCCACTGCTGAGCAAAGCCTCAGTTTTCCACAGCGATCGGATGCGAGCGGTCTGCATCCAGTGTGATCCTGCGATTGTTACGAGGTCGCCGGTCCACCGTAAAGGATTGTATAACTTGGTAATATTTATAGTAAGTAACCAGTATCTTACAAGTTAACGGCCTGTTTCGCAATGTCTGAATAAGTCCCATTAGCGTTATCTGTCCACTACTTCATACGAAATGACGTTCCATATTTGAATTATTCGTTGGTTAAGCTTATTTGTCGACGGTTAAATCAACCCTATCACTCAGTAACCACCATTTTTTCTAAAACTTGCTACAAATATCTGTCAAACTTATTACGATAAAAATAATCATGAATGACAGTTAAATTTAAGTTAGAACTCAGGTACGATTAAAAATACATATAGTGAAATGAAAACACCTATCTACTTATTATGAGTGTTTCGTAAACAATGGTAACAATCAGATATTATCGTAATTTGTGGGGTAGTTTATTTAATTAGTAGCTGATGCCATTGCGGTCTGAACATTTAGACTTATGCAAACAGGATAACCGCTGGCTAATGCTAATGTGCAGTGGATATGGAAAAGATAAACTGTACAACGCATACAAGTACACTAACATGGTTGTAGTTGTTATGTTTACACTTTGAAAGAGCAAGAGGTGTATCAAGTGAATAAATTCATACAAGTATTACATATTTATTCACATTTTGACACCTAGTCGTGGTGGTATAATATTTTGACTCGGCGTCATTGACATAAACGTTCATCTTTTAATTTCGTTCATTTTAAATTGAAATAAAGATTTTGAATTTGAATTTGAAAATTTGTAGTTTGAACGCTTGAACAGGGCCAAGACCGTTCTACCCGCCTTTTTCGGTTTTTTAGTCAAAATATCTTAGACAAACATTCCAGCAACAATTTTGACGTTGCTAGAAGATACTGATTCATAAAAAAAAACCTCTGAAATTACAAATTGTTTGTTGATACTTTGTGTTTGTAGAAGTACATGATTTTTCATATTTTGATAAATCATTAAATAATTCATCATTTCATATTTGAATATTTGGTAATTTTGCCCTGGCGTCATCGTCCTTAAAATTGTTTGCACGTCATTAGCGCCAGATTAGTTGAAAAATAATACTAATATTTTATAAATAATAGTATTTTGTTATTAAAGATGCATTTAATCTGGGGATTGAGTTTTTTGCTTAAGAGCCAAAATTAACTTAAACTCTATTCTATGTGAAACTTGTACATGTCTTTACGAGATCAAATTAAGTTTGATTATACGAGTATTTCAAGTAAGAGGATCATGATCAGAGGAAGAGGGTTTGAGCTTTTTAGGGTTCCGTAGCCGAATGGCAAAAAACGGAACCCTTATAGTTTCATGGTTTTACATTATTTTTAACACTCACAGTGTCATATTTTATTCTTAAAAGATGAAATATGAAACCAAAAATTGCGCACGGGCGGGATTCGAACCAGCATCTTTCTGGCAATCCGGGCCAACTGCTCTTCCAATTGAGCTACCGTGCCGTCGGTCCGACCGCGCGAAATTCTTGGTCTCATTGATACGTCATTGCGTGACGTTAGCGCCATCTACCCGTCTGTTGCAGAAACAGACGGGTAGATGGCGCTAACGTCACGCAATGACGTATCAATGAGACCAAGAATTTCGCGCGGTCGGACCGACGGCACGGTAGCTCAATTGGAAGAGCAGTTGGCCCGGATTGCCAGAAAGATGCTGGTTCGAATCCCGCCCGTGCGCAATTTTTGGTTTCATATTTCACCTTATAGTTTCGTCAAGTCTGTCTGTCTGTCTGTCTGTCTGTCTGTCCGTCCGTATGTCACAGGCACTTTATTCTGAAACTATAAGCATCACATAGCTGAAACTTGGTAGGTAGGTGTATTTTGTTCACCGCTTTCTGATTCAGATACAAAAAGTAAGAAAAAATAATATTTAAGGGGGGGCTCCCATACATGAAACTAAAACCTAAAAATTTATTTTTACTCAAACCTATGCGTGTGGGGTGTCCATGGATAGGTCTTTTAAAATGATGTTGAGGTTTCTAAAACCATTTTTTCTAAAAGTGTAAGGTTTGAGATTTAGACGCTTCCAAAGTGGTAAAATGGGCGTCCCCCCCCATCTAACTTTTGAACTAAAAAAGTGAAAATTTTGGAAAAAATATTTGATGTAGATCTCAACAAAAACTTGCAACGAAAATTGGTTTGAAGGAGATCGAACCAGTAGTTTTTGAGATATTGCACATTTTTATCAACCGCAAATATAACTTTGTCTTTCATACAAACACTATGAAAAACAAAGTTATTTTTGCTGTCGCAATATATTGTGATGTTCTTGTTAAGTGAAAGTAAGTGGACCCTGAATTCAGTTAAGGGTGGCACGGAACCCTCAGTGCGCGGGTCCGACACGCACTTAACCGGTTTTTTAATATAAATTCATCAAATTTATATATTTTTATCAACTCACTATCAATGTCACAAATATGAAAATACTATCGGTCCATTGCCCGCACAATGTTAAAAAAATTCTTGCCAAAAGTATGCACTGAGCCCGATTTTCAGTTCTTTCAATCCAAGTGAAGCCAGCCACTTTAGTTATATCTTCACTTCGCCTCGCTGAAGGCGTCTGCGATTGCCAAGTCGCGGTCACCACTCAGAAAACTTGGCTTTGAAAAAGCCTAAACGGTTGACGCTACACTCGTTCATTTTGCCTCGTTTAAGCAAAGAAATGTGTGAACGTGATCGTTGTTGAGGTTAACAATCCTATTCCAAAATGAGCTAAATTATAATTCGATATTGAGACAGATATTATTTATTTCAACATCCATTGCGATCTGAGATGTATGCGACTTAGCCACCCAGTCAGCTGAAAACAAAGAACTGTTTTTAACAATTTTAAGCGTGGGTCTGAAGTATATTAATTTTAACTTGGAGACGCGATTATGAAAAAAGTGTACGATAAATGCATATTGTATCTTTTAACAGCTGGACATTCATTATGAATCCCTAGAAGTATATTTTAATAAAGCATAATAAGGTTAGCTCGTACAATGAACACTACAATTACGTTACTACAGTACTCCCGTACTCTTAAATTGGATTTATGGACTGCGTTCTTCGTTTGTTGCTAATTTCAGTGAATTTACACAAAACATGACTTCAGAGCAATAAGTCTTCAGAGATATGAAACATATTGAAAACTTTGCTCATAAAAGTTTGCAATTTTACATGTAATAATTACGAATACACTTTTGTTTGAGCAACAGTGAATTAAGACAAAGACTTGAAAATGTCGATGTCAATGTCGTTTCTGGAAATTGAACAAAATAAACCTATTTACATAATAAGTAGTCTGGCAAGCGAAAGCTGAAATATTCAAGTATATAACAAATTCAGTGGAATTTATTTGAAGAATGAAACTATAAAGTGAACTTTAAAACTGACTGCGGCCAATGGACAATTCCAGGCTACGAATACAAAATTAAAAAAAAATCAGTGTTTTTTGCAACCTGGAACATTAACTTTAAAATGTCAACAAGATAAATGTCAATCGAACTCTTGTTTCTTGAGCATTGACTAATCTTGACACTTGATTTCAAATAACGTTGAAGTAAAGCTTAAATAATCAACACAGTTGACCTGCAAAGAACTTGTGTTTCAACATAATTGTGTTGGATAAAGTTGAAAACCAAAAATCTTTCATAATAAACATAAATTATTTATCAAAATCAGGAAAAATATTGAAATAAAACATCATTCTACTGAAGTACTGCCATGCTCATGCTGTCATGTATATTTTGGATGGTGAGGCAATATTCCGTTTTTTTAGTTTGTCGCCTTTTTCTAGGTTCAGTTTTCGCTTGCCAAACTCTAGCATTTTGACGATGTCCCGTTCAAATACAACCACGTTAATGTGGTGTATAATGTACACGTTTGAAGAACGAGTATCTAGTACAGACACCGCCGTCACCGTGTTTGAATTTTACTGCGGAATAAACCCAACGTAATTAACTGGCAAATAATGCAATTTACCTAGAGCGGAGTATAAACTTGAGCGTTTTTTCCTGAATTTAGTATCGTGCGATCACATGGTGCATGAAAAAAACCTAAGAACATTAATTAAAGTGACACAGCATAAAGAAAGTTGACTATAAATTTATATAAAAAAGTGAGACACACATAATTAACGGCATTTGACGCTGGGGCGGTGGATGAAAGCGTACCAAATGGGATGCTGGGGGTGCATATACGACTGGTTTCTTAAAATTAGGGCCAGATGACAGACGATGACACGCCCCTTTTAAATATTTGGAGCTGATACGCGGACCGTGGAGCGTCGACGTCGAGTTGACGGTAAGTCGACGGCAGACGTCTCTTCTAGCTTGCTGCAGTTAAAATCAATAGCATAGTACATATCAAATAATTTTTTTGTAGTGGTAGGAAACTTGCGTGTGCTTATCGCTTAATAGTATGCATCATCGTCTGCAAACTACACTCTGTGTGTAAGATTGCTACATCCACAATCTATACTTACCACCCAACTAATTTGAAACCAGTGGCGAAAGAACAAAAAGCCTCTGTTTCCTTAATTACCACAAGTGGAGACCGCTCATGAATAATTCAACTGATAAATTAAAATAATTTAATTTCACTTCAGCGGTAAATATAAAAGAAACTTTTTTGTACATGTTCCGCACAAACTAAGACTGGAACTAAGGACCCATCAAGTTAATAAACAATTATAACATCTAGCTAATACGATGGCCATCTAAGAACATGAGATAGACGCCTTACACAGTGCGACTTTAAGCATCGATGCAGAAGTGCGTTTTGGAAACTCGCGACAGCATCGTGACTCACACAATGAACAAATTTTTTTTTGGCATCGAAGCAGAAGCGCGTTAGAAAGAAAGAAAGAAAATATTTTTATTTGGAACACATCACATCAAATTACAAACATAATAGGAAATGAAAAGTAAAACCATGTAGAGACATTCACTTACATTACAAAACAAATAAATAATAAACACGTTAGTATATCAATACCTGTGTCAATACTAACGCGCGTTAGCGCCGATCCAGTTGCCAATATTCAGGACATAATTAGTCAATTTCCAACTTCTGCATCGCGACTGCATCGATGCTAATGCGCGTTAGCATCGCGACTGCATCGATGCTAAAAGTAGCGCAGTGTGTAAAGGTTGACATTTTGCGACTGCATCGCAATTGCATTGCGTTTGAGTCAAAGTGTTTAAGGGTCATCACATCACATCTAATAATCACTTATTAAAATATTGGTTTAAAAAAATCAAGTGTTTTTCGTTTAAACTGCAAATTTTATTTACATGTAAATATACAAGCTGTTTCCTCAGAACCACAATACAATATTTCAACCTCAACAATAACGTAATCGGTATTTGGATCCTGTAAAATTATTTAGCCGCCGTAACTCAATATTCCGGCCAATACGTTCTATTGACTATCTGCCAAAACAATTTTAAAAGAAAATAAGCGGAACGCTCTGCAACAAAATATAGTACGGCCGAAGTTTGGTAGCGTAAACACTGAGGGAACGGGAGAATTTTCCAAGGGCTGTTTACCTTTCCGCCGGACCGGCATCTTCTAATTAGTTTTAATGTTTACATTCTGTTGAACCTACAGCTTGTAAGACACGGTAAAATTGCGTATATAACTCGGCACCTCGTCATTTCGCTTTAACGGTGTTTAATTTTCTGTCCACGGCTTGTTTAAATAGGCCTGTTTGATCGCCTTAATTTAAATCTGCTAGTTGAGATTAATTAAAAATCTAATGGTCTGCGAATTGTAAACAAAGATGTAAGGAGCACGTAAATAGACAAGACGCAAACTAAATAATATTACTTAAAAGCTTAGGTTAGAGATAGCTCAGCTTATTTTTGCAATGCTAAATCTTTTGCGATGAAGGCAAACAAATAATAATGAAAGTTTATTTAGGTATTTCTAAAACAGTTTACTTTTCTTAAGCGATTAATCCATCTCGTTAGGTTTTAACTGAGAGAAATAGATTAAAAGATACTTCAGAAGGCTTGTTGCACAAATAATTGTCAAAAAAAAAATGGAAACATATGGTGAGTGGGTGACAAATCGACGCAATAAATTGTATATTGGCCTGGAGGTTCGGTGATAAATTTATAAAATACTAGCGGCCCGCCAGCGACTTCGTACGCGTGTAATAGTTTTACCCCGTTCCCATAGATCGTAGCGAAAATATTTCAAAGCCTATACACATTAAACTACTCATACTTCTATAGACTTCTCCGATAAATTAGCTATCTAACAATGTATCTAACATATTTTATAACAGTTCCTGTGATTAGCGCTTCAAACAAACAAACAAACATCCAGTTTTTAAATATATACGTAGAAATGCGTAGAAATAAATGTTATAATCTATGAACACACAACACGTAGCTCGGTCTTTAATTTGGTCAAACTTACATGGGGATAATATCTTTTTATTTTACAACAAAATGGAAATACTTGCTACGCGTATCGTCAATCGATTATTTCTTTCAGGTGCTAATAAAAAGACCAAGCTATACCCTGTGCGCTTACACAGCATCATGCCACATACAGGCTGTGGGAGAAACGAACTCCCTCAAAGTCTTCTCCCGCTACCTTAAGAGTTTAAACTTGAGCTTAGGTTATGGTCATAGCGAATACTCTACTTTCTTGAATTCAAATCGTGAATTCAAAGAGACAATTCTACGTAGGGATCTACCCCATCATCATCATCATCAACACCCAAAAGCCGTCCACGTAAACATAGACCACGAAAAGTTTGCAGAAAAGTTCCAGATTGGACACCATTCGACCACAGGAGCAGCGTAGATTGTCCACCGACAATATGAACATACGATCTGCAATCTACACTGGACACAGAGCGATTGATACCTACGCTGTTTAAACACAAAAAAATATTATTTACTATTCTAAGGAATTATATCTCTTCTCGAAAGCAACATCAATAACAAACATGTGTCAAATATTCTGTCTTAGATATGTCAAATGACTGTCAAAAATAAAATAAAAAATATTTTAATCGTAAGTACTTACTAAAGAGTATTGATATCAAATTCGAAGCAAATCACCCCCATAATAACTTTGCACCCCTTTTTAACTCCCTTAGGAGATGAATTTAAATAAAATACAAAATAAGTATTCCGTCAATTTTGTAAAAGAATGTGTATGCAAAATTTGAAGTAGATTGGACCAAGGGATCTGGTTGTCCCATACAAACTTTGCACCCCTTTTTGACCCCCTTAGGGGTGGAATTTCTGAAAATCCTTTCTTATCGGATCCCTTCGTCATACAAAGAACACACCCTCCCAGTTTCAGGTCTCTACAATCAGCGGTTTAGGCTGTGCGTTGATCCATCAGTCAGTCAGTCAGTCAGTCAGTCAGTCAATCAATAAGTCAGTCGTTCAGGACAAAGCATTTTATTGGTATAGATTACCCCATGACAATGTGCGGCACTTTCCAGTTAAGAGAGTTTGCTTTATTTATAAACTTAAACATTTGTTTGTGTTTAAAAATTGCTTCCAGAATCGATACAAATAACGTTCCTACCTTTGTGTATTAATGTTAATAATATTCTTTTTTTTTCCACCTGTATATCTAGAACAACATTCACAAGCTTTATGAACTCTGTGATCTGATTCTGAATAGAAATTAGAAAAAAAATCTATAAGCCAAGTAAGTTAATGAGTTTACCACCAATAAGGCCAGTCAATAATGCATAAAGCTTATAAAATGAAGCCATTTGAATAAGCCTATCAGCCTGATTAGATTATGTCTTCTACGAAGCTCTCAAGTCCACAATTAGGTGATACCTAAGTAAGATTGATACAAGTGAGAGAACAAAGCAACTTGTTCGAACGCAATTATGTATGTATGAGGCAGCGGGTCGATACTTTTTCTTTCGGCTGAAACTTCGGTATAAATCCAGGGATCGGCCCGTAGACAAGTTTTAATTTAAAACGACTTACCGCTCGATTGCCGATCGTGGCGTAGATTAAAGTTGTGCAGGCACTCCCACCTGGATGTCGGAGATCAAAGAAAGGTAAATATAAAGATGTTCGGCAACATTCGCTATGTCTCGGTTTATTAATTCGGCGGTTTATCCCCATTTGCTTTAATTTCCGCTTCACACGATCCTCTCAGGGTCCCAGATTCTTTGTTTTCTCAGTTCCTTTCTTACTTTGTGTTGGCGTCAACTTTTCGAATTTTGTCGACTTCTCGGAGTTGATGTAACAAAAAGTTTAGATTACTCATTTATATGCTTTATTTGAATTAGAGGAGTTATCAAACATATTAATTATTAAAATGATTTATATTTAAAATCTGAGTTTTGACACAGAGTAATCAAGCTCTGTATTTTTCTCTGTTCTGGTCATCAAAACAAAAATTGCGAGTAATTAAATAAAATTCTGCTTCGAAACTCAAATCATGAGTCTTCATTTAGTCATTAGTACGACTTAACATTTGCATAACTTTATGATAACCTCTAACTGTACATGTGAATGTAGGTACATGTATTTCACTTGATACCACTTTATCATGGGCAAAGGTCAAAGCAAATCAAGTTATTGACACGATGATTTGTGTCTGACAGCAACAGCTGGACACACTAGCGTGTTTGATTAAAATACACACACACAGCAATCTATCCTTTCCGAGCAATCTATAGTTATCAAAATGAGGAACTGAAACTGAAAATGAGGAAAAATCATATATAGTAAGACATGTATTCCAATGAAAGAACCAGACATTGATCGATTCGCGATATCGATTGCACTTGGATTCGGCAAATATTTAGTTGACAATATAGCTTCTGGGCTCATCGTGTACGAGTTCGCGTAACTTTGAGTTTGACGACCAATACTTCGAGTTTGGTGGTCTGACCAACCAGCTGCTGACAATAGGAGGGTGCAAATAAATTATTCAAAATTGAATCTTTAACTGTATTTAGATGCAATATTTGTTGGCCATTACATAGTATATTTTAAAAAGCATTTGATTGATTGATTCTAAGGAATTTTTAAAACGTTGAATGTAATATTGAAAATGATTGCCGAGTGACAAGTTATCTAATTTAATTATGTACTCATATTTTCAAATAGTCTCTCAATCACTGAAATGAATTTCAATATTGAGACTGCCAATTTCTAGAATAGAATAAAGGTGCTATGTTAATTATTTGTGTATTAAGAACGTAATACCTAGAAGTAGTTTCAAGTTGAAGTTTTAATCTGCGGTGCGACGACGTTCTTTAAGCCTCTCTAAATTAAAAACTGGCTGCCACGCGTACAGAAAGTAGATTTGTTGAGATGGCTCAGGAAAACAATCTAACTGAAGTAAACAGAGAAAATAAAGTGGCTGGTAGTACGTAAGCCAAGTTAATCTATGTGCCACTGTAAAATTGTATACGTTGTGAGTTTTTAATGTTACCTCTGATTGGGTTTCCGCGAACCGAGATTCATTCTTATATTTTTTTGGTTCGTATAGTAAACGTTTCCATATTTTTCCTTTTCGTTAATTTAAAACTGACATTTAAGCATCCATGAGCGCGAAAACACACCTTTACAACTTCAATAAAATAATGGTTCATTCATGAAAGTTAATAAATAATTAAACTCTATATTTAGATATTCTCTATTCAATATCTAGAATTCGTCCAAGTAAATCACAGTTAATTAAATAATTGGATTGATAATTCAATAAATATTTTATTTTCAATTTGAAATAACTTCTAAGAATCAATTTATATTTAGCAAAATGAATCAAATTGGAGCAATTATGAATGAACACTTAAAATATATCTGTTTCACAATATATATGGAACAAATATTAAAAATAGTATAGTGGTTCACAATGTAGATCCGTCGTGAAAATATTTAATAATAAAAAAATAAATGTTTAAGTAGAATAGATAGTATCCTGTGTCTAGACGTCTCATTTGGAAGTCAACGTTTTCATTTTTACATGTCTGTTTTTGTTTTCGTACACGACTGTCAGCCAAGATGGATTCTGTCTCCACACCAGCCAGTTTTATAGACCAATTTTTTAAAGAATGGATGCAAATCTCGAAGCAATTTTTATTCTAGCTTACAAAGGATTTGGGGCTCTTTGTGATGGTCAATATTGTATTCAAACAGTGTCTCGTCACTACACCTAGCGTTAAAAATACTAAAAACTAGTACTGGAGTTTTGTCTTGTAAACTATCTTGTCACATTAACGTAGCAACCGTAAGAAGGCAATTCGTTGCAGCCATTACTTCTTGCAAAGCAACAACGACCACGACAACAAATCTTAAAGTTTAATTTTAGATACAGCTGATTTGCGAGCGTTCTCAAGCACGTTTGTATACTCTTCGTGTAATAATATGGGTGTGGTTATCTACAACGTAGTAGAACCAGCGGTCCTGCCTCCAGTATTACATTTACATAATGTACTTAGTGAGAGGAGCCGCATACAAAGGCTCTCCGAGAAAGTGATGAGCACAGTATCGCGTCAAAGAAAAATGAATTCTTTTATGGTGGCACTTAAACAGATATTGCCTTGAGGCAAACATTTTGCGAGTATTAAATTATTACGCGGTATTTTACTCGACATCCAGTGGAGTTTTTGTTTGTTTCAAAACGCGTTGAGATGACTTTAAACAACGATGTCATGTTAATCTTACTCATTACTTGAGTCTGTCAATAACTTATACGAATATTAGGTTGTTAAGAATTTGGTGTGAAGGGTTAATTTAATTTAAATCCTCTACTCCAAGGTTCAAAATCTGGGCATCAGGCCTTTCAAGTTTGGTACATAGTATACGTAATTGTAGTCAGATTATTTAAATTCAATCAAGCACAATCGGTTAATCCATAATTGCAATGTACGGCTTTTTATTTTTTTTCTAAAGAGGCTGAACGCAATGTTTAAAAAAAGACCTGTGCCACTTTCACGCCACATAGCGTTGTGTAATCTTCTGCCCTCTCGATTAAAATTAATGTGTCTTTTTTATTCACAATAGGTTAAAGAAACGGAGGGATCATTTTCTACTTATAATAATCTGTATTTATGTAAATCGACTTCTATTAGACTTATAGCAATCGCGGTGTCAGAGAAGTGCCTGGTGCCGGGGCTTTCTTGTGACGAACAGACCTCGCTGAGACTTCCTACGCGAAAAACACGTGTGTCCGTGTGTTATGTAATCCTTGTTTATGATGGCTATTGATCTCGTGATAATTTTCAAATCAGGATCCAGAAAATTCGACTATATGAGCAACCCATTTTTTTATCACCATTAAAAAGACAGATACTGAAGTATTTACCATCAGAAATACAGCCCAAATTGTCTTGTTATGTCCATGTTAGAAAATTATGTTAGAAAAAAACAATATCAGTTCTAGGAACATCCTTGTGGTCATTTGTGCATAGAATCTTCCCGGTACGCAGTTTTTATTGATCAGTGCAGAAACAGCAGGCAGAAGTACCAATAACTGTAACCTCCGAGAACCAAATTGAATAATGCTTGGGGAAGCGTTGGAATCATCTCTATAGCTTCGGTCCTTGTATCACACAGACGTGTTATAAATAATTCAATATCATATCATAAGTAAAATTATTATGTCGTTTTCTTAGATGTTTCTGTGTAATCCATGACACGTTTTCAAGGATTGTTGCGTTGATTAACATCTTTTGAAATCACCAAAAAAATTATTTCCGAGAAATATCATTGAGCGTACTCTACTGTGGTAAATTCTACGAATCACCTCTTAAGCGTTTTCTGTATATGAATCAATATTGGAATAGAATAATTGTTAATGTGATTTTAATGAAATCTTTTTGCAGAAAACTTCGTCTAATGAATGTTAATGTTGAGGATAAAAAAATATTATTGCAAATCTTTTTGTCATTTAAATGAACGTGAAAAAAGATTTAAGAACTCTGTAATAATATTTCAAACTGCAGGTCGAGTTCTCATTGCAAGAATTGCAAAATTAGCCTACATAATCGCCATTAGCGCTAATTTTATAGTCCATAAATTTAAATGCCTTTATATTTACATAAAAGTGCTCGCTGTGGTATGAACGAAACTATTATGCAGTCTGGATCGCTCCGCAGGGCTATTACATAGCTCAATTGCTTTCATATTGCAATCGTAAAAGATTATAGGACAGTTTGGTAGTATGTGCAAGAATAAGGCAGCGCTCTATTTGTCATAATCTGCTAGGGCGCTTGACGGTGCATCCACTGGACAGTGATCCATGAACGCAACTATCGTTATCGCATCGTTACTTTGTTCGTCATCGTTCATTCAAAATCCGAGTAGCTTGATGTTTTAATTTTATAACTGAACGCAGTGCTCAAAAGAAAGTCGTCGATCTATTTTGTAGTCCCGATCGTGATAAAAATACTGACATGCAGAATCAAGGGGCTGGACTTTGCAAGTGCTTCAAAAGTGCTAACAACGACAACAAAAAGATCGCGATAGCTTGTAAGTTACATAATAACCCTGGCTTAAGTTTCATTGTAAGCTTGAGCTTGTTTTAGAGTGACGGTAAATCTTCAGTGATTTTACGGGTCGGGTCTGTGCTTACTGACACTCGGTGTAAACCTATTTTGCTGCTTCTTAGCAAGGTAAATATAGAGCGGACGGAATGTTAGACCGTCACGCTATTTTGAATAGACTTGCAGGATTCAGTTGCTACGCTATACTCTAAAAGCGTATTTGAATTGTGAACGTTGAATTCTTCTGTGCTTTTAATGAAAATATTTTATTTTATAATTCACGGTTCCAAAAATTTTATGGTTAAGTATTATAAAATGGCAAAGCTCAAGACGTTAAAAAATTTTTCTTTTTTACGGGTATTAATTGGTAATTATGTCTATGCCAACTTTAATGAAACTGAAAACAAAAAAAATATGGATTATATTATTCAAGTTTATAACAAAGCTCTAGTAGGATCTCAAGCTGAAGACCGCAGTATGTGGTGAAGTCTTCTGCACCGCTTTCGGCAAAGTGACTTGAGGCGTAAAAAATTGCTTCGCTTTAATGAATACAGGGTGACTTTGCAACGGGGTGCCACAGGATCTTGGCCAAAACTACAAAAACTGGGCCCACTTTTGCGTCAGCATGCGTCTTTACAAAATGTTCAGATAAAATATATAAATATTTCAAAAGATACACACAAAAAATATTTTTGAAAAATAAATAAGGGTTTATGAGGAATTCAATGGCAGAATAGGCATCTTAAGGTTATGTTTTGTGATTGCAGAGATAATGCACCTATTAAAAGTAACTTAAACTATTTCAGTGTTATTTTTAAACCCCTATTCGTAAGATTATTTTAAAAAATACCAGTGCAATTATTATAATTAAAAACAAGATTTTTTAAATATAAACTACAAAGTCGCAATCTGGGCCCGGCTTTGGTCAATATCCTTTTACAAGGTGAATTTGACTATCAATTACCTGCAACTTTTGCTATCGTTCAAAACCAAATTTTTATAGCTGGCTGATTTTGTAATAGGGCACCTGAAATTTTATTTGAGATTTCGACCATGATCCTTTGTAATTGTTATTCATATTGATGGTCTTTTTCACCTCCAAAAATTTGGCACCCTCTTGCAGTGTCACCCTGTATACATAAACAGGGTGTCCCGTAAGTAGTGGTTCAACCAAAATCCGTGGATGGATTAGGTCATGATCTATCAGAATAAGCCAACATGGGTTAAGAAAAGTACAGGAAAATCCTGTATGTGGTAAGAACTTTTACCAAATAATGATTAAGATGAAATATAAATTGCACTTGTAAAAAGCAACTGTGAACCTGTGACAGACGAGGAATTGAACCCCGTGTCTTATGCAATCCGGGCCGACGATGGTGGCCGAGTGGTATAGGCATGCGCCCGGATTGCGTTAGACACGGGGTTCAATTCCTCGTCTGTCACAGGTTCACAGTTGCTTTTTACAAGTGCAAATTATATTATTAAGTTTGTATGGTGACAAAACACTATGAAAACAAAAATAAACTGTAAGATGCAATATATTTGTTAACTTCTACACACAACATCTCATCTACACTAGTGTAAAGAAATAAACACTAGTTATAACCTACTTCTCCCGCCAACAGAAGAACACACGCGTAAATTAAAAGAGTGCTATAAATAAAAACGCACACAAACACGTTTCATCGGAGCCACTTGATAGCAACTCCTCACTGAGCCCGGTCAAGTGTCAGTACTTTACGCCTGTGTAATTGCCTCGCTATAATGAACTTGTGCGATACCCAGCCAGGGGAGAATTAAGGGGAATAAAGGGTCGGTTTGTAAGGAAATATGAGCGTGGTGGGTTGCCTCATTTTTGTAGTGGAGAATGGTTGTATACGTAATGGTTTTTGTAGAAGGTCTATGATTAGTATCGATGACCACAATATGTTATCGATGAAAATAATAAAAGTAGTTATTCAATATTACACAAAGAACACAAGGTTGTTAACAATAGGGTAAACCAATAGCAATTAACCACTTAAGGGTGACGCAAAAGTACAGTGATAGGGCACCTCATCCATACTGTTTTGATTCAGGTGGGCAATCACTGTCACTGGGCAATCTCTGTCTCGAAATCGAATCTGAGTCAATGCTTTGCTATGATCGTGATTAATATTATACAGGTAACCAGTAATCAATTCTATATGGTTTTGATTTATTTTAATGAAAAATAAATTTATTGAAGTTTTTTAACAAAATAAATCGAACCAGCAATGTATTGCAAACAAATGTGTCCAGTCATTGGACTTGACATTTGTCATTTACTACAACGACTTAGCGATTTTGATATACATTGACTAGGGATTATAACTTTGGATTACTATATATTTAAAGCATTTAAGAGCACTATGACCAGGTCAGGGTAACTACGTATACTCTGTGGAATCATTGATTAAAATTTTTGCTCCTATTACAGGCCACACGCTGTATATCTATATATCATTAACGGCGCTACTCATTACCTTTCTAAAAAACAGCATGTTTTATTATGTCTTAATGTGATTTGTTTACAAAACATGAAGCAGTCGATCAACACAATTTATGACATGGAAAATATCAATTTCCAAGTACGTACCTGTGGGTTGCTAGGAAATTATAGGCGAAATTAACTTCAGCTGCAGGTGTTTCTGTCACTGCTTGTTAGTTCTCTGTTACGTAGAACAAACATTTTATAGGAAATTCCCGCGGAGTGCAAGATAAATGTCTTTGTAGCGAAGTTTTCAATACTTTGTTGGCGCGATAAAGTGTAACGAGGTATTGTGTAAATTATCATTTGTGTTACAGCTTTGACTGCGTAAGTTATCAAAAGGGCACTTGAGTAAGAATCTGGTATTGTATTTAAAAGTTGGCTTGTTCTGTGCTAAGTGCAGAGTTACCCAAACAGTCGTTAGATTACCTCGTTAGACTAGACGGGTAACAGTATTAGCAAATTTCATTATACTTTTCTATTCCAGTCATGGTCATGTTGGACTACCGTCTCACCGAAGTAATAAGAGTGAAGGAGCAGAGAGTGCACTTGTGTATTGCGCACACATGTGGGCACTATAATATTTCCTGCGTACCTGGCATATATCTGTTGAGAAGAGTCTCCATTATCGAAAATCGGTAGGAGAATATTATGAGTCTCACTATTTAGCGGTTCCACCAATAAATTAGGTATTTTATTTGGCATTGGTTTGCATGAACTTTTAAAAGATTTCTGCGAAATTAAATGATAAATATAAATAAATAAATATGCGCCAGACAACACACCAATTGTCTGGTTTCGTGGTAAGGAATTTTCTTCCTTGTGTTACGAAGTACCAGACAACGATAATGACGGGGGCGTCTCCCATAAATACTTAAAATACATATAACATCCATGACATAGGTACAAATCACACAAACATTTGCCCCTTGCGGGATTCGAACCCGCGACGGCCGGCGTAATAGTCAGGAGCGCTAACCAATGCACCAAACGCGCCGTCAAAATTATTAGGTAGGGACGTAAATTTGGCCGTTCTTCTTTCGACACAAGTTTATCAACAACAGGTTGGTCGAGTTCCAAATTCATTAAGCAATGGAATGCGATAAGCGTACGGCTGCAAGCGATAAATCGATTTGCAGTTCCGCTGCCGCCCGCTCGCTCAGCTCATAGCTAGGAGCTGTTAATTTCCGCTGGCTTGTATCGGCAGAGCGTAGCGGCAGTGGTATTATTGCGCCTTGCCAGCAGTTTGCGACCTGTTACATAACATTCGTTTAGGTGCGGACAATATATGAGCGGAGCGTGTAGCCGTTGTAGCTTGCGAGCGATGCGATTGCAATGCGTGAGTGGCATAGCCTCAGTAAGCTATGTAAACGTGACAGTGCCACCGACAAGTGTTAACTTTAAAGCTTTATATCACTTACCAATGCCACATGACAGCGATCTCTCCATGTAGCCTTAATAGCCACTTTCTTTTGTTCAGATTTAGTTGGCAACAGAGTGAATTTATATGCAAACGTCGACATGCTTGTAGAATCTGAATTTAGGTTTTGTTTTGATTTAGTTAACGAGTTGCGAGGCTTTGCTGAAAATTCTTCTGCAGTTAGCTGCTGTAATTAGTAACATAACAGCATTATTTTATGTGTGGGTCCCTTTTAGCATTTAAAAATAAAAAGAACACAGTATACATAAAAAACACACTTGTGGCACAAAAACAAAATTAATTGATTTTAATTTAAGGGTAACTCGCTTCACTCATGGACTGTGTGCGCTACCGTTTATGACGTTCATAGGCCGCACTGGTTGGATATTGAGGAAATGACACCGATGTTTCGGATCACATGTAATTCAACGTAGGTACTGGTATTTCTCAGTATCTCGTATGTATCACGCTTTGTAGCTAGGTATATTTGAAGTAATAAATAGCGAGAGGCATGTGCTTGTGCACATAGATCACTTTTATTTAGTGATACTAGGCAAAAGGTTGGCACTATATTGTTTTAAACTTTCATGGTCACTAACATTAGAATAGTTAGATACGGGATTGCTACCATGTAGCTTATTATAGCGCTTGCAACAGTGCCGAAATATCGGAAGCTCATAAATAATAAGGTACATGGTAGCAATCCCGTATCTAACTATTCTAATAAAAGATTGGCAATTACCTCGACCTACATCTCAAATCCCAAAATTTAAATATATTCCAAAATAGTTAGGCGAATATTTTAAAATATGCAAAACTTATTTACTACTACTGTGCTGTGCTAGTTGACTGCATCTTGGGAATGAAGAGAAATTGAAGAATGTTTAATCTCAAGTGCCTTCACTATTTGTCAATTTAGGTACAATTTCCGAGCTGCAATCGAATCAATTCTTTGCAACAATAAATTTACAATCTGCATATAGGAGTTTTATAAAATTTATTGCAAGTGTCACTGTTAACGCCGGCAACACTCAGTGACGTCACAGCGCGAACCGCGACGTCACACCGGAGGCGGCGAGCCCGCCATTTTATTCATTGCGCTCTGAGAACCCGAAGACGATACATCATTTCATCATTTATACCATTTCATACCATTGTAATTGGGAAGAAAGTAAATCATCATCATAACAAGCAGCTTTGGGTCTCATTTCATCACCTCATCATCATCAAACACAACGGCGCAATCAAATGGTGACCCCGACGTGATTCTACGCTGCCATTACGTTGCGAAATTGGACAACCAAATCGAAAGAAAACGGACTTTCTCTCCAGGACACCGCCAGCCTACGTCTGCAGCGACTATTTCCGAGGGAAGTGTGTTTATTCCTTATCTTTCCATTCCTTATTTGCTTCGATTTGCGTAATTTTGTCGATAATTTCGTTTCAGCAGCAACCTACCTACATTTTAAATTTAACAACCGTTATTTCTTTAAACATTCACATTTTTCATAAAATATTAGTACATAACGTCATTAATCAACATTATTTCGTGGCAAATTCAGTTTATTTCCTAAATTTAATATCATCTTCATACTAGTATCCCAGTCATCCATCTAAATCTCACACATATTACAATCAAACCATCTCAAACGCATACGCCGATCATTTCAGGTGAAATCGCTGCGAGTATTTGTCCAAACAAATAATAACTGCGTAATTACTTCGAGCTACTGTTCCTACGCCCGTCTATCGTTCACCGGGCGCCTGGATTCGAACGCAAAACAGGTTTCTTATCTGCGCAGGACCTCACGTAACGTACATTATTCAGTCTATTTTTAGCATTAGTTTTGATCGGTAATTAGTGCGTGTTTGTGTTGTGATTAAGTGTTTTCGCCGTCAAAATGGAATCAAAGCAAAACCTTGTTAAGCAAAGAGGGACAATCCGTGCCAGATTAACTTTATTTGATAAATATTTAAAACCTTTAATGGAGTGCAAAGAAGTGAGCGCATTACAGTTAAATGAATTACGGCTGAGATGTGATAAGGTACGTGATCTTTCTTGCAACTTCGAGGAAATACAATCACAAATCGAGTTGTTAGATGAAGATACCTCAAAACAAATTGAAGAACGCGAAATCACAGAAAACATGTTCTATGATTTAATTGCAAAGGCTCAATCGTTACTAGAATTCTTTGAAAAACAAGCAAACAAGCAGGATATCTCATCTAATACCTCGAACAAGGAACGGACTCGTAATTTAAAATTACCCCCTTTGAAAATAGCAAATTTTTCAGGGGATCCAAATCAATGGATTTCATTTAGGGATACATATTTGTCTCTTATTCATCACAATGATACCATAGAAGATGTAAATAAATTTCATTATTTAAAATCATACTTAGAGGGTGCGGCTAGTTCAGTTATTAGTTCCGTGTCCGTTTCATCAAACAATTATCAAATTGCATGGAATTTGTTGTGTCAGCGGTATGATAACAAGCGCCTCTTAATAAATGAACACATCAAGGGCTTATTTTCAATTGCACAGCTACATAAAGAAAGTGAACAAGGTATTCGTGAGTTGATTGATACTTTATCAAAGAACTTAAGTGCTTTGCATTCTTTAGGTGAACCCACTGATAAATGGGATACTTTAATTATTTACATGGCTTCGGCGAAACTTGACAGTATGACTGCACGTAACTGGGAGGAATTTAGGAGTGATTTAGATTCACCTACATTAGAACAATTCTATTCTTTTCTTCGTCAACGCGCTTTTGTTTTGGAAACAATTAATGCAGGCAGGTGTGTTAGAAATGAAAAACGCAATAGTTTACCACATACAAAATCATTTATTGCTTCATCTGTAGAATTATCGCCTGGTAAAATGTGTCCATTCTGTAAACAAAATCACAGATTATTTGAATGTTCCAAATTTAAATCGCTTCCCGTTACAGAACGTATATCTAAAATAAATATCATGAAATTATGTAATAACTGTCTTCGTAGCGGCCATCAATCTTATCAGTGCAGGATATTTAGTGGCTGTAGGATCTGCCACAAAAGACACAACACTTTATTACACAGACAAAACTCTTTACATACACCTTCAACTGCGGTTCTAAATCACCAACCAAACACAAATACAAACGAAATTAGTAACTTACCTGATCCTGTAGTCGACTCCGCTGCCTCCGGACCCTCCACTACCGTTTCCATGTCAGCCATCACCACTAATCAAGCTCTTCTTTCCACGGCATTAGTTAAGGTGACGAGCCATGACAAAATATTCATTTTAAGGGCTTTACTGGACTCGGGCAGCCAGTCTTCTTTCATCAGCGAGAAAGCACAAAAGGAGATAGGTACCTGTAAAATAAAAAATAATCATCATTGTGTTTCAGGCATTGGTAATTCAGTGTTAAATATTACTGAACATTGCACAATCAATTTACATTCCATGCATAATTCATTCAATACACAGGTCAAATGTTTTATCCTTCCCAAAATCCCTGAGCGTGTTCCTCATGTTGCAGTGCGTATAGAGAACTTAGGCATTCCTAATAATGTCCAGTTAGCAGATCCATCTTTTTATCAACCTTCAGACATTGATTTATTATTAGGTGCTGACATATTTTGGGATCTAATCAGGGCATCTAAGATAATTTTAGGACCTAAGAAACCAATATTGCAGGATACGCACTTAGGATGGATAGTAGCAGGCTCCATGTCAAATGACTTTTACACTGAAAACAATTCATTCATTCATTGTAATTTTTCACAAGATATTAGTGCCCAATTAAACAAATTTTGGGAACTTGAAGAGATACCGTCAATCATCGAACAAAATAAAAACGATTTTTGTGAAACATTATTTAGCCAAACTACTCGCCGAGAGAGTGACGGTAGATTTTCTGTAAACATTCCACTAAAGGGTTCAATAGATTTATTAGGTAATTCATACAGTATTGCGGAAAAAAGGTTCTTGCAGCTTGAAAGAAAATTAAATAACAAATCACAATTAAAACAACAATATCTTGATTTTATCCATGAATATGAACGCTTGGGACATATGACCGAAATTACTAAACCAGAGTTTGGCTGCTACCTACCGCATCACGCAGTGATAAGAGAAAACAGTGAGACGACAAAACTACGCGTAGTCTTTGATGCTTCGGCTAAAACCTCCACCGGGGTATCGCTTAACGATATTCAGTGCGTTGGACCGGTTGTTCAAGATGATCTGTTTTCCATTCTACTTAGGTACAGGCAACATAAATATGTAGCATCAGCGGATGTAGAAAAAATGTACCGCCAAATTCTGGTAGAACGTGAACAGCGAAAGTTACAACTTATTTTATGGCGCGATGATTCTTCACAGCCGATAAAAATATTCCAATTGAACACTGTAACTTACGGCACTGCAGCCGCTCCATATCTAAGCACGAGATGCTTATTACAGTTGTCAAAGGAATGTGATGATGATATCGGTTTGTCTCAAGCGATTCAGCACGACTTTTATGTCGACGATTTTCTTTCGGGTGCAGCGACTGAATGTGCTTTAGATCAATTAATTAGTTCTGTAACAGCAAAACTCAACTCAGCCTGCCTTCCCCTAAGGAAATGGCGAACCAATGCACCATCTATCTTAATAAATAACACAAATAAAGATTTACCAAAAAATTTAGACGCTTTGTCAAGTCAATCAAGCGTTTTAGGCTTGAAATGGGATCCAAGCAAAGACGTATTGCAATTTCCAGTCGATATTGAGACAAATTCAAACACAACAAAAAGAATAATCTTGTCTAATTCAGCAAAATTATTTGATCCCTTAGGTTTGCTTAGCCCATGCACCATAATACCTAAAATCATTCTTCAAAAACTGTGGCTAACAAAATTAGATTGGGATGATTCAGTCGATTCATCATTAGAGAAGGAATGGCTTAATTTCACATCTAACTTGAGGTCCATATCACAAATTGAAATACCTAGATGTGTTATCAACAGTAATTCAGAAACAATCCAATTGCATTCATTTTCAGATGCTTCACAAGTGGCATATGCAGCTGCTATTTATATTCTTTCACAAAACAGTTCTGGGCAAATCTTAGTCAGGTTATTATGTGCCAAAACAAAAGTAGCTCCAATAAAAACAATATCAATTCCTCGCCTTGAATTGTGTGGTGCCTTACTATCAGCACGTTTGAGTGACAAAGTCTTGAAAGCGTTGCGTTGCAAAATCGATGCTGTGTTCCATTGGACAGACTCCATACTTGTTTTAGGTTGGTTAGCTTCGCAATCTTGTGATTTAAAACCTTTTGTTGCCAATCGTGTCAGTGAAATACAAGAACTTACTGCATCAGGAGTCTGGAGACCTGTACCTGTTCTGGAGTACCTGGCGAAACCAATCCCGCTGACCTAGCGTCGCGAGGAGTGAACCCCAAGTCTATTCAGTCTAGTCAGTTATGGTGGGAAGGCCCATCTTTCTTAAAACAAGATTCAAGCCAATGGCCTCAAATTGCTAACCTTAAAAACATACCTGAATTGCCTGAACTTAAAAAGAATAAAATAACTACAATTACCTTACAATCTAACATTACACACACAAACTCAACTTCATCAGATATCATACAGTTTGAAAGATTTTCCAAATTGAGCGCTTTACAACGATCTTTAGCATACGTTCTTAGATTCATTAACAACATTAAAAATAAACAAAACAAACACACAGGTGCATTAACAACAGATGAATTAAAGGCATCATTAAATATTTTAATTAAACAACATCAAAAAGAATGTTTCTCTGATGAAATTGAGTTATTAAAAAACAAACAAAACTTACCTGCAAAATCTCGTATTCTTTCCTTGACTCCATTTCTAAATTCAAACGGCATCATTTGTGTTGGAGGCCGACTTCATAATTCAAGTGAAACCTACGAGAAAAAACATCCAATTTTACTTGATTCAAAACATCATTTTTCAAAATTATTATTTACACATTATCACAAAAAAACTATTACATGCAGGTCCTCAGCTGTTACTAACCTCATTGAGGGATAACTATTGGCCTATTAGAGGACGAATTTTAGCCAGAAGCACTGTCAACAATTGCAAACTATGCAGGATTATGAAAGCGCAAGGTTTAAATCCCATCATGGGAAACCTACCTGCCAGTAGGGTGACTCCTAGTCTTCCTTTTCACATCAGCGGTGTCGACTTCGCCGGGCCATTTCATATCATTGATCGTAGGGGTCGAGGGTGTAAAATCTCCAAATGTTATATGTGCCTATTCGTTTGTCTTACCACAAAGGCCTTACACCTAGAAGTTGCAAGTGACCTAACGACCGATGCGTTCATTTTATGCTTAAGGCGATTCATAGCCCGTCGAGGGAAGCCACGCGAAATATATTGCGACAATGGCACTAATTTTGTCGGCGCAAACAACGAAATCACAACATTCTTAAAATCAAACAGTGCAGATATCGCCGGTTTTGCGTCCGATGAAGGAATCCAATTTAGATTTTCACCTGCATATTCTCCCCATTTTGGAGGATTGTGGGAAGTAGGGGAATCCGCGAAATTTCACATTGCTAGAATATTAGGAGACAAACATTTAACTTTCGAAGAGTTATCGACACTATTTTCACAAATAGAAGCAATCCTTAACTCCCGGCCGTTGACTCCCCTTTCATCCGATCCAAACGACCTCTATCCTTTGACTCCAGCACACTTCCTGATCGGTCGACCGCTTACGTCACTACCTGCCGAAAACCTACTGGAGGAATTACCTAGCCCACTTGATCGCTACAGGTGCCTGGAGAAGATGCGACAACACTTCTAGGACCGTTGGAGAAACGAGTACCTAAGCGAATTGCAGCAGAAATACAAATGGCAGCTCAACCAAAGAGGACTACAGGAAGGAGACCTAGTCGTCATCAAGGAGCCTAACGCCCCACCTCTCAAATGGCGTATGGCCCGAGTACACAAATTATACCCAGGCTCGGATGGAGTATCCAGGGTAGCAGAACTATACACTACAAGAGGCATCATCCGCCGAGCTATACGAAACCTTTGTCTGCTACCGGATCCAGCGTCAGATCCAGACTCATCGAATGCTCGAAATCCGAACGATTTCGAGGGGGGGCAAGATGTTAACGCCGGCAACACTCAGTGACGTCACAGCGCGAACCGCGACGTCACACCGGAGGCGGCGAGCCCGCCATTTTATTCATTGCGCTCAGAGAACCCGAAGACGATACATCATTTCATCATTTATACCATTTCATACCATTGTAATTGGGAAGAAAGTAAATCATCATCATTACAAGCAGCTTTGGGTCTCATTTCATCACCTCATCATCATCAAACACAACGGCGCAATCAGTCACTACATTTTTTTGTTAAGTTACCAAAGTATTGCTTTTCATCTTTGGAAGAATAATTCCTAAGTATAATTTGCTTCTAAAATTGCTTATTTTGATATGTATTATATGTTCTATCTGAAATAAGGCGTATAGTATAGTACTATAGAAAATATTCTGAACTAATTAGAATTTAAGCGGCATTACTTTACGTTTTTATGATTAAACTCTTTCAAAGTGCTTATCATTTATTATATTGATTAATTTTATCTTTAAAAAGCGCTGCTAAATACATACCTCACATCAAAAGATTAGGTAACTTTCACGGGCAATGACGAGCAAAAACTCTGAGCTCTCAGCCGCGCTCGCAAATATGAAAATTCATCCGCATTTTAGGCGTTATGCGAAAAATTCCAGCCGTGCCCCAAAGTACAGTTAACCCCCAAAACATGCGTGCACTTCTGACAGACCTTGACCGTTAACACTTGGTAATAAAGTTGATATTACATAAGAAATTTTTGATGCCGACTGTATCTTGATATTGACATACGTAGGCCGTCGGATGAAATATTAAATAACAGGGGAAGGAAACACTCGCGCGACGTTTCGGAGCTATTTGAATACTCCTACGTAATATGCCTTGATTTCGTTTGTTTTAGCTCCAGGGTTTTTAGAGTATGAAGCAACAAACTGTGTTTCTGCTTTTCTTAGTCTCAAAGTGAGTCACGGGAAACTGAACATATAAAGGTTTGGCTTAAAATACAAGTACCAGGACATAATTACATTTTGAATCACTAATTAACATCACTAGCGGTCAAAGTAGTAATGAAGACAAAATTCCGATATTAAAATTGTTCATATTATTGAGAGTAATTGGTCATAGCGTTTCACTAAATTAAATGTGCCCAAAAACAATGATTTCAGAATTAGTCGTGCAAAATTAATTAATTACAGTGGTTAAATACAAAATTGATCAATTATTATTGTATGAGTACCTATGTAAATGACATCATGTTTTTTTTTTCAAAATTTTACTTTGTCCGTTCTTTGAAGGTCTGGGCCCATACCGTATCATACCATGACCATGCTAGGAGCGTATCAGACACGAAAAGCAATACAATGCGCAAGCAAGATAAAGCCATAGTACGCCCGCAGATCTGTAGCGCTTTGCCTTTATCTTACCGTTATATGGAGCGAGAACTGAAACGAGAGAGAGCGTATGCTGGCGCTCCGTGCATGACACGCGACGGTGTTGGTCAGTGACAGAACAGCCTTGTGGGAACAGTGTAAGTTTTCGAAACATTTTTTTTTCTGACACGTTCTTAGCACGGTCATAGTATGCTTCGTTGTAGTATGCAGAAACCGTTATTGACGACGCGTTTGGTGTATTGGTTAGCGCTCCTGACTATTACGCCGGCCGTCGCGGGTTCGAATCCCGCAAGGGGCATATGTTTGTGTGATGAACATGTCCATTTGTACCTAAGTCATGGATGTTATATGTATTTAAGTATTTATGGGAGACGCCTCCGTCATAATCGTTGTCTGGTACTTCGTAACACAAGGAAGCAATGCCTTACCACGAAACCAGACAATTGGTGTGTTGTCTGGCGCATATTTATTTATTTATCGTTGGTACGTTTAGGTAAGGACCTAAGGTAGCTCTTGAAGTTTGCCAGGACCTTTAACGCCGTGGTAATTAAGACGTAGTAAGTATTTTTCGGCGGTGGTTGGAATAAACGCTTGATGGATTTTGTAGCTGATATATTATAGCGTGAGTAGCGTAGTTCTATATTCGATTGAAAGAAATTTCTAACAGAATAAACTTTGTTGTTATGTTAGAAGCTGATTTCATTTATAGTATAATTAATGGATACTTAATACATGCAGCAAACATTCATAATGATACTGAGTCAGTGATACTGTTTTGAATTTTCATCCCACATTGATTTGCAATAACTGGCCTTGTGAATGCTGCTTTATTGCCAAGATTTGTTCATGTTTCTTTCGAGATCCATTTCCGTTCAACCTTCAGGGACCTGACTTTGCTAATGTGGTGCAATTTATAAACGATTTGTAAATATTTTTTGTACGGTTTTAAATCGTATTGTACTTAGCAAACTCTAAAGGTACTTTTTGTTTTGTAAGTAATTTTACAATTGCTACCAGAAAACATATAAAAATACTTAAATACAATATTACTTTTGTTCATCATCTGCTATGAATGTTGTTTGTGATGTTTAGAAATAGCAGAAGAGCTATATTGAGTGGAATCAAATAACATCAAATTGAATCGATACTACGCGTAATATACATCGACTGATGAACTAATTATTTCGACGTGAATAGGTAACCAAGCCAGCGGTAGATCGGGTAAGTAATTAATATTCTCTAGAAATAGAATGAATTTGATAAATTGAAAAGCTGACACAGTTTCGTGTTGTTCTATCATTTCAAGACCTTTTTTTACAAGCAAAATTGATTAAAGGTGGGATTTAGATTATCAGTAGTATTGTTTTTTGTGAGATATTAATAATATTGTTGATTCATGTAAAATACGAAGCTTAAGTGTGAATTCTAGGAAGCGTAAATAATTTTTGGGGTAAATTTATGTTTTCATTCAATATTAACATTCAATTCATCAAAATGGAAAAGTCGTTTTTGAATTATTTTTGCATGTAAAATTATTGAGAAGTATACCTAGGTAGATACTTTTTTTATAAGGCAGTCTTAAGGGCGGGGGTGAAATTTTTTGTTGTATTCATGACGTATTTCTAGTCCTATTAAAATCGCTGAATTTAAACTAAGTAAATCATTACGAATCAGTAAGCTTAACTGGCAGTGGGCAGGGCACATAGCGCGTAGAATTGTTGGCCGATGGGGCAGAAAAGTTCTAGATTGGACAAAAGCGCAGCGTAGGACGTCCACCGACAAGATGGACAGACGAGGTCGTCTGTCCATCCATTATAAGGTTATAAAGATCGCAGGATCGCACTGGATGCAGACCGCTCACAACCGGTCATTGTGGAAAGCCGTGGGGAAGGCCTATGTTCAGCAGTGGACGTCCTTTAGCTGATAATGATAATGATGATGAAGTTAAACATTAAAGCAAAACAAAATAAAATCTCGTTACATTTGCACCACACGGCACAAAATGTTGCGATCAAGAAGTTTAAAATCCCTTTGTGGAAACATCAATCTTGCTTTAAATTCCGCTTAGGGTATAAACACTGGCGTATTCGTCTTATTCGGTACAATGACGAGTGGTGTGTTTGTGAACCAATTAACTCAACAGCGGCCAAGGATTTAATTATGTCTGTATTTGGAAGGCTGCTTTGATATACTTTAGTCTCAGTTATGCCCCTAAAATTGTTTGACGTGACCAAGATTTATATGTGATTGGCAAGTAATCATGATTTAAAGGATATTTCTTGAAGTTGTACTTGAAAACTTGGGAGAGTCACTTTTTAATTTGTACTTTCTATAATATTCATCTCTTTTTTTGATCAATTTATATCGAAAGTTTGAGCAAAACTATACACCTCTTATAGGTCTTATAATACAATCTTAAACATGATTGTATTATAAGAGATAAGTTATTTAAAAGGAGTTATTACAAAAAGGTTGGTCAAATAGCGGACAGTAAAAGTTAAAAAAAAAACTAAAGGTTTTACTAAAAACTCAATGCAATAAAACCATGCGTATCTATTCTATAACGGTGCTCAAACCGATTCCTATGGCCATCGAAAACAAAGTTACTTTTGTAGGCAGATACGAGTGTAGCGTTTTACAAATAAATCCACCAAAAGGTGCGCATACACTAGCAATCGTCAAAAAAGATATAAATCAATCAAAATAGTACCGCTGCCGACTTGTTTTACAATCTACATCGCAGTTGACCTATTTTTGTATCCGTAAGGTCGAAAATCGTTTGGCGTTCGGACGACTTGTATGAAAACGTCGATAAACGTGTGTAAAAGGATTTTTACAACCGTAACCGATCCGTCCGAGAGATTGCACACCTTTCGTGCTGACGTACGCTTACTTATTTTAATCAGGACATCCTATATAGGTCGGCACAATAAGCTGGATCGATACTGGCGGGTCTTGCATGATTTTATTTAAGGTTCATATACATATTTTGGAATAACAAACCACTAAATAGCAACTTTGCATTGCATTAGAAAATGAAAACCATGTATGGAAGAAGACAAAAATTGCAAAAGAGAGGTTTAGTAGGCATCTACTGGTCACAAAAAGGTTGAGGCAAGGTACTCTACGTACCCTACGCTTTAAGGAGTTAGCCGTCCGTTGTAAAATCAGGTTGCTAAGTCAAGTGATCCTGTGTCAATCTGATGTAAGAACTCAAATTGCATTCAACACGATGCACTGAGTGAAAGCTTGCTACGACGCTGCTACTGCTACGGCGCTACGGTGCTACGCGCCGTAGCGCCGTAGTCAAACTGGTTTCGCTTCAATCCGTAGCTGCACATAGCAGCTTTCTTAAGTCGTTGAACAGATTGTAAGAAGTAATTCGTCATTAATTTTGTCATTTTAGTTTTTAATATTGTTTGCTAGCATGTACAAGCCGTTATACATAATATAAAAGAGATCGAAAAATTAAATAAATCATTCGGTTTTTTTTTGCAATTATTTTGCGTATTCACACCACAGATTAATTTATTACATTAATATGAAAAAAACTAGTTTTGATTACCTAAACCTAACAATTTTCAATGATTACAAGATTTATTCTGGGGGACTATAAACACTTTTACACTTTCCCGCGTTGCGGGTTTATTCGCCCTTTGTCTTTAGGGCCATATCAACACGCACCGGACATAAAAACTTGCCGGGACACTTGTGCTCGTAATTACATTACAAAGAAGGACTCACACGAACCGAGGTTTTTCCGAACAAAAAGAGGTTATTTTATAAAAAACTTTGACGTATAATTCGGTTCATAGTTAATTATTGTTTTTATAGTGTTTTGTCACCATACAAACTTAATAATATAAATTGCACTTGTGAAAAGCAACTGTGAATCTGTGACAGACAAGGAATTGAACCCCGTGTCTTACGCTATCCGGGCGTATGCCTTTTATTGTCTGTCACAGGTTCACAGTTGCTTCTTACAAGTGCAATTTATAGTATAATTCGGTTGTTTTTTTTAAGAGTTTGCATCAAATTGAGCAATCTAATAGGGTTCTGTCTTGGCATGCATTGGCATTCAGTATATCTTGTAGAGAATGTAGTTAGAGCAGATACCTACCTTAAAATGCTTGCAAAAACCTGAGATAGAGAGTTAAACCCACTGCTCTTTGCCCTTTTCGTAACAACGAATGCCTGTATCACTTAGTTGCGTGAATGATAGTTTACTTAAATAAGAGTGAAACGTCGTTAACAGAGGTTGAACACTATCTTTTGGGTGCGTTATGAAAGAAAATAACTAAGCCAATGGTCATTGAAAGACCCATGGATATGGACATGAACATTTCTACCTTTTTTCCCCTTTCTGTATATATTTTTTTTCATCTTTGTATATTGTGTGATTTTTATGTGTAATATTGTGTATGTGTTTGTGATATTTAACAATAAACGATTTCTTTCTTTCTTTCTTTCCATTCTGGTTTTTGCTAGTAGCAACATTTAACCATGCGGGGCCTTAGACGCACAGACGTAAAAAAAATGAGGTAAGTAATAACCGCATCAATTCTTTTATGCAAATTCAATTAACTAATTAACTTGTGCATTAAATAATATTAAATAATGCATGCATATAGCATATACTCTACTTTAAGATATAGATATACATACATAATAATGTTCTTGTAGTACACCCATGCCCAGTATTAAGGCAGAGCTTACTCTCGTAGGTGACTTAATTCGTCCCTTGTCTTGAGGGTTTTATTTACACCAACACAGATATAAAACTCGGAAGGGACGTGTAAATGTGATTACATAGCATATAGCATATACATAGCGCCACGAGGGACACATTTTGATAAACTGTGACGTTCAGAATCTTTTTCTAAAATATAAATCTGAAAGCCTAATGTATTTACTAACAATAATAATACATAACTACACGTAAAATGTATTCGAAATCAAACTACTCTGCAAAATATTTAATTACTCAGTTAAAATTACAAATAAATGTGCGCGGAATCAATCCGTAAATTGTTTTAATGAATGAGTAGTGTTTGCATGCTTCAGAACCAAATATACTCAGCTAAAGTTTTAATTCGCATATTTTATTTAAATTTTTAAATAAATATTTTTTTTTTAAATTAATATGCGCCAGATAAATACACCAAATGTCTGGTTTCGTGGTTATTGGTGGTATTGGTGGTTTCATATTGTTTGTAGAGTAAAAAAATTTGCTCTACAAAAAAAAGACTAGCTTCTTATACCATTTATAGTTATTTCAACTCGATCCACGTATTGCGTACTAAGCGACGAGTTCATATGACTGTGAGGCTAGAAATACATTTAAAATAAGTAAAGTTAGCCAACAAGCACCCCACTGCTAGGCAGAAAAGGATTTACCTCAAATATGAGGTAGTATGAGCCAAACTCCACTACGCGGGCTCTGTGCGGATTGGCGGAGGGGTGTTTGCAAGGCGCGCGATCAACCTTGCTGTCAGATTTTATCAAGCCGTCACTGACTAGGTAACTAGGATATTAGCTCGGACCAACTGCTTAAAGTGCTTTCCGAAGCACGGAGATGCTCGTGATATATATCGCTCGCTTATATGGTTGGTATGGTCACCTTTCCAAACACACCGACCGCGCCTACTTCGGTATTACTACCGAAGCGCTGCCACACTGCGCTACGTCGAGCACCTCAATATATAAGAAAAATATTTAAAAAAAAAGAAAGAAGAAAGAAAGAAAAGCTTTTATTGATTAAGGACTTCACAAACACACACATACACAAACAGACAAACGCTCACAAAAGTCTACAAAAAAAAAGAAACGAAAACAAAGGCATAAACACAAATATTACAAATTATACATGACAAAAAATACATTTATATAAAAATGCAACAGATAGTTGTCAACAGTGCGTATGTGTGTCAGTGACGTCCGAACTAATAGGACCTCACTCAGCATAAGCCTGACGCTGGTTTTCAGTGGATCCCTCCGAGTGAGGTACACGGACGCTAGAAATTGACGCCAACACAACATTACTAAGTATATGTATATATTATGAACTTATATTGTTTATATTTGTACTTAACACGTTCCGGGACAGTGCCCGCCTACAGGCGTGAAAACAATTAAAACACCTATTGTGTCTGGAGTAGTGTCCCGGAACGTGTTAAGCCATATAATCCACACTAATGCCATAACAAAACAGCCGTTACGTAGTTAAATACGGTTTCAACAAACAATAGACGCCGATTGTCCGTTAATTAGAAAATCCCAAACCCGTAAAATAGTGTTTAATCTAACAAATAAATTGGATAACACCTATGTCATAAGGTTTCGCGCGAATTGGAATATTAGCTTAGCCCGAACAAACACTAGCTGGACAGCTTTATTGTAAATTAATTAAGGTTTTCGTGTCATTCGGTGGTTTCAATGTCGAATACGACAGTTAATTATGAACCATCACAGAGTGTTACCAATAAATAGTAGGCATAAATCCACTTTCTGACGCAGTCTGGTAAAAAGGGGCATCACCAAAGTAGTAAAAATATACATGCTTTAACATATTCCTATAACATTTGGCGGACTTAATGTAAGGCCCCTTAAACCTCTCGAACTGTTTAATAAGAACTGAAAATTATATGATTTATTTTTAGTTGCCGATGTAAATAAAACCCCTTGTGTTTCTGTGTGTGTATAATAGTAATATTACCAAGTTAGTATTTTGATGTTTCGAATAAACAACAACTTGGTATTACATTTGAAAACCACAAAACTTACTGCAGCGTTCTTGTTACATGAAAATTATATCCACAATTAATACATATTACACTGCATAACCCAATCAAACCTACTATTAACCGTAGTTTAATTAGCCTTTTCAACTTTAATAAATGATGAAGAAAGTACTCGTTTTTAATGGAAGTATGAAAATGAAAGCCTTCAATTATTTTATAGCGTGTGAATATTTTTAAAGACCATTTGAAATAATTACTACCACTTTTTTAGACTTTGTCCTAGTCAAGTAAGAGTGCAAATAATTTAGGACCGTAAATTAAGAACAAACTATTATTACTATATTGGTAAGTAAGTAAGAGTTAGAGCTTTTAATATAGAAGCCTATCCCACTAGCCTCACCACTACATTCTGGTAATCCTGCAGCTATTTGGTCCGGGACTGCTTATTTTAAATATTTGAAGCTAGCTACCATATCTGGTGGCCGTTCACTATCAGCCACAGTGATCCCGCTAGTAGCCGACAGCTCAGCCCTTTTAAAAGCTACAATATTCAGTCACGAGACAGTCAACTGCCTCGGTGGCGAAGCGGTGAGAGGGTCGCATTTTAAAGCGCTGGCTGCGCCGGAGGTCCCAGGTTCAATTCCTGTGTCGGGCCAAAAATATGTACCGGAGTTTTTCTGTTCAGAAATTCTCAGGGTAGCCCGGAGTTTGGAAGTTGGCGGTGTTTCACCCCCGTGCCTCGGAAAGCACGTTAAGCCGTTGGTCCTGCGCCTGATCTCTCTCCGGTCGTGTCAGATTGCTGTCCCATCGGGCTACGAGAGTGAAAGGAATAGAGAGTGCACCTGTGTTTGCGCACACACTTGTGCACTATAATATGTCCCGCACAGTCGGTTGGTCGTTGTGACTGGCCACCGTAGTCGAAATCGGCTAGGGGGACTATTATTCAGTCACGATCCTGTGCCATGGCGAGTAAACGCCGCCATCAAATAAGCGGTTCCCTTGATGTTGGGTAGCAGCAACATCAGCACTGGCAGTTGGCTGAAGATATAGAAAAAAACATTCACCAACAAGAGATTAGCTCTAAATTTGCAAAAATAATGAGCTTCAAATTATAACGCACTTTTGTTACTCAAGTGATGTCGATGTACTATAATTTTTCAACACAATTCACATGCTTAAATCCGACGATGTAGGTACTATTATTTTTATAAAACACCTAGCCATCCGTTAACAGTGCCAATCACGTTTCATATGTTTAAATCCGATAGTCAGTGAAAAAAATCCAATAAACCAGACACTCTCATTCGTCTTAATACTGGGTAAGCAAATAGGTCAACTTTGAATGCCTTGGAAGACCCGTAGGCCTATTACGTAACTTATATAGCAAAAATTGCGCAATAATTGCAAATAATATGCTAGTATTTTTATATCAGCCAAAAAAAATACCAATGATCTGTGTGTACCAAACCAAAGATAAATAAATGCATATTAAATAACGAGATAGCTAAAATTGCGCAACCATAGCAAAAAAATGTTTATTTGTATACTATCATATCAGTCATAAACGAGATCAATTATAGTTCTATAAATAAATACATTTGAACAAACAACATACATTGCTCCAGATAAAAAAGAGAATATATAAAAAAATGCTTGAAGCAATAACACCATTAAGACTTCAATAAGGCCGCCTAAGTAGTACTACTCAGTACCAAATATTTAAGATGCTATCCTGTGTATTTAATTATCTGTGTGCAATAAAGTATTTTTATTATTATTATGAACAACAGAGAGAAATAGATAAATGGCTTGGTACTGCAGCATTGTCATCGGTTTTGTTTTTGGCCAATACACATTACAATCAGCAATAATTTTGCGATAATTGTGCAATTTTCGCTATAACTAGATAAAGAATTACCTGCCAAGCTCACCTCGAGGGGCAGTGTTAAACCGATTTCGGAGATAGATCTTTGAGCAAAGAATCGCTCGGATGGGCTTTCTTAGTGGCGAGCCGAGGTAACCATGTGGCTGGATATCTATTGTTCGGGATTCACAGGTGAATATTATCTGTTCCTTTTCATAGAATTGCCTGAGGGATTATTTTCACGATTCTTTGAAGTTTCGGCTTGAGATTTTTTTTGAAGAATGTTATATCAGTCTATAACGTAAAAAACCGGTTAAGTGCGTGTCGGACCCGCGCATTGAGGGTTCCGTGCCACCCTTAACTAAATTCAGGGTCCACTTACTTTCACTTAACGAAAACATCACAATATATTGCGACAGCAAAAATAACTTTGTTTTTCATAGTGTTTGTATGAAAGACAACGTTATATTTGCGGTTGATAAAAATGTGCAATATCTCAAAAAATCTACTGGTTCGATCTCCTTCAAACCAATTTTTGTTGCAAGTTTTTGTTGATATCTACATCATATATTTTTTTCAAAATTTTCACTTTCTTAGTTCAAAAGTTAGATGGGGGGGGGGACGCCCATTTTACCACTTTGGAAGCGTCTATATCTCAAACCTTACACTTTTAGAAAAAATGGTTTTAGAAACCTCATCATCATTTTAAAAGCCCTATCCATAGACACCCCACACGCATAGGTTTGAGTAAAAAAATATGAGTAAATATACATGTATGGGAGCCCCCCCTTAAATATTATTTTTTCTTACTTTTTGTATCTGAATCGGAAAGTGGTGAACAAAATACACCTACCTACCAAGTTTCAGCTATGTGATGCTTATAGTTTCAGAATAAAGTGGCTGTGACATACGGACGGACAGACAGACAGACAGACAGACAGACAGACAGACAGACAGACAGACAGACAGACAGACAGACTTGACGAAACTATAAGGGTTCCGTTTTTTGCCATTCGGCTACAGAACCCTAAAAAAGCAATAGCAGGAATCGTTTACTAAGCAATGTGGATGTTTCTGTTTTGTAAAGTCCATTCACGCACGTTAAGGCGGTTAATTTGACGGAGATTGAAAATTCTCACCATCAGCCCTTCTATGAATTTATAATTTTATTTACACAAAGGTTTTCTTAAAAAGATTGCTTAAAGCTAAAGACCTAAATTATGTATTTCCTAAACGATTTGTATTTAAATTCTATTTCGACAAATAATAAAGCTGGCTCGTTTCTCGCTCAAAGGATAAGTATTGCTATCCAACGCGGCAACGCAGCCAGCATCGTCGCCTCTTTGCCACAGTTTAGTTAGTGTGGATATTTGATTGTTTTATAATTATGTTTTTCTATTACTTTTTTCTGAAATAAATGATAAAACTATGCGATACGCAAATAAAAGCTATCTATCAGAATGCCATAACAAAGTGATGAATTAACCCAGAGTGTGCCTTACCCGTACTGAATTTGATGTAATTTAATATGAAAATAGTTAACCCCCTAAAAGTGACGTACTTTTATTTGCGATATTATCTCAAAAGACGAATAAAGGTTCGTACCGGAAACCCGATATGTGTTAAAGGGTTAATTAGTAGAGAACGGCTAGTCTCGAATAATTAGGAATACTAATGAATAGGACAATAAACATAAAACGAGACCGGAATGGGACGGGGCCGGGGCTGAAACAAAAGAAAGACATGCACCCAACAAAGAAGATGAAGAACTAATGAATTAATGGATTGTAATTCACAATTTATATATTTATTATATATTTAGTCCATGTTATCTCAGTATATTCAAATTCCTATTCATTATTAGTGTATTTTCTTTAAGATTCCGTGCTTAGATTAATCAAAACGCGGTTATACTTTCAACAAACAAAAAATATAGGCTCAACAAAACAGCCGCGATTTAATCTGGTTACACATTAATAGTAATAAAGTCTGTGTGCTAAGCTCCGACTAGGGAAAGCCACAGTAAACACTGAGTAAAACAGTATGTTTTTAAGACTTTTCCGAAAAAATAAAACCTAACCTTAAAATAGCGGTAGATACGGCATGTCATACTAATTGTCAGCTAAAAAATGGCACTACACATTCCTTACGTCACACGTCTTAAAAATGTCACCCGCACACGCAATCCAATGGAAATTAGGCGACCGGGGCCTGATTTTAGCGGTCCACTTTCGAGTGGCGCGTCACCTATCTTCCGCTATTTTACTTTAATCAAAGGTTACAGTCCAAGAAATTTACCGGTAAATTTTGAAGATTTATCATAGTTCCGACTTAACAGAACTAAACATCTTCATATTTTGTAGGAGTCGAGTTTAGAAAAAGGGTATGGATGGACGCGAGACATATTTTGTTAAATTAAAAATATTATACAACATTATAGATATTATTAATTTTAAAAAATAACTCAAGTTAGTGACACCACTTTCAACTCGAGAAGGTGAGAACCTATTTTTATGACTTTTCCTTGTATGATTTGTCTTGGCTCCAAATAGGATAATAAACATAAAACTGGACTGGGACGAGACTAGGCCAGGGCTGAACAAAAGAAAGACGTGCACTGAAGAGTCCATATTTTTTATTCTATTCATTTTATAGTATGACAGTAGACAGTTAATAATTAATTGGTTACAATAAGACATCAAAGAGGTTATGTATTATTAAGGTGACTGAAATGGAAAATTATTTTACTAAGGACTATAGTAACTGACTTCATTTTCTACTGTAAAAGGGCATCAAGGTCGATGTTAAGTAGTTTTAGGTTTATTACAAAATCTTTAACAAAATTACTAGAGCGATCGCTGCTGGATCAATATTCAAGCGCTGTTATGGAACTAAGTGATCCAATGAATATAAAATAGCTTTTTCATTTTATGCACGCCAATACTCTTTATATCTGTGACCTTTGATATCAAATACTAATTGTCATGTTCATATATATAACATTATGTATGTCACTAATTTAAAAAAACTCTTCTTTCAACTAATATACGAATTATAAGTACAATTCAAGTGGTTCTTATCGCTGGGAGTGATCCCTTTCATATAACTATACTAATTAGATAGAGGAAACAACTTAAAAAAAGATAAAAAGCGGTTTGATAAACACATTTCTTGCACACAGAAATGTGTTAATCAAACCCCGATAAAATATGAAAATTCAAAAATAAAACTAGATATTTTTATTGGCTCTAGTTTACGCACTTTTTTTAAAACAAAAATCTAGTCTTGAATCAGAAAAATACTGAAATACCTCAATTTATTCCCATCAAAGAAAAGTCAGTAGTAAACCAAAGTTTTATGTTATGCCTAGCTTGTTATTTGCCTACAACCTTGCCACGCTCTCAAGAATTTTCTCAATAACTTTTAATGGAGAGGATAAATATTATACCTATAGAGTATCTTTTCTGCGTTAGTTTCAGTAAAATATCTATGCAACCGTTTTACCTTAGATTTTGTTTTAGGGTTACCCACCTTGACCTTGATAAGGTACTGACCAACGTTACGAGGTGTAATGTAACATGTTACAACGTGAGCATTCGTGCAGTTTTGACTGTTCCGTGGTTTTGTACAGAGTATTGACGAACATGTTACGCCGGATTTAGAACACAATGTAACATGTTTATTACGTAACACGCTCGATGTGAACGTTACATTACATCTCGTAACGTTGGTCAGTACCCACCTTTATAGATTTGAATTTGGAAGAAAATATTTTTGTGTCAATGAAATATGCAAAATTATGCCACCTTAATATGGACTATTCATTTACTTAATTGAATATTTACAATCAAAATCTTAATACAAGTATAGTATACCTATCAAAATGGGTGGCGTATAAACTTTAACATGTGTAGCTACCGGTCAACTTTATGACCCGTCTAATCCGTATAAGCTCGAACGCTTCAGCCTACATAATAAACGGTAAAATAAATCGTCAGCCCTCCACTCGCTCTATTAGTTTTCCTCACTCCCAACACCCGGCGATGATAGAAAAAACAAAACTGCACTATTACTTCCACCCGAGAGAAAAACTCGGCGCCCAATCAAGCAAACATCGACAATCCATTCCGAGCGGCGATCGGGCTGCGTAACTTCATCAAAAGACTCGTTGTACGTCTTTGAGGCATCCGTATCTAACTAACTTGCCTTGCAGGCATCTAGATCCGTTTTTTCTTCCACTTTCTGTCCTTACAGCGCATACTTTATTTCTATTTGGCCGTACCGCGAGGTGAGCGGGGGTGGAGGGGGAGGGGGCGTAGGGACACGCGCGTTGGCGTCGCCCCAGCCAGTTGAGGCTGCGGCGAGCGTGCGAGCGCCTGTCACGGCCACTGATGCCCAAAACAGGACTGGTGACCCACCATAGTGTCAGTGACGTGTTCGAGTGCCCCAATCGCACATGCGTGCATGGAATGACCTGGAGTGACGAATCGTGACTTGTGATGTCAGTGATTGCTAAGTGAGTTCGTATCGAGTATCGGTATCGTGGTTGCGGTGCAATCTTTGCTGGTAAGTCGCAGTGTTTTTCGCGATAAAATTAGCATAGTAACAGGGTTCCGAGGCAATTTGTTCGAGTGAGCGGCTCAGGCTCAGGGCTCGGATTAGCGGGACGCACGCGGTATGCTTAATTAATCATATCTCACGCACCGCTCTCGAACGGTTGTTCGCTGTCAAATAAATAACCAGCTATTACTTCACAGGTTAATGCAGATCGTAAGGACATCACTTCATTTAGAACTGGTTTGAACGCACGTGAAAAATTAACGTCTGCAATAAAGTCTGCTATAAATGTGAATAGTAATTAGGAACCTTAATTGGATTCATACCTTAAAAACATTAAGCTAATGTGTTTATTTGCAAAACAAATTGAAGTAGAACTGTGGAAAACAAATGAGTATTATGCGTGAAGATCAAGATATTATGCAAAAGCGTGTCGCATCGGAAAGGCGGTGTTTTTCAGGAATGTTGGACTGAAGACATTTACATTCAACGCGGTTCGTGTCACAAAGTATGGGATCGCAACGTTTTTACATAAAACATGGAATATTTTAAAGAATCGATTAAAACAATTAAACAATAAATTGAGATTATAAACTAATAATAAGCATGGGAAAATCTATAAGTCACTAAAACTAATCATACGAGTATTCATGAATTAAAATAAAGTATTGTAGCCTACGTTATAAAACATTTTTTTGTGGCGGTTTAGTCCATGTTAACCGACTCACAAACGCTTATTTTTAAATCCATCAAACAATTTATTAGTATCAGAGGGGCGTTACTTTTGCTACGCATTATTAACGGTCATACAGCACGGAATCATTGCAGCTCGCAAAGCAATTTAAGCTTATTTCTAAATATTAATTAATTTGATAGCTGGCCGACTTATAGTATACAGCATTAAACAAACTCTTAATTAGCACTCTAACGGCGATAGTACACCATCGCATTCGCATGCGGCATTCAAAGTTCGCATTTATATTTAACCTCGATCTAACATAGCTAGATGTGAGTTGCAACATTGTTGGTAACGTTCAGCCGCATCGCTACCGCATGCGAATGCGTACACAAGAAATATCAAATAGTATAAAGATTTTCTAACAACAAAATAACTTTCAGAGAGATCTTGAATATTTTTATTATTTCTAAAATTATGTCAACACTTTATTTTAGTAAATAAATCAAAATAAATATATAAAAAAAAAATTATCAATCCACACAAACCATTAAGCTTTGGTTTCTACAATATCAATTAAATAAACAGGATCAACCATGGCTTCGCATCGCACTGCGCATCGTAGCACCAAAGTGACTACGGCGTAGCAAATACTCGTAGTGTCTACGCCGTAGCTACATCGGATAAAATCAAGCGTTCTTGCTACATTCCTGGATACAGGATTCAATTTATTTTTATCGAGATTCTATTTTGGGAATAGTCCTCCTTTTTAACGTGTTATTTAGCAATTCTAAATGCTTTTAAAAATTTATAAAGGGGATCGAGCATGGCCTGTCTTTTGTCTCTGAGTAAAAGACCCTCTAAATCAGACGAGCGGATGCTCATTCTATCCCCACTTCATTAAATTCTTCTACTCAGAACATTCGTTGATTGTTGACTTGAAATGATGTTTAGTTAAAGAATAGATATGTTAAATTGTAATAGAAATGTACTTATTCAATACGTATTTAATCAACTTGAACTTGCCACAGAAGTGGTTTTCAACTCCTAACTTGACTATCAAAATCGGGAACTTAGTCTTTAGCCTAATTCAGTCAAAACTGTTATTTCGCCTTAGAACAATGGGTTTCTCGTCTCGGCACTTACAATTAGCGCTAATCGAGCCAAACAGCACTGAGTTCTAGGAAACCGCAGCCTCCGGTGTTGCCATCTTGGTAATCCTGGTTTCATTAAGCCTGAATGCAACTTCGCTAACGGACAGAGAGAATAACAGAACACTACAAGTTAAAGGGAACTGCAGAATGAGGTACTTTGCTAAAAACATCACAAAACATTAAGTAAGAGACTACATTTAATAACATCATCTTGAGTGACATGTTGGACTGCCCGTACTACGGCACTGGGTACAAACACATGTGCGTGTGCCCGGTGCCCCAGAGCGTGGCAGATATCTTATTTAATACTGTTATATTAATTTAATTTTGTATTTTAATTTGATTTTGTATTTAAATTTATTTCATTGAATTAATTTAATTTTGTGTTTAGATTTTAATATTATTAAATTTAGTTTGATTTTGTTATCATGGACCTTGTCTGAAATAAAAGTATTTTACTATTTTATTCATTTTTAATAAAAATTAAAAATAATTAAACAAAACTATGTAACTTCGGTATTAATTTATATTTATTGTATTTAATTTACTCAAAATTCGATTATTGTGAACAAGTCAGTTATTCTGAACTAAATCGCCATACTTCTATGAAGAGTTGCGATTCTATAGTTGATGAAAAATATGGATATGTGAATGTATTAATTAAAAAGCTTTTGACTGTTGCATAATTTCGGTGGGTCGAAAAGAGGCAAATCGACATCACACTGCCCAAACTACAATACATTTCAGTCAATCCCCAAAGGTACAAAAACACAGCTACTGAGCTGTAGTTGATAATTTCATGCAAAGATAAATTTGTATGATGAACTATATTGAAAATATGTGAAATTGAACACTTCAGCAGTATTTCACAGTTATATTCAAATTTGCATCACATTCTGTAACTGCTTTGGTGACTGAAGTGACAAGTTAAGTCGCCTTGAAGTTGCAATACGTCAAGTTTCGATTCAAACAACTTTATCCATACATCGCGACGATAAACTTCTCTACCTTTAGTAAAACTTATTGTGGGATTGTTAATATGTACCTTATTATTTTTGTTTCTCATGTTTGGGACCATGCAAGCTTAAACAATATTCTGTACCTCCTCAAGGTATTCACAGTAAATGATCTATTTAAAGATAGTTTACAACAGCAAGAAACATACGTTTTCTTAGTTGTGTCCAACCATGGCGGTCAATATAAATTGAGATTGGCAATCGGCGTGGGACATTGTTTATAGTACTCAAGTGTGTGCGCAAATACACAAAGGTCCTCTCTGTTCCTTCACTCTCATTATTCGGTGAGATGGTAGATCCAACATGACCGGTGAGATATAAGGTGCAGGACTAACTACTTAACGTGATTTTCGAGGCACGGGGTGTCATCACCACCATCTTCCTGACTCCGAGCTACTTCCGAGTATTTTCAAGACAAATAATCCAGAAACTAATTTCGGCCCGACTCGGGATTCGAACCCAGGACCCCTTGCGTAGCAACCACTACACCAACGAAGCAATCATAGAAGCAAAAATAACAACAGGGTAGGTTCTTAATGAATCGGATACTTAACAGATTTTTAACACACGTATGTATTTTAAAGCGTTAGTTGATATTTGTTTTACAAAGGCCTTTCTTTATAGCATTTCTCACTTCTCAACAAATGTAAAGTCTTAAAAAAGAAATCTTTGTCAACTGAGCATTATTTTATTAAGTGTGCAATTAAATTGCTCAAGCCAGTTCCGCAGTCTCTCAAGAGTAATTGTATGTTTCTCAAGGAGATAAAAAAGATTCTTGGCTTCACTACTTAAAACTAATCGGGAACTGAGGCTGTGGCTGTTCGGGAAACTTTTCTTTGCCTACTTGGCTTGGCTTGGAGCAAAGAAGGTTGAGACTTGGCGTTGCCTTCACTTCTAAAACTTCACTGTTTATTTGTTGCTCAAGGATCAAGTAACTAAGATGTTGCAGCTGGTTTAATAGGTATTCCAAAATTCTTTAAAGTTGAGCAGAAAATAAATGATCGCAAACAACGGACAACATAGAGAAAAAGCTGTTTCCGGTATTGGCTAAACAACAATTGATCACAAAACTACCTAATTGGACCGAAATAAGATTTATTACAGCCATCTGTTGAAATGAAAACGATAAATAAGCTCCCAGCAAACATGGGCCTTGATATTTAATATAACAACCACAATAGAATACTGAGCAGACAACATCCTGCTTAGCTCGCTGTTTGCCCGACTCCAACGGAAAATGCTAAATGTATTATATTTATTATTTATTATTTATAATGAATTTACAACAAATCTTAACTTAGGGAATTATGCTATTCACAGCGTTACATAAACCTGTGGTTTTACCGAACGCTGTGCTTGTTGAGTCGTCATCGTACTCGTACTTATGAATTTGATGTAGAATAATGTATTTATTACACTAAGCAAACAAATATCTATTAATACATTACATGCATAATTCGATAACATCTACGCCGACCCGATAAACATTCAATATAGGTGTACTTAGTTACCGCTATAACAACGCTACTGGGATACCGGAATTATAAATATAAGTAGACAACGGAACACTATCACACGATAACACTGGCCGTTGAGAAGTTGTGTAAATTACGTTGAAAAGTTAAAGAGGGAAGTTCATTTTACACTGACGAAGGGAAAATACAATTGTACCCCAATCACGAACATTTGACGAATTCGTCACGTTATTGTAGCGAGTTTACGTCAGTCGGCAGCACGAAGCACTCCCGTGTCGTGTAGTAAGCTCGAAAGCCTTACCGCAGATGACGTTATATTAACGTAAATATGGCACGTCCAGAAACAAGAAACGATCTTTTTAATTAAAATTATTGAAATATATTCTCTAATTCAAGTTTCAAAATTTTAGTTTGTTTTGCGTCCGACAGAGGCGCTTTCAAATTATCATACAAATGATTACGTTACTATACGGATACTTTGACGAAATTATTCATGATTGGGGTACTGAAAAGTAGAATACGGTTGGTTAGTTTGTTTTTACATCAGGTAAATAAGTAGACATTGTCTAGTGACGATTGCTTGTTGAAAGCCTCACTTAATCAGTCAGGTATCAAACGACTGCCGGGAGTCGCATAATAATGGAATTTCTATTGTGTCTCGTTCACACATACTTGACGAGTTAATTTCCTATAAACTTAAGATACGCGTACTTACTACAATCATATTTGTTTTTTATAATTTAAATCTTAAACATTTCATTGTATTTATCGTAACACATATCGAGGTTGTATAAAGCGTAGATCTCAAAATTTCTTTCGTGAAACAATTACAGCACTGAAACAACGTTACAATAAAAAGTTTAATTCACGCAGTAAACATAATCTGCCATAGCTTGAAGTCTGACTGTGAATAACATAAATTTAATGTTGTGTTCTAATTACTATGTTCTCATTATAAACTCCAAGTCCTGAAAAAATAATGAGAGCGTACCGTACAGTCGGCATGCGATAGATCCATTTTGAACTTTGAAAATTTGAATAATTTATTCCGGGAACTGTTTGGACTGTAGCCCGAAATGGTATTGATTTTGGTAATACCATTTATCGTTGTGCAAATGTTTTCTTTTGTGTCACGTCCAGAGTAACAATATTTCTTGTGCTATATTTTTTTCTGAATAGAGTGTCAATAGATTTTTCGTTTTTAAATTGTACATATAAAGTTCAAAGGTGTTATTTTAACAAAAGTATAGAAAGTATATTGATTGATGTCATCGCTGTTTATGTTAAGTTATTTTAAGGCTCACCTGACTAATTACGTTTCTTTTAATTAGTGATGTTCGTGATCATATAAATTGCCAGCAGACAACAAAGTAATGTTATAGCTTTTTTAATTTCACCAAAATTAAAACGAAATATTTGCATAATGTTCGTGTTAATGACTTGTTCATTCATACTGCTATCTTCAAGCTAATAAAATATGGTTGCGTGGGTCACTTTACGATGAAAAATACACTAACGTTTAACGATGTTTCGGTTGGTATCATTTCGAATTTAAAAGGGTGTTTAATAAGATGAATGTCTTTTGAATACGTTTTTTACAAGCCGTAATTTTAATGAAAGCATCAGAGCTTTGGTAAAAATAAACAAACAAACAGTACAGTACAACAGTACAAACAGTACAATAACAGTAGTAAAAAAGGCTACTTAAAACACATTAAAATAAAGATTTTAAAGGCAAATTTTTTATATGATAAAATAGTGTTTGGTTTTACAATTTTTTTAACACGTTTAGAAATGTGAACCGAAATATATTTGTTTTCTGAAATTACTATTTATCAATTGTAATATTATAGTCTGTTTCATGTTCGCACGGATTAAAAAAATAATTTTATTATTTTTCAACGGCATTATCCGTTTAACACGTTCCGGGACACTACTCAAGACACAATAGATGTTTTATTGTTTTCACGCCTGTAGGCGGGCACTGTCCCGGAACGTATTAAACACAACTTGTATTTTGGGTAACCTATTCGCAAATTACGGTTCCATTGCATGTCGACTTGTATGAAACTGAAAATCCGTAAACAGCTCAGTTCCGTATCTCATAAAACTTGAATAGAGCTGGCGTTCATGTTTTATTAGCGAAGGGAAAGGGTTGAATCAATAACGCCGAGTTGTGAGCAACGCGCAAACATTGCTTTTGTGACAGTTAGACCTCGGTGTGGTCGGAGGTCTGTGTTGTGCACAAACAATCGACAGCCGAAGGGTTAAAAGCTTTCTACAAAGCAGTCACTGTCCGCAAGTTGATTAAGAACCAGAAGAGTTAGAGTCGGGTTCGCATTTGAAAGGATTCGTATCTATGTATACAGTCTCTACAGTACTACTGAAAACTTTGGACATACAAACTCCGTAAAATTCCAACCTCTTTATTCCAAGAACTTTGTACCAGGCTTAGATTCATAGTAAGATTAAAGCGACCAATTTCAAATGTCTGTGTCATAACGACATTATTTAAAATGTAGGTATAGAGTGAGAGTGTGTTTAGTCTTGGCTTTAACCTGGTATTATCTTTTTTGTAATAAGTAAGTAAAGGAGACAAGCGTCGTTATGTACATGCTCAAGTTATCATGAATAACCGCCTACGGATCGGCGTTTTCAACATAGTCTTCTTAAGTTGTCAGGCGATGTTCTTTAACTGTAGAAATAATATCGGGTGTCAACTCTAGCTCCACCTGCTTCACAAAAACTATTTCTCTATGCGAATAAAAAACGCATTCGAAATTAAACTTCAACAAAACTTACCATCAGTAAGATGATTTGAAGAACCTTTAAATTATTCTACGACCGTTTTATTTCTTACCAAAACACGATCGCACATCTCTTGTAGGGTATATCGACGAGGAAGCGGTACAACATTTTATTTGTATCGTAGTTTAGATTCCGAGGAGGAGCCGAGAGGGAATCAATAACAAAAAGCCTTGTCAGCATCGGGGCTGGCCCGTAAATATCGGTTTCCTGACAGTTCAGACCTCAAAGGTCTGCGGAATTTGCCTCCGTATTGAATTGCGTGAAAACCTCCCGCCATAACTTTGATGGTGGTAAACATTTTGCTAGTCGATTACCTGTAAAGAAATAACGCGATACTGTTTGAATATTGCAAACCCACTCTAAAAATATTTTTTTTAGTTAATTTATCATATCAACTCTTTGCAAGGGTATGTTATCATTATACAGGTTGACTGTATAATGTTTTCAAAGTCTACGTGTATACTTATTTCTAAGTGATCTAAAAGCTCTCTACCTAAACAATAACAAAGAAAATGTTTTGGCCACTATTGACGCTCTTGTTTATTTACTTTGGTGTTAAATACGTATAATACGTTTGAAAATAAAATCATTCAAAATAAATATGACAGAAATTTTCACCGTTAATGACGGTGACATTTACAAATTCAAATGATATCAACTTTAAACGAGCCCTTATTAAGTAAAAATTAAGCACTTACGTTAGATAAATTCGATTACTTTCACGATTGAAGCTCCAAAGGTCAGATGTAGTTAGTATTTCAATACAGATATCTCGCCGTTCTTTGGTAAAGTGATACCTAAAATAAAATGAACGCTCGACTGGAACCACAAACGATCTCTGTCAAAGAAACGTACGGTTTAAATTCCGTGCTCACGCACAAAGTGTCCAATGAATAGCAGCTCCAGCATTGTACTGGCACAGAAGATTTATTAGAGCGACCGCGACTGTGAATTAAAAGAAAATACGAACAAAAAAACAAATGCGAAATTGCCAGCGGTGACTGCGGACAAACTGGCTCTCGATCCCGACATGCCGAGAATTCTAATATAGGAGCAAATTGGAATCGGAACAGGTATTGGAACTAGTATTGTGGTGCAGCATGTAACAGTGACAAAACCGTATCATTAACGTGTGGCGTGTACAAAAATATCACCGCGTTTGTGTTGTAGCCATGAATTATTTAGTGCCATTTAAAACTTTTTTTTCGTGTCAAACGTGGGTGCCGTATGTGTTTACTTATTTTCGTGCCAATTTTGATACAAAAATTAATATGAAACAATAAATTACCTCATTTTTGTAACTTAGTATCAATAATTTATTTTATAACGCCTTAAATTTTCCAATATTGTGTTCATCCAGAATGTTTTAAAAGATTTTGATAGGAATAACATTGTGCCGTGTGTATTCTCCAAGGTTATCATGTAAACTTTGTTATGACCATGAGGCGACTGAGCACACATGCGCCTCTACTTCATAATCCCATGAGTCTACTGTGGAGATTAGGACAGCTCTTCGCCACTAAACTAATGCTGTGTGCCATAAAACTTTTAGTGAAATATTTTATTCATACTGGCTTGCTACCTTACATATAAGACGTGATTATGAATTGTCTCAGCTGTGTAAACTGTGTAGTATAGATTTTCTTGAGTCATTTCAAATGTACGACAAGCTTTATCATCTTATATTGTGGCAGTTGTTCATGGCGTGGTCAGTTGGTAGTGAAAACAGATTGTTATGATAAATGTAATGCATTGGTGGAAAGTAACTTTTACAGCCACGAATATGCTGAAAAATCAATGCTTAAATCTTATTTGCATGGTACATATAGCTACAGAAGTAATTTAAATTACAGAAGTCTATGCATTTATTAAGTTATTTATTAAATTTATTATAAATGGCACAAACATGGTTTGGTAAAGGGCATTCCTGTTAAGCATGTTATGTTTGTGATGGGAGTAACCGCTCTCTTATAGTCCATTAATATACATTTATAAACTATAAAAAGCATGCTTTTCTTAAATGAAATCATCATTACAAAACAAGATTGCATAGGTTTATAACTAGCGATCAAGCGTAAAAATCGAGGAATTCAGTTAAAATTTTGCTAGTCAGCCACGAAAATAAAAAAAGAATGGGAATCCATTTAGTGGAGCGTGCAGAGGAATATGATATTTGTATGGAACTGTGAGTGATCCAGTGATTTTGATATTGCTTTCACACTGGTAGTGCATACTGCTAGTAGCAGATTAGCTCAAAGAATTTGGTAGAGGTATAGTGATTCTGACAAATTACTTACATATTTAAAAAATATATAAAAAACTTAAATTTTTTCATTCATCATCATTCATCATCATTCAGGAGATTCTGTTGCCTAAATGAAAATAATAGGTCATCCTAAACTACCATTAAATTACAAAAAAATGTCGTTATCATGCAAGTTGTAATATTATATTTGGTTCTGAAGTTCGCAAAATCAATCCGTAAAGTGTGGTATGATGTTGTAATATTCGGATTTTAAACCCATACTTCAAGATCTAAATCAGCCGTAATAAATGTATTTTATCTGTATTTTTTTTAATTGTTATAGCCTAGTTAATAGAACTTGGCAGCTCCGTATACAGAAATATTTATACCTTGTCTATTTGCACATCTATCACTACACTTGTCTGTATTATTTACTGGTTTCACGTGCAATAGGAGATAACAACAATGTATGCAGAATTCTCGTAACTATAATCTATCTACCGATGGTTATCTCTGCGAAATACTCGTAGCATTCCACTGAAGCCTCCAAATATCCGTTGGGCGCAAGACAAAGGCTCTTTCTGTCATATCCCTGTGGCAAATGGAGAAGCAATTTTTAAATTGTCGCATCGACACATTTTTTGCGGAAAGTTTGTAAGTGACAGCAATCGGTGGGTATGATAAAACGTTTTATGTGTATGACGGTGTTCACAAATGTTTTCTACGATAGTAAGGAAAGTATCAAAGATTGTTGCTCATCTCTTATTTCTATAAAGAAACAAATTGTTAACAGGTACTATTCCTAACTTTAGTCATAATCGCCTTTCATTTAAGGTAAAGGCGGTGCCCTATTAAAGTTGTTTCAAGATCTGTTTCACTAACGTTTAGGAAACACGACACAAAATCTTTAAATTATCATACACTGTTGCTCCTAGTACGAGGTCAGTAAAACTCTGTAAGGAGCCTTTATTTGAAATGCGGCAAGTAACGTAGATCTTACTCCCGGGCTCACCCTTTCTATCCAGTAGCGTCCGGCCATTGCAGATAGTGGCAAAGCTTCTGTAATGGGTTTAACTTTGCGACTCACTGCAGTGAGATAAGAAAAAAAACACTTTTTGATGTTTTAAACACGCTGGATAGTCGTAACGTGCAAGCACTAAATATACTGATTTAAAGTACTGTCATAATAATGAACAGTAAATTTATAATTCACACAATGGCTCGTTGGAGCTTTTGACTCCTCAAGATGGGTATTATGATAAAAATTCCAATTTTCCACACTTTTGTCCATTTATCCACACTGATGGCTTGGTCCATTTTTCCACACTAAGCCCGTCAGTGTGGATAAATGTAAAAAAGTCTAATTTTACACTCTAGTGTGGATTTTTAGTTTGGAAAATCGGAATAATCCCTCAAGAACAGTAGGTTTCGGTAGCAAAAGTCTTAGGCTACTATCTTGTTTGAAGTTTTTATTTGTAGTTCCTATCCAAGACAATGGAAACTTTAATAATGTAGAGCACAGGCGTGTGTGGAAAATATGGCCAAAATAATTAATTCGTAGAATTACATGAAAGAGGCGGAGTTCTGCGTAGTCACCGCTCACCAATTTATATCGGGCCATAAGGCGTAGTCTTGATTGCATTTAGATAATTAATATCATTTAATGTATTTGCAAGATTTTGTTATGTCTATGGCCAAATATTTATTTGGAAAACTTTGTGTACAAGTATTGATTTTAGTAAATTTTAGTGTTTCTAGGCGCTTGGCTTTTCTTTTTAGTTGTTATATTTTAAGAAAACAATTGAACTAAGTAACAACGAGTAATTCTGTGTGTGGATGGCAGGAGAAAAACCACCGTGGAGTTTTTATAGAAAAAAACTCTAACCACAGTAGCACAGCTCTTACATTTGATATTACTGACAAGCAAAATTCAAGAGTTAATTTTGATATTACTGACAACACTTTGGATTCTAATTCTCGACCGCAGTGGCACTCAATTTTCATTGTATTCATATTATATTCATATTCATTAAAAAAAAACTTCTCATTATGTAACGTACATGAAGGTGTGTTATCCAAAAATATAATTTTGCTCAGGTCTATCCTCGACCTTTCTGTAATGAAAGTGTTCCACGCACGTAATATTAATGTGAATTTCTGCAAACGATTCGTGTTACATTCCTGAATTTCTATTAGGAGCTGTGTAATAGCAACATCATGTTACATATTACCGCGCCGCGACATCCAAGATACCCATCTTCATTGAATAAATTAGTTTGCTTCGCACACATGAGGGATAGAACGGCCAGACCATATTAACAACTCTTACATAGTTATGTATTGCTAATTAAATTATTATGATAAACGTTTCGATTATAAGCGGATAATCATGATGATCGGAATGGAATCGTAATTAAATTTCCAACTGCTTTCATACTAAATAAATATATTAAATTTAATTAATTTAATTTTGCACTTAAATAAATAAAAAACATTTCACTATTTATCTTTTAACCCATCATATGAACACTTGATCTGAAATTAATCGAGAAAGGAAAAATTCACCCTCGAGTGGCATCCGGAACGTTTTGGGGCGGGGTTTTGAAACTTTCAAGCTATTGCACAGGTCATAAGTGCTGAGCAACAAAATGGCGGATAAGCACTAAGCGCTGAAACCGCTTAGTTAGCCATTTTCTTCCACGTTGACTATGCTTAGCTGTCACACCAAGTAAAAGCTGTCTAACGAAACTGATTTAGGATGACAGGAAATTAAGTTAGTAACAGTGGTAATTTAAAATGAGATTACCTTTCTTTCAGGTGATTTATACTAATCTTCCTAAGTCAAACATATAAGTTTACTGCATGATAAACAGTCGTCACAAAATATCGAGCCATAGTGTAGGTAAAGCGAAAAGTTATTTCTTTACACAAAATATTCGTACAAATGCAATGTGTTATTCTGCCTTTACTTTTTGCGTAAATTAACGTTTATAGAAAAGAATAATCAAACTACGTACTTTACGGTCAGAATAACTTTTTTGAAAGTAACCTCAAACAAAAAAAAAACTACTTTGCCACATTCAATGTAAAAAACCGGTTAAGTGCGTGTCGGACCCGCGCACTGAGGGTTCCGTGCCACCCTTAACTGAATTCAGGGTCTACTTACTTTCACTTAATGAAAACATCACAATAATTTGCGACAGCAAAAATAACTTTGTTTTTCATAGTGTTTGTATGAAAGACAAAGTTATATTTGCGGTTGATAAAAATGTGCAATATCTCATAAACTACTGGTTTGATCTCCTTCAAACCAATTTTCGTTTCAAGTTTTTGTTGAGATCTACATCATATATTTTTTTCAAAATTTTCACTTTCTTAGTTCAAAAGTTAGAGGGGGGGGGACGCCCATTTTACCACTTTGGAAGCGTCTATATCTCAAACCTTACACTTTTAGAAAAAATGGTTTTAGAAACCTCAACATCATTTTAAAATACCTATCCATAGACCCCACCCGCATAGGTTTGAGTAAAAAAAAATTTTTAGGTTTTAGTTTCATGTATGGGAGGCCCCCCTTAAATATTATTTTTTCTTACTTTTTGTATCTGAATCAGAAAGCGGTGAACAAAATACACCTACCTACCAAGTATCAGCTATGTGATGCTTATAGTTTCAGAATAAAGTGGCTGTGACATACGGACAGACAGACAGACAGACAGACAGACAGACAGACAGACAGACTTGACGAAACTATAAGGGTTCCGTTTTTTGCCATTCGGCTACGGAACCCTAAAAATTATTTTATGGTGAACTGGCTTTTCAAACAAGGCAGGTGTATGTGCCTATTCGTTCCAGCCGAGTCATTTCCGCGAAATACTATTCCGAGTATTCAAAGATTACAGGTACATTTCAGGATGCCGTTTGAATTTGCGTTAATTAAAGGCATATTATGAGGTTATCACTAAGATTATTTTAGTATGAAAAATATGGAAAACCAGCATTTCACTTTCCAAAGTTCCCGTTATACATTTTTTCAGATAAGATTACCCTATCATCAGCACTGTCTCTGCCACGCTTAGCTTAGTACACAGCAAACCTATTTCAAATAAAAAATACAGACATACAGAATGGCAAAAGTATCGGCCGGAAAGTACATTGCACTCGCCTGGGACTGAGGTAATCAGTGTGAATCAACCATTGCCTTCTTTTTACTTGATTGAAGCTTGAGAATAAATGCGAAATACAGCTTTTGAGAGTTTAAAAAGCACTCGGTTTGTGGAGCAACAAACCCATGTACTAGTATTATATTATCTGTGCCCATGTCAAAGTTAGCGAATAATATTAAAAAAAAACAAATTTTTAACTACCTAAAATTAAATACGTCAGTCAAAGGCATAATAATAATAATAAATAAAAGGTTATTGGGAATAAAAAAACATTTGTACAATTCAAAATGTGCATGAAAATAACTGCTATAGTTTTGAAAAAAAAACTGTGTTGCAATTATTGACGCCCACCTCCAGTAACATAAATATGCAGTATTATTCCACTAAATAACAGGCACAAACTGAAATTAAGTAACTATAGATTACACCGAAAATAGTATTCTAGAATTACAAAAATACTAAAAATAAAATAAAGAATCAAATTGTGTGTGTGTGTGTGTGTGTGATTGTACCTGGTGTGTGTGTGTGTGTGCGTGCGTGTCCGTGTGTGTGTGAATGTGAAATAGTATGTATGTAAAAGTAGGCAAGCTTGCATGCATGTAGATAGGTATATGACTTAACAACTAATATATAAACTACTTATTTCTTTTCACGAACCTTCGCTAAATTAAAACTAAACCTTATTTATTATTCCATCTCCTTTTTCTCTTTAACCTCATTTTTATTTAATTGAAGATGTACAAGTACAATTGAAATAAATTAACTTTTAGCATTAAGTGGGCTTGGGCCTAGCGAGATTGAAGTCGTTTTTTTTTTTGATTCCTTGAATTTTCCATTTGTGTGGGCTTACATCGCATTAGGATTCAGACAAAAATGTATTTAATTATCGTCTTTTTATTTTGAAATCAACTTCCGTTATTTTGTTGGCCGATAAACGAAATAATAATTATTTTATGTAAGAGCTTCCATTCAAAGCTTTTGTATTAGGTACCAGTTAGGGAAAAGTTCTAAAAATCTTTTCTTTTACGTAACGTTTATCTGATAAAAGCAAGGTTAATGGCGTAAAGTAGTTTACTAATTTTATTTAATGCCTGACGTTTCGAATGCTTTACAGCATCCGTGGTCACAGGCAGTCTAATTAGTATATTAATGCAAATAAAGATTTTGAATCTCCGTTGTATCACAACATAACAATGTGTGGTGCGCGATTAAGTTCTCTTAACTACCCAAACATTTAGAGTTAGTATCTATCCCGAGATAAAAGGGACAATGCATTTTCTGCCTGCCGACATTAACGATTAAACGTAGAGCTAGTGCTGCGCAAGTGACCCTGGCATTTGCGACGCCTACGTGTCAACTAGTCTGATTTCAGACGCAGCATTTGCGAAAGATTCCGAAAAAAGGATGAACGTCCGAAAAACTTGTGAAACGGTATAGTAACCATGAAATATCACGTCTTCGCTATCCAATCGAACGGTGGGTATTTTCCGACTCGATTCCAACGTTTGTAATCGATGCGATAGTTTTTGCCCATTTGCGCGGATTGTGATGACAGAGCAGTTCTTGGACCTTACTCTGTAGGTGGATGTCCGTATTTTCGATTCGGTTTTATCTTTCACTCAAACAATCGTCCGTACAAGTTAACCTCAGTCAAATAAGTTATCATACATGGCAAATAACATTTGTGTAGAAAAGTTTAACTACACGGAAGAACGTCAAAAAACGTTAAAATTCAAACCTAAGCATGCAAAGATGCTTAACTTCTTATCATGCTGAAATTATCAGTGACTGTGGCCGCAACACCTTAGTCATCTCTGAGCATTTCTGAACTCACGCAATGGTGACAAGCTAGCAAGGTCCATGCGCTATCGCCATATTAAAGTACTGTACCCCAAGCATGAACTTTTAATGTATACATAACGTAAGCGTAGAGCGAGTTTACTACACGATTACGAGCCAGCTATCGTCACTCAAGATTCTAAGTCAAAGAAAGGTTTGTGCTCGCAAAGCTAGTCACACATCATAAGATACGTTTACCGCACGATAACATTATGATGCGCCAGGCATTCTTGTGGCAAAATTTAGTTTGTTTTATTTCCGATAGAGGCGTTCGACACGATTCTCATACAAATTGTTTACGTTAACGATACAAATACTTTGACGCAAGTTATTCGTGCTTGCCCTATTGTACTATTATATACGCGACTTACAATTATTTTACAGAATAAGGCCTCCACCTATGCCGACTCATTGCCATTTTATAACCGAACTTTCTCTGTCTGAATCTAAAAATACGATCAGTAACTAGTCAGTTCAACTACCTTATGATGTATACTCGATTTACAAGCCAACAAGAGTCAATAAAATTTTTCTTTGGGAACTTTTTTCTTGTTTGGGAACTTTGATTTTAACATCTTTTATCAATAATATTTGCTTACAGAAACTAAAACAAAATATCGGTTTTAATTATCAAAGCAATTATGCTTGTGAGGGCCAGTATTTGGATCCGTAGTAAAGATAAAGTTATGTTACCGGCGGTTGCATATTTACGATTGTGTGTATTCTAAAGGTAAAATACCTTAACCAATGGTCATTAAAATAGCGGTACTGAAATTTTTCTTCAAAACACACACAATCAAGTTAAATATTACTTGATGTTTATTATGTTTAAGCTTGTATGTGACTTGGTTGTTTTACTGTAAGCTTAAAAAATAAATAAAATAAAATTGTAAATATTCAACCGCTGGTAACGTATATTTACTATTACAGTAGATGAAAAAACTGGGCCTTACATAGTCAATTTGTTTTAAATGACGCTTTGTGACACAAAAACATTGTGTTATAAATACGACACCATAGTTATTGAATTAATAAAATATTTCGTCACAGAAAAAACAGCAATTATTATAATTGTTCCAATACAAAGGAAATTATTCGTATTTAAAATTCAAATGGGGGTACTCAGACAGAACTCCAGCCGCCTGAATTATGTATCGTGAAGTACTTACGTTTCAAAATGGAGGAACCTGCCAACACTTTGGGCTTGTTTCGTCTGCCAATAAACGGTAAAAGCGCATATAAATACTGCGGCATCTTATGCAGTTTAAATAGAGTTCATTTTGCAACGACAATGTGTAGTGTGAAGTGCTGGTTTGAGCTCATGTCAGAAAACAAAGTGCAAAAGGTTTATACGAGCATCTGTATTTATGCTGCTTGTTATGCTGTAAAGTGCTCGGGGCCGGCTGATATGTAGGCTTCGTTACAAGTGTCGATGGTGCTTCAGGGGTATTTTATGCTTTTGTTGCCACTTTTTCTTGAAATGTCTTTCTTACTTAAATGTTTGTGCTCATGGGTGCTGATATAGTAAAAAAACGATGTTTTTTTGTTGACTGCAATATCACAAAGAAACATTAAAATCTTATTTAGATAAAAACAGAAAACAAAACATGCACAATCTGAAATCTGAATCTGAATCTGAAATAGTCCCCTAGCCGAGTCACAACGACTAACCGACTGCGCGGGACATATTATAGTGCACAAGTGTGTGCGCAAACACAGGTGCACTCTCTATTCCTTTCACTCTCATAACCCGATAGGACAGCAATTTGACATGACCGGAGAGAGATCAGGCGCAGAACCAACGGCTTCACGTGCTTTCCGAGAAAACGGGGTGAAACACCGCCTCTGGGACCTCTGGCGCAGCCGTCGTTTTAAAATGCGGCTATCTAACCGGTGCGCCATCGAGGCAGTAAAAGAACATATCTAGTTTATTAATTTAGCGGCTCAGAGAAGTTATGACGCTATGCTTTTTTTTTACGTTATCAATTTTGACTGAAAACGTATAAGAAAATTGACAAAGTCTGGAAGTTTTAAATTCTTTCCACACATTTTGAGTCAAAATAGTATTGTCTGAGTGGCTGAATATAAGGTTTAAACATCTGACTAATGCATAACTGAGCCCATACAAGTGAGAGTGGCGCCTGAGGTGTCTGAGAAGTACGGCTTCTTAGTTTGTTGCATCTTTTCTTGATCAATATTATGCCTTACCTTTCATGAACCACTAAGTTTCATAGAGTCTTCCTATGTTTGACAAATTTGATGTAGGCATCTAAGGCCCAGTTGCGTGATCGAAAGTTAACTCAACTAATGGTTAAATGTCGTTTCCAGCGGATGAATATTTTGATAAGGTTGAATATTTAAAAAAATATACCTTAACCCAATGTAAGATTGGCTATTTTAATGATCATTATACCAATGGTTAAAAGTCGAATGGTACATGTGTTTGCGCACACACTTGTGCACTATAATATGTCCCGTGATTAATCATTGTGATTAGATACCGTAGTCGAAAATCGGCTAGGGTTAGGCTAGACTATTCTGCCGTCCATAAGCTATAATGCCGTTAACCGACAATTGGACAAAATTGACTTTGTAATACTATCTGGATCAGAAAAAAATGCTGAAACTAACACTGTTACTCATATTTTTCTATCTTGCTTAGTTCATGAGATACAAAAAATAAGAATGCCGTTAACTGCTTTGCCTTAGCGAAATTACAGAGCTAAAATGCAGTTACAACAAATTACTTAGCTAAAACGCGGCTAAGGGACTTTAACTTGTAATAGCACAGATAATTTTTAAAAATTACAACAGTATATTGCCGTTATTAAAAAAATATGTAAAATATTAGACAAAAACGCAGATAAAGTCCAATAGCGGCATTTAAGCGTTGTATTAGGTGTCTGTATTTATTAAAATAACAGTAGCGGGTAGACCATAAATGCTAATTAAATGTAACAGGCTACGTGATTTTTACAGTTTACACGACTTAAATGCCGTTATCCTACATTCCTAAGCTATGATGCGGTTATGTGCAAAACGTTGAATTGGGTATTCATACATTGAAGAAGGAGCAGTCTGTGAACGGGACAAAGGGTGGGACGAATTTGTCTGCAAAGGCGTGGATCCAAGTTGATGGGTCATTTGCAGGTGGGTTTTGTTGCGATAACTAACTGACGAAACTTTTTGATTTGTTTTTAAACTATAGTGGATAGCGTGAGTGGAGACATGCTTTCGCAAACCTTTCTCTAGTCTTTCTTTTTTTCTTAGAGAAAAGTCGTCTAACCTGTGCCGTTTTTTTGGTAAAGGACGTAATTCTTCATGGATATATCTCTATTACTCCTTTTTTGCCTCCTTGCTTTTTCGAACAGTGTCTGTACCCTCAGCATTCTACCGGGGAGGATTTTTTCACAAATGATTTTTTTGGCTACTAGAATCTGCTGACGAGTTTAAGACATCGACAGAATAGGAGTAAGCACAGAGTGAGTTAGAAGTGTTAATGTTTGGTAGTGAGTTTAATCTTTCATCAACAAAGGTAGTAAACGAGGCCCAGTCCCGCTTTTTTAGTGAGTATTTCAAATTACTTTTGAAATACTCACTAAAAAAGCTGGACACTAAAATAGTGGAATACGAGAGTTACTCGGCGGGGATGGATCTGGGGCCCAAATGCTCTTTTAAGAAAGCAGTGATATTAAATTCGGGGGGCAGAGAGACATATCGACAGCAAAAGCTGGGTTTTGAAAAGAAGATACCCATGTTGTTGGACTACCCTTGTCCAAAATACACAAATTTAGCAAACCCAAAAGATCTAAAAGAATTAAGCCAGGAGGATCCGGGAAGTAGCAACCCCCATAGGCGAGGTGTGCGGTCGAATCATTCACCACAAATACTGAAGGAGGAACAGACAAAATGACAGAACTTTGGAACTCGTTTGGAAAGCAAGAAGAAGGGTAAGAAATATATACAGATAGAATATTAAAGTATGAAGTTCTCACAGCCACGACATTCTTTATCTTTACTTTAATCAGGAAGAAAAAGTTGAGAGTAGGAAAGAGCGCGCCTTACTAGTAAGGTGCTACCAGCGTCTCTATAGTTTCTATTGTCACGGAGGCATGGGTAACTCGAGACGTGAAAGCGTGATCCGAGAATTAGCCACGTTTCCGAGATAGCTACAACCAACAGAGAATATTAATGAGAATAATCAGTTAATGTTTTTTTGTCCTAATGCTTTTGCAGTTCCGCTGAACTGCCATATTCATTTTGGCTCAATTGCGAAGAGAAATATTAACACGTTCCGGGACAGTGCCCGCCTACAGGCGTGAAAACAATAAAACATCTATTGTGTCTGGAGTAGTGTCCCGGAACGTGTTAAGAAAATTGACAGAGTTTTCAGCGCCGTCTGACGGTAGCCTGCCACTCTGAACGGAGACAACAAGAAGAATAAGGCTTATTAGAAAGGAGGATAATCACGTGGGGCAGGTAGAGGGGAGTAAGGTTGCGGGATGGGGCAGAAGAAAAACTTATATTGTTATCAGAAAAGTACATTATTAGACTACTTGAATACTAAAAATTGTGACCTATTACCGCCCACCAGCTTGGCACGTTACATAAAACACAGTGTGTATTACTCAGGTTCAAGACGGTGTTTTGTTTGCCGTTCAGCTAATTAATTTATAGGTCCACATACCTATGGATTAACCCAGATGTTCCGGAAAAATTATGTCTTAAATACATAAGGTACTATGTGCCGAACATGAACAAAACTTGTCTGTTTAAAATTAGTTATTAACTTAGTAAAAGATATTTTCTAAAGTTCAATTTCGTAATAAAAGTGTTGATAAATTTATTAAGAACATAGAAAAGTATATTTTTTTTACTAATTTTAAATGCAAACATGTAAAACTGATAAATAGTCAGCTCCTTGATATAACTACAAGTCGTTTCTAATAACTAAGGTGTGTCTTTTACGGAACAGTAGGAACAACTGGGTTAAGCCACTTCGCCAAGTGTTTCCGTTAACTGTGTTTAAATCAATAGCAGAAAGTTAAACTGCTAAATTTAGGAATTAAAATAAATAGTCGTTTGTAATTGATTTCAACACGACATGAAAAAGGAAAATATTTAATTTTGTATTGTATTTTATAAGAATCTACGTAAGTATTTTCGTAACGCTATAAGAAACATTTATTGATTATTGCCAGTTACTTCTCTTTTGTTATAAGGAATAGCAAAAAATGAAAAATCTGCTAATATAACGAAATTATGATAAAAAGTCATTGGAATTGATTGCCACGAGGCACAAAAATGCAAAAATAATATATTTTTTTATTAAAATTTCGATTTTCTATACTAAAAATGGTTTTGTTATTTTTGTCATAAATACATTTTTCTGTATTTTCTAGATTTTCAAGTTACTTATGCCTAGCTTAAATGCCGTTATGGTTAAAGGTTTTGTTTTTAGCTGCATTTTAGTCTTGTTTTATACACGAATCAAATAGGCGTACCAAAAACTGCATAATTTACGCGCTAATACGAGACTATAATGACGTTAACTGACATAAGCTGCATTATAAACAAGTAATGTCCTTTCAAAAAATAAAAAAGTATTACCGAGGTAAAACACCGTTACACTATTTAACGGCATTAAAGTTTAGTAGAACCCACGGTATTAACCCACGGTATTGACTTTTAACCAATAGATGAGTTAACTATCAATCAAGAAACCGGCCCCAAGTCCCATTTGAAAATTTTACCAATATTATATTATGTAAGCCTATCACATCGTAAACCATATACCATTCCACTTATCTAAAGATACGTTTGTTTACATTATGTACATCACAATATTACGGGGGAATGAAATGAGTACGAGCTTTCAATGTTAATGTACACACATTCGTCATGTGGATCCGAAAATCGTTTGTTCAAATGTTACTTTATTTGATTGGATTCCTCAAGATTGATTACTCCTCATCAAAACGTAATACGCATGGGGTGGTAATGCTAGTTCATTCTGTTCCTTTTTGTCTTGAGTGTGAACAAACATTGGTGTTTCAGTAATTACCTGACAAGCTTTTGTCAAGTGCTTACTTGTGAAGTGAATGATGTATAAAATCGTTCGGTAGAATTTGTCATAGTAAACATAACATTAAAGGCAACGTCTTTTGAATCAAATATGGAACCAAGTAGGTTTTAAGCTAAGTTTGATTAAATTTTTCGTGATTGATCATTAGCTTCACTACTTAATGGTAAAAAGTCATTACAATTGGTTGTATGATTTAGACCAAGGGGTCTAAATTATAAAAGGGGTTTAAATTATGATAAAAGTCGCAGTGCGTAAGGGCACACTGCGACTTTCGGCATCGATACAGTCGCGATGCTGCATCGCGTTTGTATCGCTGATAAAAGTCGCAGTGTATAAAGGGTCTTAGATAACAAAAATAGCCTTTGACCGATGGTATTAACGTATATTTTGTCCGAATCATGCACAGTTGTAGTTATTGCTGCTGGTAACGTCTTTCTACTTTTAGTTGAGTTAATTATTGATACCAAAACCAGCTCTTAAATGAAACAAGCATGCATTCCTACTCTACCATGATATGAGGTTTTGTGTCACTTTTTGTTTTGTTACACACCCTTGTTCATAAGGTAAAATATTCCGTGCACGTACTTTTCCAAACCCGAATTAAATGAAAACAACATGTTTACAAATTCCAAGCCGCATAATTTAGTTCCTCCCCACTAGACAATCTACATCCGTGTTTCCCCTAATGTTTCACAATGACGAAGCATAAGATACAAGTTGTCTATTCCAACAAACTGATATAAATTACATTCGGCTTCATCGCTCTCTTTCCGGCTTTAAGGAGGATGACAGAAACAGATAGAGTCGATAACAAAATCGTCTAGTAAACCACCGAGTACGCGACGCGAACGCCTGAATGCTTGAGGCGCCGAAAACATTGATTGCTGTGTTATGGGTGATATACACGCTTCAAGACACCCAACATTATGTGATATATGCGGAAAGAGACGGAGTTATTGGAAAGGAAAAATAAATGGCAGAATGATATTAAAATTAGGGGTTCGATATGTTTTTACAGCAATAAAACGGTGTGGCAATATTACTTGCATCCTGTACAATTTTTGAGAGTCTAAAGACTCCATTCTATAGTCTGACTACTACTGCCTTGCCACTCCTCTAAAGGCTTGGAATATGTCACGTATTGCGTCAAATGGCGCTTGTGGTAAAACTATAATGTATAACCACAATGGTTCATAATAATACAAAACTCGGTACTCTTCCAAAATTAAGATTAAGGTAAGGTGACCCTAGAAGACAGCGACTGTCAAACGTGCCACATGAATAACGAAAATTAGTTTATTCCGAATCCGCCCTAATCGATTCTCCATGATTAAGCATTAATACAGAACACGCGACGCCTAACAGCTCAATGCGCTGCGATGGAAACATCGATTGCCGTATTACAGGCGAGAGATCCACGCTTCAGTACTTGTAAGACTGCCAGTGGTATGAGATCTGTAGGGCTACCACTCTGGTTACCAAAAACAACGGGCAGAGTTTTAGACGCTTGTCTTTAAAAATAATGGATATAAGTATGATATTAGTCTCAATACATTTTTTTTATCAAATCATCATTTGTCTACTGGCTGTTTTAAATTGGTTTAAACTTTGGATAACCATAGAGTTATCGAACCAAGCTCAGCGTACAGTGCGACAAAGATCTTCTGGCCAATAGATGACATTGACAGGGGGGCGCTAGCATTCAATAAGCTAGCCAGAGCAAAAAAATCTCCCTTGATTCAGGGAGTCTATTATTTATTAGGGTCTTTTTTTACCCATCCATGGCCGGCAAAGAAATGATTACTTGGGTGGAAATGTCGTTGAAGGCATTTTCTACAATAAGATGCATATCATGTATGTTCCACCGAAAAGGCGCAAAACAATTGTATTAATAATAAAAACCATTGAAAATTAAAACTTTATTTTAGGTGTTTAGGTACTCTCTTTGGTGTTTAAAAACAATCACATTAATAGTTTACACAGAACACGTACGAAAATAAAACAAAAGGCAAAATCGAAAAATCTCTTGTAAGATTGGGTCTGGCAACTGCATTTTTGAATTTGGCAGCGTAAGTTCCGACTGTCACCGTTGGCCAAGAGATCCGTGTCGCACTGTATTTTTAATTGAATGCTGTCAGTGTCAAGTCTTATATTCCTATCTCTTTTGACATAAGGGCCACAAAGCGCCGTTGCTGACTCGCTGACATTATTTTGGTTTGTCTAAAATCGTTTTGGTCACATTACAGATATCAGGTAACACTATTGTCCAGGTTATTCTGGATCGTTATAATAGTAGAAGCCAACATTAATGTAATCTGCTGCTGTGTAAAACGTGTGCTTGCACAAAAAATTACAAATTTGTAATGAAAAAATGAGTCATTTTCAAAAATCTGTTAGTATCACAACAGTTTGCTAGCTGCAGTTTTGGAATTTAAAGCGTGAAAAATAAATATAGAAATAACGCGTTATCATTATTTTTGTCGTTTTCAGACTGCCTGGAAACTATAATGAAGAAAATTCGGGAAGAAATGTAAGGCTAAACGAGAAACATTTCCGTATTACCTACTTTCGAAATATCTCCACATAAAAAGTTTAAAGTTAACCAGCTTTATAAGGTCTGTAGAGGAACCAAGCTGTCAATGAACCAAGATATTATCTCATAAAATTAATATGCTCAGTGGTTTTATATCACTTTTTATTTCAGTAAGCGGATCTGTAAGAATATGATCAGTAAAAGGTAGGTAGGATACGAACGATCTACGACTGATTAAAACTGACCAAAAATATTGTTAAGTTTACTTTAAAATTTATTTAAAAAAATGTTGTATTGTGACATCCTTAGGTTGAATACCTACATAAGTTTAGTCTAGCACTGTTTATTGGTCGCTGTAACTCTCCTTGAATTGTACGACCGAGTTGTTTCAAACAACTTAATTGGAGGTGGCGTTTCTACCTAAAAGGTAGGATATAGGCCACTAAATATAACGATGAAAGTGACATACATATTCAGAAATATTAACCGAGTAGATATGTATATGGAATATGTGTGACAATATATAAATTACCGAGAAGATAAGCCGCGACAGACAGTTATTGGTATTACGTGGGTGTCTTTGTAAATAATATTACCTTCTGAATGTGGTTATTCCGTAGGTACTATAGGTAGATCTGTTTCAAAGCAAATGGTAAGTTGGATAAAAATCACTATTTTTATTTTCACAATAGGATTTTGGTAACAGCAGATAACATTTCCCTGGCTTAATATGTCCATTATGCTAAAAAACATCAAAACCGGTCAAACGTTTCATATGATAATAGTACCCAAATGTATTTATTTAAATACTAATGTTTCTTTACCTTACCGCTTATACATTAACGCGAAGACTTGCCAAGTCACTAAATAATAATATTTGTCTTTCATAATGACTAAGAGACAAACGTCGCGAAAACATCAAATTATGCTATCAAGACAGACCGAATTACAAAGTGAAATATGAGTTACTAAGCTATAAAATATTCAAATAAACGTTACAGTCAGTAACAGTAATTCGTGAAATGACGCATTTGCCTAAGTGGCAGTTACGGAGGCGTGTTTGCTAACTCCATAGCTCCAGTTTTCCGCATTAACTTAAAACGAGCAAACAATAAGAAATGCATTACAAAACGAAAGCTGGAATAAGATATTAAAATATTACAGCTAAACGAAATTCGTGCCAAGTTAGAAATAACTTATAGTTTTAAGTTTACGGCCACGGAAGTGTATAAATAAGGTGAAGCTAATCTTATGCATTAAATGTACCCAGTTATTCTACTTCGTGGTTGTGAATCAACTTATGTTGGAGGTTATTAGGATTAAAAATAAATTTCTCAAATTTCAATGCTATATTTTGGGGTTTTTATAAAAACAAAACTACGTTTCGCAAGATCTAATGCTGAAATAAATAATTTACTGTGTGAACTATTAATGATTTTATCCTTCATTTGAAACGTTAACTTTCTAATCACTTTCCCGCATAATAGGTACAAAAAGCGTTTTTATAGCATCAAAAATATGCTTTTTATCCTGTTCCTAGATCGATCAAGATACTTTGAATATATGGAAAAACCAACTTCAGCCAAATAATTACAATGAAATGTAAGGAAAATGGCTAAGTACGACATTAAGCTACAGAAAAGGCCTCTTTGCGGGAATCTCTTAAGTGTGTTTGGAGGGCAAAATTGAGAGCTTAAAGCTTTGCTGACGTATAAGCTTAAATGGAAAAACAATAACACAAAATACCTACTAATTATGTTACCCATTGTAAAGTACCGAACACACTTGTGCCGTATTTGAACTTACCAGGAGACTAGTCGATTTCTCTATGTCATGGTTCTGAAGGTGTAACGATTAAGAATAAAAAAAAACATTAATATACGTCTTCCCCATTAAGAATCTGGAAGGGCTTTGTCCCTTATACGACCCCGACACCTTCGTTTTAATTTTACTTATAAAAGCCAAGGGAACAGTTATATTGATAATCATGGACTGAAACTATAAGGTTTTTTTTACATTTAATTTAACTTTTTGTTACTAAAAATGCAATTAGAAAGTAAAAACTAATATTTGCATTCATTCAGCTCTCAGTTTTCCCCATTTGTTACATTTAAAAAAATCATTTCGTCACCACCAGTGACCAAATTTTGTAAGTAATATTGATTGTACAGCATCAGTGTGTTCTGCACTTTACCGTTCCTTTTTTGCCCCGGGCACGCTGTGAGTGGCCCTCGAAGTAGAATTAATAATTTCAGAGCAAATCTTTTTAGGTGTTCTCAGCGTAGCGTTGTGAAGAAAACGTTCATTCAATTGCTTTTAAGTGAGACTCATTGAAATCTTGGGATGGAAGTGGCTTGCATTTGACATTTCTTTGAAAATTAATTTAGCCCGAGTTTTTTTTAAAGTGGGGACGCTGTTTTAATTTTTGATACTAACTGTACGATTTAACACGAATTCAAAGTAACAATTAACCCTCAACAATTAAGGTATTAATTTTAACAGCACCAAACAATGAATATTCGTCATTCTAACTACACAGTATTCAACATTCATATTATTTAACATGTAAGTAGGTTTATTTCACAACGCCTGGTTCACATAATCTAAAAAGTATTTTCAGACAGAGATTCAACGAAGCATTTGAATGCGAATTATAATGAAACAAGCTTATGCGACATGTGCTCAGAATGTGTGTTTATTTTAATAAATATTTTCAATGCTTTCTTGAGTGATAAAATTAAGTTGAAAAACATTAGTAACACAACCCTATAAACATTATTGTAACAATGAATTAAACACGTGAGAATAAAATAAAGCTATTTTATTTTCAGACGAAATTTTAGGAAAAGTGAAACTTTTTTCTGTTGCCATATTATTTCAGATTAAAATTGAGCCGAAATTTAAAACTGCAGTATTAGTAAAGAGTAAAATTGTAGTATCCTGATACCATGGCTACTAACTGATTGATTTTACCACAAAGAAACTCTGAAACCAAGATATTTTGGTGTGGTGCCTGGCGCATATTTATTGAAATATTTGCTATGCGTAACACAAGCCTAAAACTATGAGTACCATTAACCTTCAACCACCTACAAAGGGATGTATTGTGCGCTAGGCTTTACTTCGTGGAATGACTAACGCGTGACAGTACTAACAGTACGTAAAACGCCATTCCGGACACCCATTAACTCTGATTGCTAATCGGTGGTAATGGAAACATTTAGACCACTGAGGATTAAACCGAAAAAACGGACTGTGAAATGAAAATGGAGGTTTGAAAAGATTGGATATGATTTTGAAGGTAAATTTGCCATTATATAATGTTTATAATAAGCATATTTAGTTCCAGAAAACCTTATTTACCACATCATGTGGGTTTAAAAATTTATCATCCTAAGGGTCTGTAAGAGGTGCTCGTAGCGCAGTGGTGGCAGCGCTTTGGTAGTAATACCGAAGTTAAGCAACTTTCGGCGCGGTCGGTGTTTGGATGGGTGACCATTCCGACCATATAAGTGACGTACATCACGAGCATCTCCGTGCTTCGGAAGGCACGTTAAACCGTTGGTCCCGGCTAATATCGATTGGTATTAGTCGTTAAGCCTAGTCAGAGGCCCTATGGGCGGCTTGACAAAAATCTGACAGCAAGGTTGGTCGCTTGCCTTGCAAACACCCCTCCGCCAATCCGCACTGAGCCCGCGTGGTGGAGTATGGCTCATACTACCTCACATTTGAGGTAAGGCCTTTGCCCAGCAGTGGGATGCTTACAGGCTAACTTTACTTTACTTTACTAAGGGTCTGTTCCACCATTACCATCATACCATACCATCGACAAATTATAACTAACCAACGAACAATTCAAATATGGAACGTCATTTCGTATTAAGTATTGGACAGATAGCGTAAATAGACAGGACATTGTGTAAAAATGTATTAGAAACGCTGAGTATTGCTATAACAAAGGTAATTTTTGAGGTATATTAGGTTATTATCTACAACAATGTTGATTAGTGAGTAGGTACCTATTTAGTTCAATAAATAAATATTTAATTCTTCTTCAAATCGGTTTCCGGAAGAAATACAGTTATTTATTAATTAAGATGGAGTAGTAAGCGGGAGGACTAAATTAAGGATTTGAAATGTGTTACTTACAAAATCTAACATCTGTGATACTTCCTTACTAACTTTCGAGGCCAAATTACTTAAAACAATAATGTTTACGTTCATTTGAGTAATTTGGTCTCGAAAGTTAGTGAGTTTACTAAGTTACCTGTATGAAATGTAGACAAAGCCCAATAAAGACACCTAGATAGACCTTCCTCGTAACTCCCCAAAGCCAAGTTCCTCGCAAGGCACCTCCGCTTAAACTTGATCATTGTAGCAGAAACGGACAAGTTTAGTTCCACTATTTAATCAAAGTGGACAGGTACACCCCAGTACATTCACTTACCTCAAAACCTTTAATGGAAATTAAACTTTGTTGTGTGAGACGTAGAGATAAAAATCCATTGAGACAAAATATGTATAATTGTTTTACGAGCTCAAGTTGTGTTATCCCAAAGGTTAATTATTATCACCTCTGCCACATGTTACCTTCTGTAAATCAATACATACTCAGAAAGCTTTCAAGCTTCTTTTAAGTGAGCTCCATCGTCGACTCTGTCTAAGCCTAATCAGGTCTGGTCTAGATTCAAAAGCAAACCTGTTTCAAATAAATAAATAAAAGTTGGGTTTTAGTACTGCGAAGGAGTTAAGTTTGTTTTTGGGTCTAGTTCCCACCCAGATTGTAGACTATTGCGCTTACGTAATACACTTGTTGTGCCGATAAAATCAACTGTCTAGACGCCTAATCAAATATTTGATATGAAAAATGTACTTTCGTTACTTTACTCAAGCCATTAGAATAACAATCTCATTGACTCACATTACTTTAAGTAAAACACATTCTCACCAATATGCCGGGACATAACTAGGGCATTTATGGTACCATAACACGGGACCAACTATAAAATAGCAAATAACTAAATGAAGTTCAGTCATAAACACCAACTTTAGTACACATAGCTTAAGCTATGCATTTCCAATGTAAATTGAACCTTCAATGTTTAGGAATTACTATTTATGAAGGGTCTTTGTTATTAGCTACACAACTTTAGTGTCACATTGATAGTGCTTTAGGATATGGTACAATTTAATTGACAGCTTCTCGTGCTAAAGGCCGAACAGAATTATAATCATCATCATAATCATCACCAGCGCTTCCTTGATATTGTAGCATAACGAAGTATATCACCAGAAAACTAGTAATCGCTTAATAAGGAGCTTTATGGGAATGCTATTATTACGTCATTGCTAAACGAGAGAGATATGGGTTTGGTTACCGCTCTATCATTATTAAACACGGTTTTGTTCAAAAAGCTGTATAAGAACAAGAATCATCGTTAAAGTATACTTTTATTTAGTTACACTTTGTTAAATAATAAAAATGTATCTGTGAACCGTGTGTGTGTAACTACATTGTGAGCTACTTCGATGGAATCCCGTTCCAAGATGAGGCATGGTTCGTTAATTCTCATTCCGAATAATTAAGTTACAAGTAAGAGAGGCGGGATAGAACGCCCACTTAAGACCGTCACTCTGAAAAGGGTATTTACAAACATTTGCTTAACACGAAGAAAGGGCGATAAAAATCAGTGGGATCTTAGACGTCGAAAGGCTTGAATTAAGATTGGGGCTTAAGGCTGCCTGTCCACTGCGGAGCGGAGAAACGGAGAAATATGAACCAATAGGATTGCACAAAATCTCCGCTCCGGAGATCCTATTGGTTAATATTTCTCAGTTTCTCCGCTCCGGTGGACAGGCAGCCTTCTTCTTCTTTTCGTGTCGACTCTGGCGTTATATTTTTGAGAACCAGTACTTACTAGGCGACTGTAAGAGCGTTATCAGTAGCGTTGTACAGGTCCTCACGTGTGCATCTACAGGCAGCCTAAGATGTATCTTAAGCATTTGTGTTTCTTCATGATCGTATTAACTGCGCTATAAGACCCTCTTGTTTTAATAAATATTTATTCTGTTTTAAAAACCATAGGGAGTAAACCTAATAAGCATATTTTTTTATTATTATCTACTTAATTTCATAAAAGGGGTTTAGCTTAACGACAACGCGGCTTTAATTTGAAGTTAATGAAATACGACTTTGCGAAGTATACAGGACTTGTTACAAAACTTTTTGTACCTCAGAATAAATAATCCGAAGTTTTCAAATAGTTTTGATGTTTTAAATTCACATGTAAAATATCAATGTAATAATCACGATTCATCAATCATACATCTATCTATATAAATAAAATAAAGTCGTGTTTGTTACAACATTTATAACTCGAGAACGGCTGGACCGATTGCCATGGTTTTTGATTTGTTGGATTTGGTTCCGTCCCGAATAGCAGAATACATATTAACAACAATGAAAACTCGATATGTGTAATGAATACTTAATCATTCTACTTTATAAAAATAAGTCGGGTTTTCCTTCCTGACGCTATAACTCCAGAACGCATGAACCGAAATCCACGGTTTTGCGTTTCGTTGGAAAGGTCTCAGGCTCCGTGAGGTTTATAGTAAAGAAAATTTCCATAAAACGGGACCTGGGCGGGACGGGGCTGGGGGCGAAACGAAGTTCGCTGGGACCGCTAGTATTCTTATATAAAAAAATCAGGCACTCAATGAGGACCCAATGAATGAAAACATATGATTGCGTTCTTATACTTTTTATAGGAAACAGACATTTTACCTCAGCGTACCTCAACTTGGCTTCAGGCTTTAAAAGCTTTCTACAGCGAGATTAAAACTATGTTCCTACCTCGCTGTCCTATCTCTCGATCTTTCTTGCATCAACCTGTTCAAAACTCTGAACTCCGCAAACTTGAATAGAGTCTAGTCCACCCAAATCATGAATATCAAACGGTAGAAAACTTTACAGTATACAAAGTTTCCATGGAGCATTGATCAAATACAGATCAAAGTTCAATAGTAAAAGGATATATATTTGAATGAAGTTTTTGAAAGAGTATGTCGTCAGTGGATTTGCTTTGAAAGGGTGGAACCTTTACAAGCTGTTGTAGGGCGCATCCTTACACGGCCGAGTAGGTACATATTTGCTGGGAGATGAGTTGACATAGTGGGCTCTGGTATGGATAGCAAATATGCGACCATCAATCTATACAGGAAAACTAACTTTTACCCGTATCATGTTTACTTTTTGAAATGACATTTGGTATTGGCTTGATGACGGAAATCCGAGAAGTTGGTCAGGACTAATAGTATAAAGCTGAATGTGGTGGATATATCAATTTATCAAGAGAAGCTTAAATATATTTAACATCAATCAAGTAATTACCAACATCAGTGAAGTACCTGCATAAAAAGTTGTATAAAGGAGCGGTTCTAGCGGTTTTCCAACTTTTTATTCTACAATAGTATAAGTAATCATAATTTATATATTAGGTTAGAACTTATATATATTTTTGAGACTCAAATATATATTTTCTTTCTAGTGCTACTTTTTGGAAAATGTAGCAACTATTGGACACCTTATATCAAAACATTCGTGTGAAAACCACACCAGTTTGAATCGCTGTTAAACTATAAATTCTCAGAATAACGTTGAGGAAATGTGTATAGCGTGCTACATTTTCCTGTCCGCCGTAGCTGTGGCATGAAGTTAGAATGAAGCCCGGCTAGTCTTTTGCGCACGGTACACTGACAGAAATGGGTCACTAGTCATCCTGCCCATAGTTACCTGGACGCAGCGGTATACGTACACGCTTTCATTGGGCCGTTTCGTGAAAGACACCTTGTATAGTATAGTAACGTCTTGCGTAAACGGATTGACGCAATATCCTTGAGTTGGTGACATATTTGGCCAGTTATCTTTAGATAGGTGATACAAACGCGGTTTCATCGTTTTTGGGGAAAATATAGAGAGTGATTTTTTTTATTTTATCATTGATGTTTATTCTGCGTCTGTAACATTTGCAAAACCGTGAGTTTGGAATGTTTGTAGTTATAACTTTTATAGCGCACTTCTAGAAATACCATAACGAAAATCGTTTAAACCCCATGCAAATTTTGTATTGACGATAAGAGTTTGTTTCACCATCGACAAATAAGAACTAACCAACGTATAATTCAAATGTGGAATGTCTTTATGTATGAAGTTTTATATATCCAATACACATATAAAACTTATTAAGGCATTATGCAACAGGCCGAAAATGAATTAAATTAAAGTAACTTGATGCAACACAGCCAAAGCCTTGGTCCACCTATTACTTTTATTTATTTAAAGACTTTATTGCACAAATCATGGTGTACAAAGGTGGACTTAATGCTAAAAGCATTCTCTGCCAGTCAAACCTTTAGGTTACTGTATTTGACTAAAAGCTACCTATTGTATTTGAATAAAAGATAAAATAAATAATAAAATAAAATTGCACAATAAAAAACTAAAAATAAAATGTTACACGAGTAAGTTGAAAAAAAGCTACAGGTTTGTAAACTAATTGGATGATCAAACGAACTTACCTGTAAGTGAAGTTCGATCCAAATTGTCCTGACTTCGTCGAAGAGATTTAATTGACCATGTAGTAGGCCCTGCTACGCGTCCATTCACTCGCACACAGGTTTAGCGCAAGAAAGAGAAGGTAAAAAACTAGTATCCCTCCCTCCTTCCTGCGCCTCACAGCACTGCCAGCCGCCTGTCGCTCATTCATTTCAGAGCAAGGAGACCGATGTTCCAGATGTACAACATTGATTTATGGTACGGGTGGCAACAATTTTTGCAGAAAATACACGTACCTATGGGAATTGGGAAGGGTGGGAACTTAAATCTCTTCGACGAAGTCAGGACAATTTGGATCGAACTTCACTTACAGGTAAGTTCGTTTGATCATCCAATTGTCCTGCCTTCGTCTCTGAGATTTAATTGACCATGTAGATGTTCGGAGTAAATCAATGTTGTTACAAAAATAAGTTGACACCTCTATAGTTAGTAATCTTTGATTATTAAAATGATCATTTAAATAACAAAAATGTTTTATGTTAGCATGTTTGGCATTATGCACTATTGTTATGGGTGCATGATAATTGATAAGTAATTTCTTTAATGGGAAAGAAAGAAGATATTTATTAGTTTTTTTATATTATATATATTAATGTTAAACTCCAAGAATATGTAAATACAATAATAATTTTAGTAATCTTAACTGAAATAGGACGAAAATTTCTTAGTTCCCTTTTTTTTGGTCTGTTATAAAAATTGCAAATAAATACGAAATACGTATTGTTGAGACAGATTGCGAAAGCTACATACAGAAATACTTCTCATCCAGCGCCCTATCATTTTTAATGCACTTAACGGGCGTATTGGAGAGTCTTTTTGTCTTGCAGTTTTAACGTATTTTACAATCATAGATTTGTAAAAAATACACGCATGATAGGTATTCGATTACTTTTAAGTATTGGGTATTTATGTATTTATGCAGCTGTTTGAAATATATTCAGCCGTGTACCGAAAACAAAATACTTATTATTCGAATTTTGAATTCTAAAGAAAATGTTTTGTTGTAATAAGTGTAAGATGATTGGTAAAAAAAAAAATAGTTGGTTCATTTGTGGGTATATAAGATTTGAGATGTATTCATCGGTGTATATCAACGCTATTATTATTTTCTGGGTTACAATAAGAATACGATATATCAATGAATTTGAAATATTATCGTTATCAAAACTTGAAAGCATTAAGGAAGTAGGTAATGATTGAGTGATTTAAATTTTTTCTAAAGAAGCTTGGAAACGACCTCTGGGGGCGTTGTGGCTTTATAAGGTCATACGAGCGCAAACGATTTCTCCGATAGAAGTTTTGGTACCACCTAACCCGACGTTTGCCTAATATTTAACTTATCAACCAGGCGCGGAAGTCTCGACATAGTTCCTTGTAAAAAACACCAGTTGGCGCTCGAAAAAAGCTGAGACAAAATTGGTATTTTCGTGTATTTACTGATTGAGAATAATGTTTTAATCAAGCTTAATTTCTTTTTTTTTTTAAGATTTACTAAAGATTTAGCTATGTAAGTTAGAAGGATATTAGATGGAGTAGAAAATCAAAATATTGAAATTATCTACGCGAAATATTAAACATGACGCTTCAGACTTCCAGCACAGGAATGTTCGCCGAGTATTCGATAGTCGGCGCATAGTCGGAAAAAAAAATACTCAAAAATATTGACTGGATAAAATATGTCTGAATTACTGAGGGTTACATTAAAAAAAAAAATGCGATCCTATCTTATCGATTTGGTTTTGATGAGATACTTTATTTTTATTTAAGTTTATATTTTCTATGAGTTTGACAAATATTTGTGACTTATTCTTCTTTTTTGGGGGTAATGGCAATGTGCATTTCCGCAATTATTGTGCCGCCAATGTATTTGTGTCTTATTTGGCTTCAGATGGGACTTGTTTCAATATTATGAGCAGTGTAAAATAAATCTTGATGATTCAAAATTAGGGTACCTATTGTGACAAGAAGTCCAAAAGTAAATGAATATGTCGTGTTACAACAAGTATGTCATAGATCGATGTCACCAGGGAACACTGGTTTTCATACATATTAAAACACCCTCAAATATAAATGATAAATAAAAAGATTCAAGCATTATTCTTTGTAATAAATAAATTACTTTCAGGTTTTATAAATAAATCGTCGAACTACTCGACGTCTTACGGCGCAAGAGTATAAGAACGAGCGTAAAAAATAACATTTGAAAAATGTTAAAACTTGGCAGACCATGATTGGTTATTATTTTGTGGTCGGCAATTGTTTCACCATACCTAAGTAATTGGTGAATATTAAGACAAGATTTCCTTTGAAAATTTATTTAACATAGTATATTCAATACTTTTAAACATCAATTAAACGATACAATTCATAAAATAAAATAATCTGTTTTATAGTTAATGCCGCAATGTTTCCATATGAATGGTTTCCTAATATCATAGTGGCTTTGCTGGGGAGATGGTTGTGGAGTGGGTGTATGTGATTAGTTGGAAAAAAAACTGATGATGATAGAAGATATTTACTCGATAAAGTTAATTCTTAAATCACAGAATATAGTGGGAAAAATATGCATAGTTTATATTCCCAATAACTCAAATTAGATGCTTGTAGTGCAATTTAGGTTTGATGCTGCGTTGCTGCCTTTTGTTTTAAAAAGATCGATTTTTGTAATTTGTACAATAATGACCATGTCTTTTATTTATCCAACCTTTAACGTAGGTGTGTAAATAGTGGAATAAATATAGCCAAAAAATGTAAAGAATAATAATAGTACTTCAAACAATAGGTCATTCTATGTTTGAATTATTCTTCGGTGGTGTTTGTGGTGGTAAATGGTGAGAAAAAAAACAAGCCCATAAAAACTAAAGTCAATTCAAGTTGACCTATGGTTGTCACAATTTTTTGTTGGCGGTGGCTCAGGCATCGCCTTTTCTGAAGATAATGGACACAGATCTTTATTTAGTTTTTCAGACTCCACATTAAGTACCGAACTTTGCGACGATTTAATCTAAGAAGCATACATGAAAAGTTTAGTGCATATCACACCATATTTTTCGAAAAATAAAATAGCATCTAAAACAATTAATTACCGTCTACCTATTTAAATCGAATATGACGGTAGTGCTATATTGATTTCGCAATTTAACAAGAAAACTCATTGGTATAAACCAAAAACACATTACGCTTTCCAGCTGGTTGTTGTTACGTCGGTTAATAAAATCTAAGCTGTACCGAATTATTAACTGAGGAGTGAAACAAATCTTAGTTGGATTTCAAGACTGAATAAGTACCTACTGTAAATATTCCACCATTCAGAATCATACAAATGCCAGTTAATGAGCAAAGCTCAATATTATTAGCATAGCTATTTAAATTGTGAGCAATAAATAAATGAGTAAATAAAATCAGTTTTACATAATTCTTATATGGACCCAACCATATGCATTGAGTAGAAAACAGAAATGTAAGTAAGAACTTGCTTACTTAAAAAATAATAATTGTCTTCTTTTTATACAATCCGTAAACTTCGATATTTAAGTAATGTTAAATATTTCATTTAATAAGCGATGTTATGTTTTCCATAGCATTGTCTAGCAAGACAAGTTTTATAGCCATTAGCCAGAAATAAATAAAAAAGAGTTGTAATCAATTGCAGACATAGGACCATAATATTGTGAGCTATGTAGTATCGATGTATACAGTACCGTTTTTAGAGCTTTGGGAAAAAAAAAAATAAGGAGCGTGCACCGCATCGCAGGTGGCACTATACGTACTTATGTTTATCAGTCTTCAAGCTAAGCTAGCTTTAATGAAAAAATACCTTACCTTTATTTGGTCGGATTCTGATTTCGAGCGCGAGACGTTGAAGCGCTAGGATTGTTGGACGGTAGTTCACCGTAACAAACAAGCAATTCACGGCGCATGGCGTCGCGTTGGCACAGGCAGGACACACTATGATGCCTGTTGGGGCTTGATGATGTGGGCGAGGAACGCTTCACACTGAGAGGCCCTGATGGCGCGTCGTCAGCGCTGCTTAACATTTTTAATGAAATGCCTTTGTGGCCCCATTAGTTCACTTTTTTCATTTGTCGAAACGCAATGAAAATAAGGGTAGGCTTATTGAAAGCAACGCATACCATACGTCTCGATTCAAGATAATTAGGACTGGCTGGCATCACGTGCCAGCTCGGCCAAGAAATTGCTACAGATCAATATCGCGTATTGATTCGGAGCGTTAAAATGCGGACTGGCTAGTATCTCGTAAGAGCTCGGCCGCGAAGCGTAAAGCATGCATGTAGCAGCCACGCTGGGTTATGCGTTTAACTTCAGTTCACGTTCACAATAAGGTAACTTTCGTTTAGCACGAAATAAAAAAACTTAACGGTTTTTTCTTTTTTGCTGTGGTTACTGCGTGCGTCGGAACGGCGCGCGCGCACGGACACGAATGAGCGACAGGCGGCTGGCAGTGCTGTGAGGCGCAGGAAGGAGGGAGGGATACTAGTTTTTTACCTTCTCTTTCTTGCGCTAAACCTGTGTGCGAGTGAATGGACGCGTAGCAGGGCCTACTACATGGTCAATTAAATCTCAGAGACGAAGGCAGGACAATAAAAAGCAAAGCTTATGAAAAGTCCCATTCGAGTGCTTGATTACTTTTTCCTTCGGGATGTTTCATATTTCATTATCTATTGTTTTCGCTAGCGGAAAGTTACTGAACGTTTTCGTCGCGACTTGCTATTCACGAAGTGTTTTAATCTTCAGGATTTATGACCCCTAATCTGGCACTTCGAGATTCAGATACGATGATAAAAGTTAGATTCCATATTTCGGTCGGATCTAAATCTCAGGCTTGGCTCGCGGCCCACGAGTATTACAATGTTGGGTCATCGGGCCACCGAACTTTTTATTTGAATAACATGAGAACTATTTCCTGCCTTTGGACATATTTGCTCGGCTTCAGTACATTCTAAATCAGGTTTGTTCAAATCGCCGACGTATTCTTAGATTTGTTTGGAAAATAATTGGAAAATATTGGACAGTCACTAAGCACGAACTAGCTGTTTAAAAAAAATATCGCATTCAATAGCTGGTTTCCTTTCGAGGCCTACAGTTAGAAATACTTCTAACTTAATTAAGTGTACAAAACTCCGCTGTGATAAATTATGTACAAACATACTAAATAATTCAAATTAACGTCAAACTACGTTAGGCCGAGCGAAATCGTTATGATAAAGCCTTTATACACTGCGAGGGAAATAACAGTAATTAAACATCCCAAAGGGATTGTAAATCTAAGTAATTTATATTAATAGTCTAAAATTTAGGTTAGTTTTGCTACACAATGCCGTTTTGAGACCGATTCTGGTGCTAAATAGACAATACTTAATCATAATAAATCGAACATTGGCTTTCCTGCTAATTTAGATTTGTGTCACAGTGTTGCGTTTGTCGCATAATTGTACCTATCTAATGTTCTTTGAACAAACAAAAGCTAAAAAGATTTTTAAAGGCTGATTTTCGAATAGTCAGATAAGAAATGTTCGTCGAACAAAATACAATACGGCTAATTTAAAAACTTCACTTTATTGTCAGCATTATACGTAACTGTATTTTTTTTATCTGTCGCTTCATAATTTATCAGTCTGTTAAGTGTAATATGACCATTGAAAAAAATTGTTTCTAAAAAGTATAAGATACTTTATATTGCAAATCATTAAATCCAAAATATTTATGTGCATTATTAGAAATGTTTAATAGTGTAACGCTACTTAAACCTACAAAGTAAATAACCATAAATGCATTTGCCATAATGTACCCATATTTTCCACATTTTTCAGAGTAGATTACCTAATCCGAATAGTAATGCGCATTCACTCTTTAATACAAATAATTCTCCAAGATGGTTTCATTTTTCCTCCTGTCTGCAATTTTGTGCTATCTCTTTCACTATCTCTTTGACACCATCTCTTTAATTAACAAGGTTATTTGACTGGCTTAGTGGGCATTAGCGTAACGCAGCGTTATCCCAGACATTTTTGGAATGAGTCTCAAGTAAAACGTAGCGAAAAAATAACAGCCGTGATTAATCACCGCCATTCTGTTACCTCCTGCCCTTCCGAGTAATCTTGAAGTTATTGCGTTAATATTAACGCGTGGAATAAACATTGGGGGTGTTTTGTCATAATGAACGACTTCGTGACGAGTAATATCTGTGACGATATTACCCCGTTTTGTCACAGCGACACCTAATTTCTTACTAGGTCAACAATATTTTGTACCATTGTTAGACGGAATGGAGATGTTGAGTGGTTTTGCTCGTAAGACTAAGCACCTACTCGATTGTCATAATAGTACAGTGCTTTCAGCTTTCAAGTACCATAGATGTCAAATGACAACAAGAAACACTTAAGTCGTTATGTCCACTAGGTAATAATGCCACTTAATGTAGAACCTGCAAATGAAATAAAATCTGCTTTACATAAGCCGCTTGAGCTATTCACGAAATCCCGTGGCAGCCTACTTACGTAACATTTTTGGCACCGGGCCCTCTCTAGGTAAAAATAAGGAAAGCCTAGCCAAAAACATGTCGTTGATTAGTTACACAAACATTCCGTGTTGCCACGGAAACTGCTTGAGCTTAATGTGACGTCAGACGGCGTCCCGTCATATCTCGCCTGGCACTATAAGACACGCTTGTGGATATTCTTGGGTCGGTAATACTCACAGTGACCTCGATGAAGAGTACTTTGTTCTTTTTTGTATGAGAGTGTGAAGTGTATGAGAAGTACATAAGGATTCCAATTTGAAAAACTAATTGCCAAACAACAAGTATATAGTCACAAGATTAAGCAGTTAAATCTTGATTTGTAATTATGAATAGTACTATATCAATGGTCATTTTTATGATAGAACTAAATCGTATGATAGATTCTTCATTCTTGTGATAAAGCAATAATCAACATTTTAATTATTTTATTAGAATAGTTTGATACGAGGCTGCTACTATGTACTACAGTCACCAGCACATCAGACTTTTATACATTTTTGTTGAAAAATAGGTCTTACTCCAGGCAACATAAGATACCGCGGTGTTTAGCTTGACGTGCTGTCATCCGTCCCTTATTATTTATGAGCTTCCAATACTCATAAATAATAAGGTAGGTACTTGGTAGCACACCCATATCTAACTATTCTTAGGTTAGTGACCATGAAAATTAAAAACAATTTGTATTCTATTCAAAAATTAAAAAAAGGCTGTTTGGGTAACTTTAGAATTATTTCAAAATGAGTCTGTGAGAGATTTGGTCTCAAATTTTTTATTACACATAATATCTGGGTGAAGTTAGAGCGAGTAGCTAGTATTTCAATAAATATTCAATGCATGGAGACGTGGAAAATCTCAATTTTACAGGTTTGTTGGGAGCGGATGTCATTTGATATTCCGTGTAAGTTTGCGTCGCTGATTCCAGATAAGGATTGGCTTGTCACGTCTTGCTTTGCGCCAGGCACGTCTTGACGTATTTCCTGTTCAGCGGTATCTTATTTTATATTTTTTACTAAAACATATTTTCAGCATAGGATAATTATCTAGCTAGGTAATCCGTATTTCAAATTGATAAAAAGCAAAAGGTTTAAGACTGCCTGTCCACTGGAGCGTAGCGAGGCTGCGGAGCGGAGAAACAGATAAATAATTTAACACGTTCCGGGAAAGTGAACGCCTACAGGCGTGAAAACACTAAAACATCTATTGTGTCTGGAATAGTGTCCCGGAACGTGTTAAGGTCTAGCTTAGGGCTGCCTGTCCACCGGAGCGCAGAAACGGAGAAATATTAAGCAATAGGATTTCAAAAAATCTCCGCTTCGGATATCCTATTGGTTAAAAGAAGACAACTCATGAGACTCTTTATTTCCAAACATACAGACGGAAATTTTGCACATGTGCTTGGAGCCTAAATGGATGATTGATTTATACTCAAATTATTTACCAATTCTAATGATGACACATACTTACAGGTCAAATTGATAACTTCCTTTTTTTTAAGTCGGTTTAATTAAAAACATGATTTCTTTAAAAACAACAAATCCTCCAAATATGTAATAAAGACACCGAGCCATACCTTCAAAGGTCTCAAGTTTGGTACACAGTACACACTTCTGGCTGTGTTTGGCTATGGGCAAAGTTATAATGAGTTGCAATGTTAATATTTATACCTACTTTGGTATAAACTTTGTGACTCTTGAAAAGACCGATGCTTCGCTTTTAGCGTGATTGCGTAAACAGAGATGCAAAATATTTTTATCAACAAAGGAATAAAATAGCTATATTCAAATTCAAGTGATATGAAATATGTTATTTTTTGAGGTATTTGGTAATTATCAAGTTCATTTTGTGTACCTACTGACTTTATGCCAAAAGTATTCATTACTAGTCAACGATATGCTATCATCTGATGAGTCTGTTAATCAGTCAGATATCAAACCACTGCCGGGAGTCGCATAATAATGGAATTTCTATTGTGTCTCGTTCACACATACTTGACGAGATAAGAACAATCAGGCGGGGCAAATAAAGTTATAGAGACAAGAAAAGACATATGTGTAATAGTACAGCGATGAAGATATAAATAAAAAGTTTATTTCATAAACGAACGTTTTGTTTTCCCCTAAAGGTGGGTATAGACCAAACAAACAAAGAACTGGAGCTAGAACAAGCACATTCTTGTATTAAAATCCATGTTAACAAAAGCTCAATTAGATAGAACAACGGTCAAATGCTACAAGTCTGTTTACGTAAGAAGAATTTAATGAAGTGGAGATAGAAGGAGCATTTGCTTGTCTGATGTAAATGGGCCTTAATAATCCAACGCATAGTTTAAATTCAAGAATGTATAACATTCTGATCCTGCAGTTTAACTCGGGAGCATAAAAATGCCTCGTAATATTATTAAACCACTTATTTCTCTCCGCATGCACAATGACGACATAACGCAGAATATACTGTTTACAAAGTATGACCACAGATAATAAAATCCGGAGGAAAATCCACAGCCATAACTGCATTTAACTCAAAGATATTGCCCACCATAAATTCACTTAGTTGCCTCGAGATCGTAAAGTTTTTACATCAGCTCAAGTTACAGTGTTATAATGCAAATGAGTTCTGTAACTCTGTGGGCTGTCCCTCTAAATCTTCAACACTTTCAGGCTACGTGACAGCTTTAATCTTAGTGATTCGTGATGGCGAATAAAGGGAGTCCCCAGTCATCAATTAAACCATTATTCGGTTGGACTAAAAAGAAGTAGGTTAATCTATCGCAATTTAGTTGGGGCCGCCAAAATACCGCTTCAAAAGAACAGTGATTTGAGGTGCTTATTCCATTTATAGACTGAAACAGTTTTCTGATAATGTTGAAAGAGTAGTTCCAGTTTACAGAGTCACTAATTCACCAAATAGAGAAAAATCTTACTTAAAAATAGCCTTTTAAATCAAATAAACATAATTTATTTTCTTATAAATAAAAGAGCTTGTTGTACCATTTTAAATGTAAAGTAACTTCTACCTTATAGTAATATATTTCTTCTTTGAGCGCCACCGATCCGATATCGTTTCTAGTACAATTTGCAGAAGCTATCAACATTTCAATCAAATTACGTACATTTTCTGAAATAGTGTGTCAGACACACAGCTATCAATTCCTCTATGCTCTACACGTCACGGAAGACATGCGATCCTTTACAGAGCTTCTGGCTTTAATTTTTAAGACACGTTTTTTATTATTTTTATTGTCATCATGGGGTGCCATCTTCAAATTGAAGTTTGGAGGTCAGCATGTAGAACCCGATGCGATTATTTTGATACTTTCCAATTATTATCGTCATGGTTTGGAAAATTTTATTGTAAGTTTTTTGTTTTACAGAAAAAAATATTTATTTTGTTAGTCTCATAGTTCACTTGTCGCGTTTCTGTAATCACCTTTTATCGCAGCTTTGTTTGTTCAGTATTCAGTCCGCACCAGAAAGATTTTATCGTTGGTCCATCGGGATCTTTTCGTTTCATCAGGATGACAAGTATTCGTCATCTTTCTAGGCCGTGTTTCTTCTGCGCACGTGCCGAACAAATTGCTTTGGCGCTGTTATCTTGGAACGGCAAAACTTTTGTATGCATAAAACATGTGGTTCTATTTTATACGCTGCCTTATGAACAGTCGTATTAATTTAATTAAGTGCCTAGTGTCATTTGGAAGGTTTTAAGTATACTTATTGACTCGCTTGGTGGAAAAAAACTCTCAAATAAACAACCTACTCTCATATGAGTTGTACTTCCCGTTCGTCAAGGACCTTTGTCGGGATATCATAAAAAGATTTTTTATAGTCAATACAAAACTTACTTTTATGGTCTGTTTATACGTCGCCGCGAAGAATAGATAGCTTCTATTGACGGATGTAGACGATCTAAGATTTATTGAGGGGGTTGCAAAACGAATATTGAGGAGTGTTTAGGGAAAAGGTTTTTATCTAATAAAATTTCCGAGATTGGAAAAGTTATTTGTTGTTACACGCGTATCGCTTACGTTCTTGTTTTCTTTGTCGTTCTTGCTATTTTAAGAAAAAATTAGATATTTATATACATAAATGATGTCTCGTATACTTCATAATCAAGTATATTTATTGGATTCTATCTTCTCGTTACGCTATTCGAACCGCGAAGAATAGATAGCTTCTATTGACGGATGTAGACGATCTAAGATTTATTGAGGGGGTTGCAAAACGAATATTGAGGAGTGTTTAGGGAAAAGGTTTTTATCTAATAATATTTCCGAGATTGGAAAAGTTATTTGTTGTTACACGCGTATCGCTTACGTTCTTGTTTTCTTTGTCGTTCTTGCTATTTTAAGAAAAAATGAGATATTTATATACATAAATGATGTCTCGTATACTTCATAATCAAGTATATTTATTGGATTCTATCTTCTCGTTACGCTATTTTTTATGTATAAATATAACGTGACATTAAGATAGAATGAAAAGTATAATATTTATGTAAACACTACATGCTTTACTTCATTGTTTGTGTTATGCTTCTGAAGCGGGACAAATCTGATTTCCTTTGCATTAACATTAAGACAAATTGAAAAAAAGATTGCAAAGAAAAATGATAGGATTCTTCCGTCTCTTTGAGTAATCAGAAGCTTTGCTTTTATTGCTTGGAGTGTATCGTATATTTCTTTGTTTAAGTAAATGGTTGAAATATTTTATTAGTCAAATGAGCTCCAGAAACGATATTAGTGAAGAAAAGCATAACTTCTTGATTGTTGTGGGTTGAAATCTGAATGTTTTGGGAAGCAAAAGGTTTCAACCCACAATGTTATAAATAACTTACAAAATCTTCAAGACTGTTAAACATTTAAACTGAATTGATGTTTTTTTTGTCATTTTACTAAACAAGCAGTACAAAGTAAAACTATCTTTGAAGGTACAAGTTCTAGTACATTGTGTTTTATTGATTCGTTAAGCTAGCTTTCATCGTATTTCCCAACGATACAAGGAAAAACACTTACAAATAGATGACAACAAAGAACAGGTGGTTAACAGAAGTGACACTCCACATAATGCGAGTGAGCACAATGATTTCTGCGTTGGACACCTCTGTACAATGGCCGTCTGCTTTGTGGGTCGCTTCCAGTAACGTGTTCAACAAATAATTATGCCGACGTATTGTGTGAAAAACGTTTGTTCTGTCTGCCAGGTTTAGATATGAATGCGAGAATTTATTTATTTTGTGCTTTACTAATGTTGCTTAACATTCTGATCTTTATCAACTGTTCAAAGACTACACTATAAAAAAGGTTTTCTTCGATTTGGTAAAACAAGTTTGGGCTTAGAGTACAATGTTATATAAATAGGTGTCAGTTATTGATACAAAAAATCATCTTACATTGTTACGACCGGACATATAACTAAATAATCCAAATTTTATTGTGAGAAATTATCGTTAACCTTTCCGTGACCTCACATAAGTACACCTACAAATTGTGTTTTCGATTTTCGATTACTTAATGACGTCGCGTTCCAACCTAGTTATGTGCCGTAGTTAACCTCTTAACGTGCTGCTATTATTCAAAATACTGTATCCGCTGGAAATATTGTTCTTCATTTGAATAAAAAAATTTATTTCTCTTTCCAGATGTGATTCCATCGGCCATCTCAGCGTTTCAACCATCAACGGGGGCAATGTCTCTCCCAGTGGCATTTTCCGCTCACAGGACGATAATAATGGCAAATTCATGGTGATTGCACAAAGTGAAATAGAGAAGATGTCGGTAAAAGCCAGTGTGGGTTGAAAAAAGCGAAAAATGGGCACCAAAATACTTGCGGGCGAACTGATCGGCGTTTTCCTGGCTGTTGTTTTCTGCATCTTTTGTCCGAGATATGGTAAGTGTATTTTCACTTTACTATTAATTATTTATAAAAAATAAGGCTAAATTATATAAAAGTGTCAACTTATTAGTTTATACTCTTACAAGTACGACTCCCCAAAATGTTGATATACTTTACTCGATGGATAAATATAAAGATGCCATAAAGTATACCATTGGTTATATACCATCATTCTCTTTCTGAAAAACAAATACTAAGAAAATAAGGCTACTGAAATGCCATTATAATTTACTCAGTCCATACTGACAACAAAAAAAAATCATCATTAATAAACCAAAAAAAAATGACTCGATTTATTTTAAAAATAAAGTTTAACTCGTCAAGTATGTGTAAACGAGACACAATATAAATTCCATTGTTATGCGACTCCCGGGTGTCGTTTGATACCTGACTGATTAAATTAACTGTATTCATTACTGCCAGATTGTATACTTTTTTCATGATATTTATTTTATCTTTTATACTAATTGGAAGAGTTGTCAATTCTCTACATAAAGGAATCATAACAGAGAATCTCTATCAAAACTTTAGCAAGCACCGATGTAAAATAAGCTATTTTGCCGAGTTCAAACAGTACAAAGGAACATTCAGCTACACGTCACTGTAAAACGGAGCGCCCGCGGCGATTCGCTTTTCATCCCGAAGTTTTTGAGCGAAATAAATACTTATAATTGTATTATATGACAGGGTTCGGTATAAGGGTTGTGTTCGAGGTTAAGATATATACGTTATGACAGGAGGAAGAGCAGAAAATAATATGAAACTTTTTTACCAAAGAACAGGTAAATTTAACAAAGTAGCATTAGGAATTCGTTGTTTAGAACTAATCTTCAAAATCATAAGACTGTAAAATCAAATTGATTAAAGTATTAAGAAAAGTTTTATACATTAATTCAAAATTAAATATGCAGTATCAAAGCTGAGCTAAAGGTAGTCGAGCAATCATGACGATAAAAGAATCAAACATTAAATATTACTTTTGTTAATTGAGTTTTGATATGTCGAAAGTCGTTATCTTTATTTATTCGGTTAGTAATTACAAGTAACGATGTAACATTGTTTACAATTTACTAATCAACGGCATGTCTAGTTAATTACATGTTGTCTATTACACTTTATTTCTTATATTGTTTAGTTGCGTAATAAAACAGTTTTGAGATCGCAGAACAATGAGAAAATAAAATCAGCAAATAAAAATAACTTTACTTCATAAATCACTTTACGGCTTTCCAAAAATGTGATTAGTATTTGGTTCTTCAATTTATAATGATTTACAAACCATACAACTTGAAGAGCTAAGCGTAAGATGAAAGCTTACGCTTAGCTCTTCAAGTTGTATGGTATAAATTGATTTCATTTCTTCTTTTCGAATCGCATATTTCTATATACCTGTATTCTATCATGCGTCAAAAACCAGTTGAGTGAGTCTTCCGCACACAAATTCTTTGTTAAACCAGCGCCCCTGAACAATAAACACATTTCTTCGCTTATCCGCAAGACGACGACAAAAGGAGTCAAAGAAAAATCACATTTTTGTAGTTAACGCCAAATAAATTGCGACACAGTTGTGTTACGGTACGACGGACAAAACCTGATATCGATTGTGTTAAGGAATAGGTATGTTTAGTCTCGGTTTTGTGGGTTATTATGAATACACCTCTTTGTAGAAGCACCTGATTCACTTTAGTTTGGAAAACTTTACAGACTTGATCGATTCTTGTATGATGATAACTAAACTAGTAAATAGCTCCTTCAGACTAGCAACTAGTAAATATTTATTGGGTTATTTGCTTAGGCACTCATAAATATGGAATATAATATTATTTGAATGAAAGTTAATTATTTTGTAAGTTTGGCTTGCGGCAGAAAACTAGAAAGTAAAACATTTCAGATTATCCTGATGGATGTTAATCGTTTTTTAAATTTAATTTTATATTACTCTATATGCTGATGAACGCAAACAAATAACTAACGATTCCTTGAATAAATGTGTAAAAAATTATATACTTGAGTTCTTTTTATAAACATTTTCAAGCTCACTTATGAATTTTCGCTTCTACCCGCGACCTTCAACACCGAAATGTATCAGCAAATTAAGTTGCGAAGTTGGTGCCGTTTTGGCTAATTTCAATAGACTGCTTCGGTCGAAACTTCGCTAAGTCCATTAGCAGATCACGCTATATTATTATTATTTGATAAGATCTACAATAATTCGCATAAGTGCTAAATTATGTCTGGCTGCCTCGCTTCTACGGCTAAATTGATCTAGTTTATTCAAATAAAGGCTACATTAGACGGCAGATTTTTCATAATTATATATTTTAAAATTTTAAACTTTCGCTTTGCATAACAATGATAATTAGAACCAGTTGGCTGTTGCAAAACAGTCGAAACGTTGAGGAGTGGCTAGCATTTGGTCATATTTGTATTTCGTGTTTAGACCCCTCGTGACTAATTCTTATTGTTATGCATTTTGTAAATTTAATAAGAAAGTAAGATTTTGATATTGGGATTGAGGTTTGTATTTTCCGTTAACATATTTACCGAATGCTCTAGCGCATTAACTGATTCCGTTTCACAGCACGCACCGATGCGTGATAACAATTAAATTTCTATTGTGTCTCAAGTGTGGCAGCAAATGGGTTAACCTTTATTTTCTAGTGTGGTTCTAGTTCTGAATGTAAATCACAGAATCAAACATCTAATATGAATTACTTTCAAATAGTTACATGAGTAGATAGTGGAAATATGAGAGACTCATAAAATAAATAAAAAAGTGTCTTCGTCGTGTTACATTCGTCATGTGCGAGTGAAGATTACTCATGTACCTTCGATTACGTTTCATTCAATGGTTTCTAGCAAAAAAGTGTCGTTATAATTTTTTCGAGTTAATAAAACCGAACCAGTTAACAAAATGGATAATTTCCCAGTAAGATAAATGAAACGGTTGAAAACATTTTTTTGTGACTTCATGCATCTTTCAAAATTGAATTATCCATTCGAATATGCCGTCCACTATTACTGCGTTCGTATTCACGCGAACAGTTTCAGTATTGCATTGAAAAATTACGATTTATACGTGAAATATTCCAATTATATGACGGGTTAAGCTTTTGAACGGTGAAGTTGAATCCTTTTGATTGCCAGCTATTTGCGAACTACTGTGCTAATTACATCGGAGTAAAATAAAATAAAAAACTAATTAAGTCAACTAATAATTTACAAAATAATAGTACAAATGTAAATTATTAAGCCTTTTAACATATTTATTGATACATTTCAGACTTGGTATAAACACATCGAGATGTATCTATGAGATAAATATAGTTTCACGGTAATGGACACATGATATTTATTGCAAGATCTAAAATAAGTTGAAATATTTGTCTAACCTTTAAAAATCTAACCTTTAAATATATCTTTTTTTTTAATATCTTGTCGGTCTTATTAACAACCTAATTATAGAATAAACCTAACAGAATATACAATTAGAATCCTCAAAGAAGCTTTGAAATGTAGAGCTAAAACTGTAACAATTCAAATCATAGATTCCTGGCTGTTAGCATTGTTCTTTTCCGGGATTGGTCAGACATCCTGCTATGTGCCTAGATTATAGAACAGCCAATCAGACAATGTCTTAAGTAGATGTTGATACAGAAATGGACATGAATTGAGTCCTCATCAAATGACCCAAATTGACCCTGCTAGGGTCAGAACATCATCATTCTCTTGCCCTGTTCTCAGTGTATGGGGTCGGCGCAGTATTTTTTTCACTTTCCACTATTCTATCACTCGTCTCTTACTCATTTACTCCTTTCATACTCATATGTTGTTGTACACAGTCCATACTCGTATATCTCTTTCTTGGGTGGCCTCTTCACTTTCATCCATTTATACTCATCATATTTCAGTTATATGACTTTTTACCTCCTCAGGAAGTGACAATTGATATCAATAGCTCGTAGCAAGTCGCCTAAAAACGATAAAAAAGCAAATTTCATTCAAGTAAGAAAACCAAATTATGAGTATTACTGAAGATGGAAAAAGTAAAATATTTTTCTAATAATCAGATTTTGGTGGGTACCGCAAATTCGTTGCCGTCCAGGTAGGAATAGCTTCGTGCACAGTGCAGTTGCGTGTTTTCATGCCGGCTAAACTCATTTCAGACACGCGGTTGCACCGCTCCAAATTATGCAACCGTCCCACTGTGCTAGAAAAAAGCGATGTGAATTCAATATTTCTTAATTTAGATTTTCATAAATCACATTTTGTTTTTTGCTAGAGAGTTGGTAACTTTTTTAAATCTCAGAACGTGACTTTAAATGTACCTATTTGTAATTTTCTTCATTTCAAACGCGTTTGTTTTGTTACATTTGCCATGTGCTAGTGAAGATTACTCAAGTACCTTCGATAACGTTTCATTCATTCAATGGGTTTTCGCAAGGGCTTTGCCCATCAAAAAGATATTTACCTATAGGCCCATTTACATCAGACGAGCGAATGCTCATTCTATCCCCACTTCATTAAATTCTTCTTATATAAACAGACTCAGAGCGTTCGTTCGTTGTTCTTTTTATTTTATCGAGCTTCCATTTTTAAAAGAAGATCAAGAAATAATGTTTTTGTTCTCGCTCTAGTTCTTTGTTCGTTTGGTCCAAACCCAACTTTAGATTTTCATTAACGTTTTTTTTTCGGTCTATCTTATTCTCTTCAACTCTGTGCCTACTTACTCAATATCTCCACAAATGTTATTTAAAGTCCACTTTTGATGGAATCCCTAGAAGTTAGCAATGAAAAAAATGCTCTATAATTCTTCGTTATTACAGTCAAACCATGACTTTCAAAAGTTTTAACCGTTTGTTTTAATCCATCTTAATCGAAATCCTCTTTAATCATAACATTTGAAAACTTACACAACAAATTATAGTAGTTACCGCAACAAAACTAAAAGCATTAGGCATAATTTGTTCGCAACACAAACGGGTGCCTAAGTTTGCGCATATTGTTTGTTAGAAACGTTGTGTTTAACCTGAAAATGTTATAACTAAGTAATTACACACAACGATCCTCTTTAAGTGCACTCACGCACGACTTATAGGTACTATAGATTATTTCTGCTTAGCCCAAAGGTATGACTGGTAGAGAATGCCATATGACGTTAAGTCTCTCTTTTGTCGATATTGCACTGTGATTTAACTTACCTCATGTGGGTTACTTTATTACTTTGTTCATCACTGTATTCATTGTACATGTTCATTGGTGGAAATTATGCCTTTGAGCATCCTCTACCAATCGCTTGTCATACTTTATCTAACGAACTTTCTTTCATGCGCAAAAGATTTCTTACGACCAAAATTATAGCATTTGATGAACCCTTTATCATTACGATCAAAGAAGCGAACGCCCAAAAACGGAAAGCCTATTTGGACCGCTAATAACACTCAACCCATAAACGCTCTGACAATAAACTGGCAAATATAGGTTCTGCTCAGCCTAACCAGTCTGGCAAATTGTTCCTAAATCCAATTATCCTCGGTCGAGCCCAAAATTTTGCCAGGGCACACCAATGGGTGAAATTGTTAGTGGAAGACTAACAATTACACCTTGATGAAACTAGTTTTGTACGAATTTTGACGGGACAAATCCGGCTGTCAATTACGAAATTCTATGATTGGGAATGTTCAGTTGTTTGGTTTAATTGGTGAACACCAAAATTATTTGAAATAAATTATTAAATGATAACTTATGTGGTCTGTTTGAATAACGGTGTGCACAAAATATTTAACCTTGTTCCGTGATGAGCACACCGTTATTCAAAGAACCAAATAAGTGATAATGAATAATGTAGAATGAAAAGCTACTATTGGGTACAACAACATAAATTATTCCGATAAGAACACTGTTTGAGCACTGTGGGGTTAAAACAAAAGAGAGACAAAGTGCTTTTCTTATCTCAAATCAAATCTGCTGTGTTTAACATTTCCCCAAAATCTTTATTAAGGCTGTCTTATTCCGTCAAATTATCTCATAAGCCCCGCCCCCTTGTTAAAAGTGCGGGGCGCTTCCCCCACCAGCACCCCCGCACAAAACTTTTTCTGTCAACTTTGTCTTACAAATCTCGTGTATAATTAAGCCATCTAGTGTTTATTTAAGGAACAAAATTTTCTTGAATAAGATACTTCATGCGCTTTTGTAAGTAACATACCCACGCCATCTAGCAGAACCCCTAAGAACTTTTACAAAATGGTTTCTTTAGTACACCATACATGCTTTTTAGTCTAAACGTTTATCGAAAGAACAAGGAACGCAAAGAGTGGCATTTCATTCTCACACGACTGGTCAGCACTTTATGCCAGCAACCTGTAACCATTATAAAAACAAGAAAGAATATCCGATAACATTTATTATATTCTTTATTGCACTTATAAGATGTACAGAAAATAGGTACAAGAAGTCACAATGTGAACAAAGGTGGGCTTATCCCTAAAAGATACCTCTTCCAGCCAACCCATAGGTGTAGGAAATGTAATGTAATAACATTTAGGTGGTTTTTATTAAGATCCTTTTTGTCGACACAGTTATAGTCTCACTCATGATTGAAGACCATTACAGATATGGCACTTCAAATTTAGGGTTCCGTACAAACCAGTAGGTATATAAGTCAAAGTTCACCCATCACGAGAATTTTGTTATGGTATTTTTTTACACACTGAAATTCATAACATTACAAATCATCATCATCATTCTCTTGCCCTGTTCCCAGTTTATCTAGGGTCTGCGCAGTATGTTTCACGCTTCCGTTTAACATTACAAATATGGAAAGCTAAATTAAAGACAAAGGTTTCTTTATCGTTTCAGTAATCCTTTAATAATATCAAAGTTATTAATTTACTAGTCGTCTCCCGCGACGTCGCCCGCTTATATTTGGATGTCCCGTGAAATGGTTCAAGTAAATTAATGGTTCAAAGTAATTACTATCGAGGTCACCCACACCTTACCACGCTTAAAATACTCGCTTAATATCAGCTTGAACTATAAAAATGACTTGACTATCATGTGTTAGAAAGTAAGAAAATAGTAAGGCAAAAGTAGTTAGTAGTAATCTCTTATTTAGATGCAATACTTTTTTCGGCGAAGTTCACTATCAAATATACTGAGCATTGAACTTGGCTATCATTTTTCACATTGATGTTTTTGGTGGGATATGATAACTTTTTATAGAAATATTTATTTGCTTATTCATAAATCATGAATACATATTTTGTGCAAGCTTCCATCCGCTTAATTATAACGGTTTCAGACCCTACAATTAAAAAACTTTCTTTTGTTTTCAGATTTTTTCCTTCGCTTACACATTATTACCTAGCTAGATGCCATATTTCAACTGTCTAGGTTTGTTAATAAGAGCACCGCACCCACACAATTACTTTGATAAACCATATATGGTTTTGCCATGTTTGACTTTTTGTAGTCTAGCTTATAGACCTTTTTTACTATAAAACTGTAATTTGGCATGGGTTTCTTTATATGCTAATCACACCGCCTAAAATATGTATTTTAAAATATTTTTGGGACACCTCCCTACAAGGAATGAATTATGATGAGCATGAGTTCCTACACCGAAAGGGCAACACCAGGGTTTATCTCATGAATCGTGATAGTAAGACAGTTGAAATTTTCAGGAAGGATGTATTCATGTTGCCGTTGAAAAAACAAAAACTTAAAAAACAGTTTTTTTTTTCAGGTTGCTCTCATACAACTTATCTACTCTGATAATGATAATAATGAGGGGCTGCCCCATTATTAGGACTTCATATCTTTTGTATGGGACTCCCTGACAACAGATATGATGTTTATGCCATTTTCATAGATAATGGTACGGAACCCTTCGTGACCCCGAAGCGCCATTTCGCGCTAACTACAAGATTAATAGAATTATTATGTGTCACAAACACCAAAGTTGTTTTGGATATTCAGTAACAGCAATTTGAGGAACAACGGTTATAAAAATAAAATTAAGACAGTCTCCACACATTTTCGAAAGAACAAAATTGAAAAAATTATTCAGATTTGACATTTCTGAATGCAAATATAATTGGATTATACTGAGTAATCTCCATGTTCGTCGCTCAAGTCCATGTCACCAAATAAGAGATAGATAGTCAATGCATTATTACTACACGATTCAGAAAATGTGTACGTACGTACGTAAATAACATGGAAACCTGAGTTCCATACACGAAGAGAGCTAGACCGACCTTAACTTAACCTCCAATGTTTGTATTTTGTCACAGGAGTCTAGATGTAAATAAATAAATAAAATTAATATAGACCTATCACCTAATAATTTTCTCCCTCCCTCAAATTCATATAATATTTTCTCGTCTCCAATATACTAGAGTCACCAGGGCACAGCTTTAGCATTTGAGATTACTGCTAAACCTACAGTTATGGTTTAGCTCTGATTTTTCCAAATAGAGAAAATGTTCAAAACTACAATAATTTGACATGAGTGTTTTATGCTTTTTGTTTATATTGTTACTATAGAAACGGATTCATCTCTACGATTGGTACAAAAATATAGTTCATTTATTCACAACAATTATATATGTCGCTACAGCCTTTCTCTTTTTATTTTGCTTAACACGTAGAGGTTGGGGGTTCCATCCTCATGGCATTGAGGAGATTTATCCGCATGGTGATGATGTTTTTGATACTAATTTTCTTTTTGAAATTTATTTTCATTGTTATGTAGTATTTTTAATAGGATTTGCTACTTTAAAAAAAAACCTAAAAATTTAATTAGTTTTTATTTGTAATTTTTTTTATTTTAAATGTTAAAATGTCCAAAAATTAAAATAAATACTTATTTCGTTTTCTAAAAAAATATTGTGACTATGTAAAAAAATATTCATGATACCCCCGATTTGAACTCGCGACCTTTGATTAGTATAAGACTGGTGCTGATCCAACTGAGCGTGACGCGGCGCGGCGAAATTAGCTATTAATAGTTCTTAGGTGTTTTGCGTAATTAAGTACGCAAATAAAATTGCAAAAATTGACATAGGTCCAGCGTTCGCAGTGGCGTCAAGGGGAATGAGGAAATGGTATCTCGTGCTTGTCATTTGAATAAAAAGATAGCGCTATTTCTGCTTGCATGTATAGAACAGAGATGACACGACGATCAACTGTTGCGTCAAAGTCGTTGCGCGAATCACCATCGTCACAAGTGTGAGAATCACTAAATCAGTGTTTTATGAATGAAAATGTTAATAAAACTGGAAAAAAACGATTGGACGCCCTAAACATCTTTGGTGTCTAAAGTAATCTTAAAAAGACAATTGGAAGAATTTGCTGCTTGTAAGAAAGAATACAGACTAATGAAAAAAATTGACCTTTCTTTGCCTGAACATAACACCGATAAAAACTAAAAAAAAATCATTTGATTCATAGATGAGATCTCACTTATGTGGTCAAAATGTATATTCTTATAATCCTCTGTTCCTCACATCTGTGTAGCTTGAGCAAATCAAGATCAAAAAAGTCGAAATAGGTCAAATAAAGTGTTTTTAGATATTTCGTTATTCTGATCTAAATAACAAACATTTTGAAATCATTTTAACATGTATATGTGTAGAATGGAATTACCTACTAAAATATGTGATTTTCATAAATATAAGTCCAATAATTTGAAAACTACATAGAAAATACGAAAAAAAAGGGGCCCACTTCTGAGGCAATTATTATCGAGCAAAGTAATTACAATCGTGTTTCCAACCACAATCCAGCTTTCTAGTAATCTTCTTCTATAACATATATAGATTCGAGATTTAAATAATTAGTGTTTCCATGTTTAAACTCAATCGAAACATCGTAAAAATGGAATATCTGGCCCTTAAGAAACCAATATCAGTGACTACATCTCCAGTAAATCCTAGTATGGTCTCATAAAGTACTATAACAATGGACGGAAAATATTATGCTTTTGTTCTATTGCTATTCCGAGCAAATCCAACGAGTCTTATAATTTCCACAGCCTAATATACTGCGGCAATTTCAAAGGGAACGCTTAAACAAATCAACCGTTGTTTTGCGAATCCGTTCGTGCGATAAAAATATATTTATAAATTAAATACGGTTCATAGTCCAGTCACGCGCGATCCTTGGAAGAACTTCATAACTGGAGACTGAAAACGTTGTTTGTGCACAGAAAAGTATGCTTTTCTATAGGAAATAAGAATTCTTGATGCGACCCCATAAGGGTTATGTTTGCTTGACCCAGATCCGATATCCATTTGCTATGCGATAGGAGTAGTTTGAAAACAACAATTAAACTCTGCGTGATAAATATTTGTGTGAAGCGTTGTCAACAATAACAGTTAGGTCGTTTGTTGTCAAAGTTTGTTTCTGTCCATTTTTGTATCACGCATGTTTTATGTACAAGCTTAAAGTCAATCTTCTATCACACTATTAACAAAAAAGAAATAAATGTTGATGAAACTTTACAATAATATAGCTTATAAATCAGAATAACATATAGGCTATAATTCAATATTTTTTATTTATTTTGAATTCCGACATTAAGGCTGCGTTTCCACCAGAGATGTGCGAGGATGCGTAGCGAGGAATGTGTTTGTAAAGAACCAATAGAATCGCTTCATTTACCTCGCCTCGGTCAGCACATCTCTGGTGGAAACGGCTCAGCGGAGCTAGGTTTTTGCGCATACAAAACAAGCGAAGAATGTGTGCGAGGGATGTGTACGAGGGATGTGTGCGAGGGATGTGTACGAGGGATGTGTGCGAGGGATGTGTGCGAGGAATGTGTGCGAGGAATGTGTGTTGAATAGGTTTGCGCATATACCGCACCCCTGTCAACACATTTCACAGCTTCGCAACGCATCCTCGCACCACACATTAATGCGCATTTTCACAGCTCCGCTACACATCCTCGTAGACACATTTTGATCGCACAGCTTTGGTGGAAACACCCACACATTTTCACAGCACAGCTAGACATCCTCTTACGACACATTTCCATCGCACATCTCTGGTGGAAACGCAGCCTAACGCGGATGAATCCGCGGAGAATCGCTAGTAAGACGAAAATTTAATCACATCAGCTACATTTTCTGCAGTTTTTGCTACATTTATTGCGTTATTGCTTGATCAAATATAAAAGTCATAAGTGTAAAAAACAATTCTAAGTACCGCATCAAAATCGGTTCAGCTAAACACGAGATAAACGCAGACAAACATACAGGACACACTAGGAAACTCCTTTTTTATTATTAAAACAACGTATTTACGTATCTAATTAGGAGTGCTAAACGTAAAAACACTCTTTGTGAACAATATCTTTTTGGTAAACATCATCTGTGATTCATCAAACGAAGAAATGGAGCGGAATAAACTTTCGTGTATCGCAAACGATATTTTGCGCAAAAAGTATTCTGAGTCATCCTTAATACTTTAAAATAAGCTCTTCTTCGGAGGGATGTGTGTGACAGCACTGTAACGACTATACTTTCGATTTTCTCTTACCTTTTGTGCAAGTGACACGTTCATAAAGTATGTGTTGTATCTGCGATTCTGTTTGTAAGGATACTTTGTCACGTTTTTATTGTGTACGCACATTTTGAAAACAATTTATCAGAGGCTTAAAAGATAAAAGATTAAATAAACTAAAGGTTTGACTGGCAGAGAATGCTTTTAGCATTAAGTCCACCTTTGTACACAAAATTTGTACAATAAAGTCTTTATATATATATATATAAACTGTAAGTGTTAAAAAAACATTCTAAAAAATTTATCAGACGCAAGGATTTGGTTCTTCTGAGTTCAACATCTAAGTTCTGGTTAAGTTTACGAACTGCCTGGTAATTGAATGGGAGTTGAACGGATTCAATTGGATCGCAATATGCCCCAAGTTCTTACATTTCCTTATTCCATAGAATCCGAAAATACACAAACTAAAAAGGCGCATCACGGAATCGCGTTGCCATGAAAATATTATGAGGGGCACTTTTTTAACAAAAGAAAAAGTAGTAGTTTTTTGTGTCCTTACATTGGATGTGTCCCGGGCCGGTCGTATTGACGGCACAGAATACGCCTTTGAATAAAATATAACTCTATTTAGAGTTCGGCGAAGGGTTGAAGGTTTTTTTAACTAAGCACTGTATTCTTCGACAAAACGCGTTCGACACGTTTGATCATGCGTAAATGCTTAGCTACAAAATATTTTTTGTGTTAAAGTGTGTTTGTACAAGTTTTATGGGTCAATCAAGTTACTATGTCCATTAAAAAAAATGCTTTAAATAAAAATAAAAAAACTTATTACACTTTATTTTTACGGCCAGGTGGCGTATTGCGGTCTTGCTTTTTCCGTTCAATTTCCAGGCAGTTATATCCCCACTCAGTGTCAACGAATATTATCAATTTATAGTAATGTGAAATCGCAATTCGAACTACTAATTTGTCAGTAAAGCAGGGCCCTGATTCACGTATTTTCGACATCTACTGTTGGACTACAGTAGTTATTCAATAGTGCTATTGTAACATTAAAGTAAGCAGCATTGAAAGGTGACACGCAGCCGTCGGAATAGGGAGGATATCAATTGTACTTTCGTAGTACAACTGATGCACAACTCAGTGACGTCTCAGTTAGCGGAATTGAGACCCTGAGCTGCTTAGCTGTCAAAGCAATCTCGCAATACACACACAGCTTATTGTGTCACTCACTTACTTAAATAAAAACATGTTTGATAGAAAACGTAGATAAATCTAATAAATTATCGCGAAAATATCCCTGAATTGTGTTTTATTAAACGTAGATAAAACTTGATTTACTTCTGGATAAGAGAACAGTTTTTTGTCTTGGTCTAAGAACGGCAGAACCGGGTTATTATTGTATAAAATTATGTGGCACATAAAAAGGAGGTATAAAGGGTAATTTGTTCCGCTATCTATTGTAAGAGCGATCCCTAGGGCGGAATGGATCGGAGCATTATCTTGAATAGACTCAATATTTTTAATAACTGAAAGGGGTTGTTGTCTTCCACTTACATTTTTATCAGCCTTGTAACAGTTTTATCTAGGATTTTTTTTTATTAAAGTTTCCATTGTGAGTAGTTGTAGGGTAAAGTTGTAGCATCCAAGTTTATCTTTTGCTTTCATAACTTACGGTTTGTCAACGTTACTCATTTTGTATTCTATCTCATTAAACGCAGTTAACGATAACTTATTGAAACATTCTTAAACAGAATGTTAGTCTGAACATATCTTCTTTCTTTTTAAAGCAACAAAAAGCTGTTATAGGTAATCAAGCTACAATAACTGAGATAAAAATGTTGACGTTATTTTCCTATGTGAAAATGAAATTAAAAATAAGTAGTTCGAATTAGTCCTTGTGGTCAGATCAAGTCTAATATCATTCAAAATATTGCCCAATATAATCATTTTATGAGTAAGTTTATAACAACTTGGTATCATCTCCTATTGTTTATGAATTTAAATTAATTAATGTGTCATTACGGCATAACTTGAGAACGTGTCATTGAAATCACTGTCCGAACTATCTTCCAAACCATCTCAAAATTCAATACACATCATGCACCATAAAACCACAAGAACTTCCCGATATAAACCTTACATACCTTCAAACTCTGCCTATTGTTGGGATCATTGTGTCATGTAAACTAGACCAGATCTGGAATATTTACTTTAAAAAAAAACGCATTACTAATTATGCTGTCAAATATAATAATTTTAGGATTTTTTTGTTAAAAAGGCAAACCTAATGCAAGTTCAGCACTTATGGACTGACTTTCACACAATAAATTATAGCTTCGAACAATATTTGCAGGCTAGACTACCTAGTGTGTTATCGATTTTTCATTAGTTGCTTAACCTAGTGGTAATATGCGCTAGCTCGTACTAGGAAACCAGTAGTGCAAGTCTCGACAGGTTACACTTGCCAAAGACCAGGTTGTGTTTAATTGATTGAGAAGAATATTATAATTAAAACACCAAAAATTACAAATATTTTTTAGAAGGATGTTTTATGCAGCAGAAAATTAAACAATTGAACTTATCGAGGTAAAATTACAAATCAAGCTTCAAACTGTGGCCTCAGAGCTAAATAATAGAGGCTACTAATGACACAGTGCTAAATATAACAACTGATAATCAAAATAATGTGAATCAAAATATAAGAAATACAATTCTCTCTACATATTCCCGACCCGATTTGGAAGATGTGTTGTTCATTTTAGTAGTTTAATCTTAGCCTGTGCAAGCATGCCTTAATTTTTATGCTTTGGGAGCCTCAACTCAGTTCAAAACGCAATTATAACCCCACCCAAATGACTCAAATCATTCCCTATTTAATGAGCAAGAACTTTTCAAATTACAGAATAATAATTCAAAATTATTGTTCCAGCAGCGGTTGTAAAAACTTTAATGCATTAAAATTAATTGCCATGCTACCATTGGGGTAACAAAAATGACTTCAAATTTATAATACTATAACAAGGTAGCTAGAATGATGAATGCAATAGAGGTAGAGTCAGTGGGTTTGTTTTAATAAACGTTTAGTTGTACCTTCATTATTTAAACAAAGATAAGTCAAACATTCGCATCAACAAATTCTTTATCACCATATAACTATCTGTGATAAGGAATTTGTTGATGTGAATGTTTGCTTGCTTTGCAGCTTTTCTGAAACTACAAAATAATACTAAAATCTAAATACTATGTATATCTACATCTAAATACCAACAAGTGATTAATAAAGTCACATGGAAAGTAAGTTACCTAATATATTTTTTAAATAACAGACTGACATTATACCTTATTAACTTGTGCTTGAGATGATTAGTCAGAGTAAAAGGTAATCTCATTATGTAGATAGCATGTTATTGATATATTTCTTAACTTTGTCGCCTGTTTAACACGTTCCGGGACAGTGCCCGCCTACAGGCGTGAAAACAATAAAACATCTATTGTGTCTGGAGTAGTGTCCCGGAACGTGTTAATAAATTCCCCTACAATCTACATGTCTAATAGTCTATTGTAAATGTACTGAACAGTCTGCTATAACTTTCGGAAATTGTGCAAGTTATAATACTTTTTGTGTAGTTATAAATACGGGGCTGGGTTTATTGCGATACTCATAAAGAATGGGCCCGCCCGCCCAATAAATATAATTAGGACCGTTCTTTGAATGCGGCCCTGTAGCCTCACGCAACTGGACGATTATATTATTTGTCTGTGAGTTGCGTATGCGTGGAAACGATTTTTTGTGATGAACGTTATGAAAAAGAACTTTTTATAAGGAGCTTTTTTTCTTGTTCGGTCTTAGGCGAGGTTTTTACCCATTACGGATCAATGCGCTATCATTTTAGGGTCCTACTACAAGTCGGGTCGATTTGGATTGAACTTCACTTAAAGGTAAGTTCGTTTGATCAAAATTTAGTATATTCCTTAAGTCTGACTGACATACACAAAATATAGACATTATTCCAAACGCTGAATTGCTGACCTAATACAGAACATGGCAACATTAATGGATGCACAATATTGATACAAGGGTTAAAGGTAGACGGACACAATAAAGATTCCATGCCATTGCATTATACTTGGTTTGGTGAATGGAAAACGTTAGAAAACAGAAATGCGGTAGGTACTATTTATCCTAACGTAATACTTAATTAATGGATTCGACTCAATTCTGTCGTGCACAAACCTTACTCATGCTATGTGAAACCTTGGATTTAATACTAACACTGTACACTAAGCCTTGTGGATTGACCAATATATTGTTGGTGTAACATTTAAGCCTTATATCGCCGTGTTAAGATCGTGTTTCGCTAAATCAAACCTAAAGGTAGTTATGCCATAATTAGGCCACTGGTCTCTTAGTCGATAATAAACAAGAAAGTAGGTTAGATAAACCACATCAGAATAGCTGAACGCGTCGTGCATTATGTGGGGTTAATTCGAAGAATTGTTGACAAAAGAGTACGTTTGCATTCGCTGCAGGTAAAGGTAAGCTAAGTAATCCAATTTTTTTAATCAAATATTGAAAAAAAATGAGCTGAATCACACGATATAATTGTCTATTTAACTCAAACACGAGATATAAATTGTCCAACTAAAAGTACAGTCAAAATAAAGTTAGCGCACCATGAAAATCGTCAAACATAAAAAATCGGCATTGTGTGTTGAATTTTGTTGAATATTACCTAAACCTCAGAGATTTTGAAGAGATTTATTTTTAAAACCAACTTACAAGATTGGTGGGTGTGTAAAGTATTTAAACAATTCTAAACATCTACTCTCTCAAATACCCTCTTCATCGTAGAGTATACATTTATACATGGATAGTATAGATTTATACATAATATTGATATATATTATTATTATTTATATTTTTTATTATTGTTTGGTTATATGTATTTATACTATATACGTTAGATTATTTATAGTATTTAGTTTATTATTATTATCTAAAAAATATAAATAAATTATAACTTTTATCCGTATTATTAATCTAGCACTGCCAATATCCGCAACTATTTCATTTCCAACACCTATGGGTTGGCTGGAAGAGATCTCTTTTAGGGATAAGCCCACCTTTGTTCACATTGTGACTTTTTGTATTTTCTGTACATCTTATAAGTGCAATAAAGAATATATATATAAACCGAGTCTAAAAACATGCATCAGAAGCTTGATTTGCCATCTTACCAGTAACAGTAATAACAGTTTGATAAAAACCTCCTTCAAACCAGAATTCAATTATTTTCTTGGTGCATGCCAAACTCATAACACTTTGGGATACTGAATAGAAATGAAGTATGCCAAAAATTTCATAAGCCGCCTTCTGCCGTAATATTAAGTTAGACAGGTGCGCTGAATATATGAAAAATCATATTAAAGAATGTATTCAGTAAAATATAACGCGATTCACTTCAAGTACCTAAATAACCCATAGTTACTTATTATATGATCAATTCATTTTACTATTTGGTATCCATTATGAAGCTTGAAGGGGATGATACGATAGGAAATACTCAACCTTGCTATAAAGTTAACATATTTAACCAATATTCGTGGGAAAATTCATTTAAATCAATAAAAATAGTAGCTATCTGCATACTGGTCCAATCAAAACACCCCAACTATTATGCTAAATAACGTAAACGTACGCTTACGGCTAGCGAAATAATATTTTTTCACGCACACGTTATTCATAAATGGAACGAAATCCGACGGTTTCCGTTGTAATGCAAACTTTCTTATTGTACTGAAGACAAAACGCTAGTACGAATGTCTGCATGTCATAGCAGATCATGTCTCGTACGAAAATGAAATGGCAAAGCATAATACAGAAATTCTTCGCGGACGGCAGCTGTTATTTGCGAGCGTGTAAACTTATTTCTGTGGCTGTGTGTACTGCGTAGTGATGTGCCTCTGTTCAGTTTAACTATCGGGGATAGTATGACAGTGTAGAAAAGGAAAGTTTGGGGTTGCCAAATCTCTATCTAGGTAGGTAGGGTCCACTGAAAACTGTCCTCTAACTAAGGGACCCAGCTCATGCTGAGCGAGGTCCAATATTGGTTCGAACGTTACCAATACACACGCACTGCTTGGCTGGCATTAGTGTCCTGTAACTGTTTATTTTTTCATATATTTTTTTGTTTGTAATAAGAAAATATGTTTAAATATATGCCTGTCTTTTTTATTCTTGTTAACTTGTGCGAGCGTTTGTCTGTATGTGTTTGTGATCAATAAAAACTTTTCTTTCTTTTCTTATCTGTAGAGAAAACAAAGAGAAAGATAATTAAGAAGGGTTTACTCTAACACCATGATAGATGTGTCTAAGAACAGGAAGAAAAAAAACCTTGTTTGATGGTGTATTTAGGTACATTGAAATTCATTTTATTTTCACTGAACTTCAACAACTATAAATTCTTTGTTTACACGTACTGAATGTTATCCTAACATTTCAGTTTAACAAAATATTGTCCCATCTCTACGTAGAAAACATAGCGGTTTCTTAGTTATTAGTGACACGAACTGAACTGGGTCGTGTACTGTGCAGTGAACACCCAATTTCATTCTAATGAGCTTAACATTTTTTATTATTATAGCCAGCAATTGCTAACTTTTGTAATATTGGGTAGAGGTTTTTCTAGAATTTGTTGCGTGACTTCTGTCGTAAACTTAGATCTTATAACATTACTATTTGTTTCTAAGATACTTTTCACAATTTTACTAACACCTTATTTAATATTTTCTATAAAATATTTGGTAAAAGAAACAATAGGCCAAAATATAACATAAGAGTTTATTCTTATTTTTACAATCACCACAGTCTTGTTGAATCTCAAAGTTTAGCCAATGCTTTGAAAAATGATAACTTAGCAAGATAATAATGAATATAAAATAAAACAAGAAAATAACGAAAACATACAAAATAATCAAAAACATAGCGTAAAAACTCGGGTACTTTTTAAAGAAATAATGTATTTTTTTTAAACTAAGACCCTTTACACAATTCGACTTTTAGCAACGACTAGCTTTTGCCCGCGACTTCGTCCGCGTGGAATAGTGACTTTTTTCTCCCGTTTTTTACACATTTACCACTATATCTTTGCTCCTATTGGTCGTAGCGTGATGTTATATAGCCTATAACCTTCCTCGATAACTGGACTATCCAACACAGAATTATTCAATTCGAACCAGTAGTTTCGGAGATTAGCGCGTTCAAACAAACAAACAAACAAACTCTTCAGCTTTATAATATTAGTATATATACTAACGCGCGTTTTGGAAACGCGATGCGCATCGCGACTGCATCGATGCTAAAAGTAGCGCAGTGTGTAAAGGTTGACATTTTGCGACTGCATCGATGCGCATCACGACTGCATCGCGTTTGCATCGCTGCTAAAAGTCGCAGTGTGTAAAGGCTCTAAAGGTGGCTTCACACATCCCGGCCGCTAGCATTGTCAAAGCTGGCTGACAGGATCTCGCTAAGTATCTGACAAGTCTGGATGTAAAGCCGTGAAAACCGCTGAGCTGTGTGAGCCACCTTAAAGTTTATGACTCAAATTGTAAAATAATAAATACACATAAAGAAACGCAAGCACACATGTATACAACCTAGGACTGAATTAAGTAGCAAATACTTCAATTATTTACACCTTCAACAATAATGAAGTTCGCTATTACCCGTACCTCGGCTGATGTACAGTTGACTTCAAAATTTGTATTAAAGAACAGAATAAAATACCTGAAAACAGCTCTTTTATAGCTTTGTCAAATTTATTTAAAATTTATTATTAAAAGTGGTTAGTTTTGACTGTACACTTGTAATATCTGTGTATGTGTATCTCTTACTAACTAACATAAAATAAAGAAAACACGTGCAAAAAAGCTGATTCTAGGAAACATCTAAAACTTTTAGCTCTTTGCAAGTAATTAAAAGATTTCGACATTGACGGCCTTACAGCAATCAGATAGAATAGATAGCAATGATATTGTATATCGGTTCGAATTACTATTTAAATGTCATGCGGCTAAAGTAAAATGTATGCCACCCTTATGTCAAGTGACTTGTGCATGGCGTTGATTTTAAACTAGCCGTATTCTATTAAAACAGTGGTACAGTAGTCTATACCTAGTCTAATTATTTGTGTTGAGGCCGTTATTATTTAAGATAGATTTTTGCTTATTTCCTACAAACTTTCGTCGAGCTTATATTTTTTATCGTACAGTTTCTGTAACCAACTGTACCTTACAGCAAGAGTTTGCGCAGAGTCACGCAGTCGCAAGTCGATTAACGAAATTGTAGGGAATGGCTCGGCACTGCGGTGCCTCCTTAGCCCTTATTACTGTTACTTAGCACGCACTGTCTACGAAGTACCCAAGTTCGTTCGTTCGTTGTGTGTGTTGAATAAATTATGAAAGTCTATCAACGTGATGGTTGATGAGCGTTAGAGCATGATTTCACAGCACATGAGTTAATGACGGTTGAAAGCCTTTGAAACAACTCTATTAAACCTTGGTATTCTTTATTTCAGGCTTTTTTAGCTAGGTACACTTTCGTTTAGAATGAGATATTAACTCGATTTTACAATTTTTTTTAAAAGTTTGTATAAACCGTCATCCTTTTCAATGAATATCAGGCAGGCATTTTTTATTTAACGACTTTTATGCACAAATCAAGGTGTGCCAAGTTGACGGTCTATATTTTATTATTTGTTAATTTTATTCTTATTACATTATTTATTAACCTGTAGCAACAAAAATTTCAATTTTCCCAATCAATTTGCTTCCGGACGATACGTAATAGCGCTGCCAAAATTCTCACTCAAGAGACGATAGAAACATAATAATTTAATTATGATAACTATCGATACCTTAAATATTAGTACTTTAAAAGGGCAGATAAGCCGTCTCACCAAATAATGAGAGTGAAGGAACGGAGAGTGCCCTTGTGTATAGCGCACACTTACTCAATTGTGTACAGTATGTATAGTACTCATATCCCGCGCCGATGGCCAATCCCAATTGAGAATGACCGCTGTCGTCGGAAACGACCCGAAGGACGATTCGTTATGTTTAAAGGGAAGATGCGACCAAATAGTGACGTCACGACAAACACTCCCAGTGCGCAAGTCCCCGAAAATACGTATCGCAAAACTTTATGTCTCGGATATTTTCTCGTAAAGATTCCGAAATCCTCAACAACAGGCTAACACAATTACTCGGAACAAATTAATTTGCTCATGAACAAGGAAACTAGAATGAGCACATTTTGTCCGCTCACTTTAACATGACCTTCTGACGTCCAGAGACAATGAGCTTTGTGATTAATTACGAAATTTATTCGGACGGAATATTTTCAGTATTTTGTTTCATCACTTTGATGAAAAAAATTGCTTTTTACTTATTACTCGTCCCAATGTTGTTTGTCTTGGACTTGACAAATATCTTTTTAAGTAGAAGATATCTGCATACACCGTCCGTTTTACATTGCTAAGCGAATATTGTAAACAACATTCTTTTTGCTAAATAATTCATTTTTAATAATATAAACACAAAACCTACGTGTAGCCTACGAGAACATAGGTTTTTCATCCTTCTACACTGAGGTTTTATTAAATCGAATAATTAATCAATTTTGTATATTGATCTTATTTTCAAAGTATTTTAGAGATTGTTTACAATATTCTCCATGCCAAGACAAACGTACTTTAAAACAAAAAGCCTATTTTTATTTAATATAATATCAAGTTTAATTTGTTCACTGCCTGTATTAATAGCAAATTGAAAGATAACATTCAAAGCTCGGCTAACATAATAATATTATCTTAGCACGAGATATGAATCACGTTCATGAATTCCGTAAAAACATGAAAATGGTTTCATTGCCCTCAGAAATCAAATCTGCATATTGTGTTTAGCATTGACATGTGTACCCTCCTCCGCCTTCCTCCTTTTTTATCAGACATTGGATATTTTCCTGAGAAACTTCGTATAAATTGAAGACATTTTTGTGGAAGTACAGCGATTTGTTTTTTGTATGAATAGTGATGATATCTGATTTCAGTTTAGGCTCACAATCAATTTGATTCGTTTTTATGACGAATTGGTCTGGAGTGGATTTTTATTAGTACTATTGAATGGTTAAATCTGTTTTAAATGTTTCGTTAGTACGATTTAATAAACAAAAAAATAATTATGACAAGGTAATATATCAGTATTCGTACACTGTACAGTGGTATCAAGTCAAATTGTCAACTATTGGCTATACGTATCTTGTTTGTTATAATGATATTTCGCCTTAGACGGGTCTCAAATTATAATTATAATTGATCTAGGTAATATGACTAAACATATTACTATGAGTATTCCTAGAACTGAAATGGATCTGATACTTAGGATCCATTCATTAGTTGATTTAATTTTCATACCATTAACGTCAAAAGCACGACATAAGCCTTTTCATCGTCATTCCAATTATTGCAAATGTAATATAATTATTCGAACAAATTAATTCCGGTATAATTAATCACTGAAATATTTCACGGCTGAAATACAAACCGAAAGCTTAGTGGATGCAATTTAACATTAAAACAGGAAATCTGCTTACACCACAGTTGAAAATAATCCGATGTCACCATTCAGATTGATGCTGTGTAAACATGAGCCTTAGTTTGTTTGTCTTTGCTGACTGGCTGTCAGCCTACATTACTGGTGGTTGAAATACTGTTGGTTCTAACAGTTATTTTGCTAACAGTGTGATCTTAATGCATTATTGTTATCAGGCAAAAGGACGTCCACTGCAGAACATAGACCTCCGCCACGGTTTTCCACAGCAACCGGTCGTGAGCGGTCTGCATCCAGTGAGATCCCGCGACCTTTACAAGGTCGTCTGCCCATCTTGTCGGTGGACGTCCTATGCTGTGTCTTCGGCCGAAGCTCGTGTTATAATGCAATTTCACTACAATAACGTATTATAACGCTACGACACACGACAATTTCCTCTAAAACTAAATGAAGTGACTGGACGAAGAATTAATGACTAATGAAGACGGCGCAGATATTGAGGGATAAAAATATTTTTATAATTACTTCCACGGTATAACTCGTACCTAGAAATTATACGAATATTCGATTCAAAGGACATATTAATATCGTTTGACCTTTGCAGATGTAATGACTATTTTAGGTGTACCAAGGAAGTATCCACCCACAAGAAAATACATATTTTTTCGGAAGTTCCCGCTAGTTATGTCGGCCTTATAACACATATTATCAACATTATGACGGAAAAGTATCTTTCATCATTCTCTTGCCCTGTTCCCAGTTATCTGGGGTCGGCGCAGTATGTTTTGCGCTTCCACACTATTCTATCACTCGTCACTGAATCATCCACTCCTTTCACACTCATATCATTTTTAACACAGTCCATCCATCTCTTCTTTGGTCGGCCTCTTCCCTTCCAGCCATCCACATTCATACTCATCACTCTTTTAGTTACATGACTTTCTTCCCTCCTCATTACATGACCGTACCAAGACAGACGATGACCCACCATCTTCTCAGTTACCGGTGCCACTTTCAGACTTCCTCGTATATACTCATTCCTTATCTTGTCCATTCTTGTAACACCACACATCCATCTTAACATTCTCATCTCTGTTACATGCATTCGCTTCTCATCCGTCTTCTTAGCAGCCCAGCATTCCGATCCATACATTAAGGCAGGTCTAATAACGGATTTGTAAATTTTGCCCTTTAACCGTAAGGGCATCCGTGGGTCGCATGTTGTTGCGGTGACCTGCCTCCATTTCATCCAACCTGCATTGATTCGATACCTGACGTCTCGATCAATATTGCCGTCGTTTTGTACGAGAGACCCGAGGTACCGAAAATCGGAACAGACTGGTAAGGACATTCCGGCATGTTTTATCGGCAAAGAACTGGAGAGACCGCCAAAGTCGCAGAACAGGTACTCCGTTTTGGTTCTACTGACTTTAAGGCCAACGTTCTCCAGCCTTTGTCGCCATTCCTCCAGTCTGTCCTGGACCTCCTGGGCCTCTTCAGAAACCAGCACAATGTCATCGGCAAAGAGCATGCACCAAGGGGCCTCCTTCTGTATGTCCGATGTCAGAGCATCCATTATCATCAGAAAGAGGTAAGGACTAAGCGCTGAACCTTGGTGCAAACCCACAGCCACATTGAAGCTTGTAGTTGTCCCGGCTGCGGATCGCACGTGAGTACTGCATCTGCCGTACATGGTTTTAATCAACTGCAGGTATTTTCCAGGCACACCTTTGATCTTAAGGGCCCACCACAGAACCTCGCGAGGTATTCGGTCGTATGCCTTTTCGAGGTCAACGAACACCATGTGTAGATTTTTATGTGCACTCCTGTATTTTTCGCACATTTGGCGAATGGCAAAGATGGCGTCCGTTGTACCTCTGCCTGGCATGAAACCAAACTGGTTCTGTGAAATTTCACATTCTTCTCGCAACCTTTTCTCTATGATCTTCTCCCAAACCATCATACTATGTGACATTAACTTTATTCCTCGATAGTTGTTGCACTCTTGCACGTCCCTTTTGTTTTTAAAAATTGGTACCAGCAAACTGTTACACCAATCGTCAGGTATCGTTTCTTCGTGCAACAACTTATTGAAAAATAAAGTTAACCACTTCCTTCCCTCTGCTCTTACCAACTTCCAAACCTCCACTGGTATATCATCAGGTCCCACAGCTTTCCCTCTTTTCATACTATTTACTGCCCATTCTACTTCCTCTTCACTTATCTCCCTTACTAATCCTACGTTAATAGGGGCATGCTCTAGTTCCCCACTCCACTCATTCTCTTCGTTCATTAATTTTTCAAAATAGTCCTTCCATCGTTTTTTTATTCCGTCATCGTCAGCGAGAACTTGCCCGGCTTCATCTTTTATACATTTTACATGAGTTATATCTCTTGATCTTTTTTCTCGCGCCTTCACAATTTTAAATAGGTATTTTTGACCTGCAGGACTATCTAAATTACTGAAGAGTTTATCATGCGCTTTTGCTCTTGCCACGGCTACTGCTTTCTTGGCTTTTTTCTTCATTTCAATGTACTCATTCCTCTTCTCTTCTTTCATCCTCTCGTCATCATCTGCAACTTTCTGCCATTCCTTGAACCTAATTTTCTTTTCCTTTAGTACAGCCTGGACCTCACTTGACCACCACCATGTTTCTTTATCTATTGCACCCTTTCCTTTAGTTTCACCCAAAATACCTATTGCTGCACTTTTTATACTTGCTGCCATTTCACTCCAACATTCATTTACACATTTTCCCCTCATATCTCCCATTTCTTTAATTTTATTTACAATTTGACTTCCAAATTTATTTGCACACTCCTCCTTCTCTAACATATACCATTTAATTCTTGATGGAATCCGTTTCTTGTTCTTACTCGGCTTTATTTTGTATTTCATTTCCATAATTAGCAGTCTATGCTGCGAAACCAAATCTTCTCCGGGTGTCACCTTACAATCCTTGACGCGGTTGAGGTTATGGCGTCTGACGAGGATGTAGTCGATCTGCGTTTTGTGTGGACCGCTCCTGTAGGTAATCAAATGTTCATCCTTTTTTTGGAACCACGTATTAGTAACAACCAGATCGAAGGCCAAGGCAAATTGTAAGAGTGCTTCTCCCTCGTCGTTTCTGTCACCAAATCCCCATCCACCATGTACTCTCTCATAATTGCAGTTTTCTTTCCCTACATGCCCGTTAAAATCACCTCCAGCAAAGACTTCTTCATACGGTGGAATAGCCATCATCACAGAATCCAGGTCTTCCCAAAACTTTTCTTTGACGCTATCATCACATCCTACCAGTGGTGCGTATACACTTACGATGTTTAGTACAATTCCTTCTAGCATAACTTTTACCATTATCAGTCTATCGTTTACCCTTTTCACTTCTATTACTTTCTCTTTCAGACTATTATCTAGTACCACTCCTACGCCATTCCTCTTTCCGTCTCCCCCACAATAATAAAATTTGTATCCCTCACCAATCTCTTTTGCTTTAGCTCCCTTCCATTTCGTTTCTTGCAGGAATGCCTAATTTATCCTCCTTTTCTTCAGAACATTCGCTAACTCTCTAGCTCTACCCGTCATCGTACCAACATTCCAAACTAGCACACCTCAATCTCACCTCCATTTCCCGGACTCGCTTCTTACGTTGCCCCCGCCCGGGGTGGTGCAACAACCCTTGTCCACTTTCCACAGAAGCCGGGTGCTGCTCCTGCGCGTCGCCTGCAGGGGACGCCCTAGCCCTATCGCGCATCTCAATTAAACTTTTCATACTGCAAAGGATTTGGCTTATGATTTTACAGTCGGCCGCCTGCCTGACACCAACCCTCATTGGGAATGCTGTTGTTAGTGGTTTTCCCTCCACTGCTAGGGTGCCCTATGGCGTTTGTTAGTATGCACGGGGCTTATTACCCTTAGTCGGCTTTTACGACACCCAAGGATCGAGCTGGGGCTGGCACATTCTAAGTTTTTCTTTCTCTCCCTGGCCAGCAAGGAAGGAAAACGGAGCAAGGACGGAAAAGTATCTTTAACGAGTAAAAAAGGATTTTCGGTTTGATTCAAGAGAATGATGAGGAATATAATAAAAACAAAAAAACTTAATAACACACCCCTACAGAGCTGGAACGGGTCGCTCGTGCAATTATTAAACGATTATTTTTTGAAATATTATAATGTATCAAGTTAAAGGTTACCTATCATAATCATTTGTAGCAACATTTATTTGTAGTTGTCGCCCCACATCGCTTACAAACTCGGCTCCCAACGACATTATGTAGTCGCAGTATGGAAACTGAACCGCCATACATAAGTTTTAGATCGTACTTCTTCTTCTATATTGATCCATGCCCTTTCACAGTTCATTCAGATGGTACCTAACTAACATATAAAAAACAAGACCGTATCCCAGCGGACCTTGTTCCCCGGCCGTAGCACCTGGTCGGTAGGAAGTGCTTTCTTATGCCTTTCTAACTCTGTTCGCAAAATATTCAATATCTTTTCCAAGAAACACTGGAGCAACTAATCACATTACGAGTTATTTGTACGTACTCATATTCAACTTAGCACCATCACCGATATTGATTCAACTTGACTCAAGGCTTCTGAGAAAGCAACGCCCTATTTGACCTATATGAAAAGCAATGAGTAATAAAATACAATTGCATGCTTCGTTATGCTTGGAAAAGTTCACAAAAGAAATAGAAGTGGGTTAAGTGTAACGCCGAAAATATGTACATGAGTAAGCGTTCTCTGTGTTTCAGAAGTTGGAACGCTGTGTCTGTATTTGGTATTTTTTATAGTGCCATTATTTTAAGGTTAGACTCTGATATTTTATAATTTATTTTTCCTATTTCAAATAATGAATTTGTACAAAATCTACAAACATATTTAGTGCATGTTAACATGACCATGTAAATTGTGCATGTTTGCAGAAGAAGCAAAGAAATTCCTTTTTTATTGGATCACAAGACTTGCTTACTATAGCCACTCAAAGCAATATAAAGCCTTACCTAACTGCCAATAACATACCGCAACAAGATCAATTTACTCTGGATCAATGAAACGCACGCCGCATGATTAATTAATTCAAATTTTCACTTAATTAGACCAGAACGTGCGGTTTAAATCTTTACTCGAATAATTTACCAAATTGAGGTTAAAAGTAGGTTCTACAAAAAATGGAGCGCAATTTAGAAAACTGAATAGAGAGTTTAATGTCTAGAATGAAGATGCACGCATTTAGGTCAGGCAGAGAGAAAACTTCGTGGTTTATTCTTCGTAGCAAACCAATCTCTTTTTTAGATTTATATTGTTTTTTTGAATATTATTTTTTTATTATTTTGACAAGTTTATGTTTTGTTCGTTTTGCTTTTTACGTTTAAAGATAAATGTTGATTTTCAGTGAAATATATTTATTTATTTAATTAATAACTTGCAATTTAACAATAATTGTTTAATTAATTTCGTAGGGAATGCCAATGGTCACCAGCGGATGTCCATTGACTGATAATGATGATGATAAAGTAAGTACGGGAATAAAACGATTTTATTCAGTTTCACATTTATGTTTATTTATTGATAAATCTACGAAGCTGCGTAAGGCATAATAAATTCTTGGCATTATTTAAGAATCTACCGATCATGATAGTTATGATGAAAGCACATCATAATTTAGGTATCATCATAGTAGGTACTAGTAAGAACCAGAATCAAAAGCACTTGTTAAGTTGACAAGGTTTCCAAGTAGTTATAAGAATTTCAAAGTAGGAATATCGGCGAGCGAATTTATTCCTGGAATGTCCATGAATTTTTGATTCTGCGAAAAGCATCAGCATTGAATATCCTACATTCTATGTTAAACTGGAAGTGACTCTTGCCAGTATTTGGTTAATTGATATAACAGCTCATAGGCATACGCCCGGATAGCGTAAAACACACAGAATTCAAATCCTTGCTTGACACAGAATAGTTGCTTTTTACAAATGCAATGTATATTATAATTATTACAACTTAAATTTTTATTATTGCAAAGGCGTTATAATCATGTTCACTAACAATACTGACTAATATTTTACTGTAAAATATACTTCAGTTAATATGGTACAGTAATAGGATTGATCAGATTGTTAATTCAATGTAAAGTAAAAATGTAGATCACGAAATTCTTAAATTATGTTTTAGTCACAATAAAAAGACACTACGAGGTTCAATTTCAAGCACTTCCTTTTTGGAGCAATGAAATATGAATGTAAAATAACGTAAGTGCGCTTGAATTTTGGAATCAAAAGGTCATGATCTCATCCGCTCTACGTACGTCTTTCGTGCATCATTTATTAGTGAAGCTTTGACCTTTAAGTTGGGCATTGCAGAAAGAAAACATAAGATAACTAACAGACCCAAAAACTGCCACAACTAGATTTTTATCCTTACCATTGCCATGAAAAAAAATCTTTCAAAGGTACAAATTATGCCTCACATTACAAAATTATAGTAAACTTAACAAATAGGTACATATCACCTTTTGTAAGTGGTTTATGGTACAAATGGGTACATAATAAACCGTTCTAAATGAAACCCACTTTTTTGGCTATGGGTTGATTTATTTTATTATTTATTTTAACTAGGTATTTGCAGCTGAACGTGGTTCTTTGCATTCATTGTATTCTATTTACCTTCTGTTTTAGTTTTACCGCCTTGCTTAAACAATATGAAAAGGAGATGAGCTGATGATGAGTTATGTTTACTTACCAAAAATATGGCATTCATTTTCAGTATTCAAATTTAAATGGCATTTTATGGGTGGAAGAGAAACCTTAATTCCTTTAATCTCTTTCTCTTTCTTGCTATAACACTTTTCGATACAACCTTGTCTTATCTATACAGGCTGTTACGCTAAGTATAGCCTTTTTCTTCGTCACAATTCGGCCGGCTATCGCTTCGATCGTTCTCCCCAAGATTTATAACTATGGCTCTCTCTAATATTGTTTACTTCGGTAATGGTCAGCTTTATTGCTACTATCCATCCGTTTTTATTTTATTCGAGGCTACGGATTATCGACAGTTTAATATTACTACGCGGTAAATTGAGCCATAGTCGTAAATGAGGCATTAAAACGGATTATGATTCTATCAAAAGCCATTCCCAAAATATATCGTATATTACGGATGTACAAGTTTGCTTCGTCAAATCAACAACCAAGGCTTACCAGTGGTGCAAGTCTCGACACAGATTTATCAGTCGAAAAACCAGGTGGTGCTCACAAAAGCTGAGACAAAATTTGTTTTTTCGTGTAATTATTGTTTGAAAAGAATTTTTGAAAGTATGGTTAAATATTTACAAATACTGTTTTAATTTTTAAAAGAGTACACAAGGTAAAATGATAATTTATGAAGCAGAAATTCAGAAAATTAAACTAATATACGCGACATGTCAAAAATGATTCAATTTTTGTACTTCAGACTGCGTCTGCAGGACAGGCATGACTAAGAGGAGAGAAATTTACTTCTCGTTTTTATTCATGAGACTAGAAAATTCTCGTAATATTTACCTCTAAAATTATTCTTCAACAAAAGTCAAAAAGCTTTATTTCCGTCCAAAAATATGAAGCTCATTACATACCCAGTGATAAAGAAACTAAAAAAAAACGTCGAAGCACCGTTCATAAACTCAGCAATTTCTATATTTTCATTAGTTTCGCCTTCGTACAGTTACGATATTTCGCTTAGAATGCTGGTTGTAAAAATGTGTGAGGGTTTCGGCTATAAAATTCGCACGGCCAACCCTTCCTTGTTTGTCGGTGTTTCGTTTCATTCGGTCCCTTCTTGAAGCCCCCATTTTGTGATATTCCATACTACTGACAATAACAACGCCCTGCGGTCGTCTACTTTATTATCGTGTATGTTATTAGCAAAGGAATAGGTACACCCAGTACCGAGCCATTTTGTCTGAGAAAACATATTTTTTTTCGTTTGTTCCCTTGCGCGTGTAGATATTTCGAGATAATTATAAATAATGGTTTGTTGTGATTCTGTTTGTCTTCATTTTTATTGTTGTTGATATTTGCTTAAAGACAAAATAAAATGTTTATATGTTTATTGTTTTTTTCAGCTTTGTATTCTTCATTGTAATGCTTTCACTGAGTGCTTATTATACCGGCTTAAATAAGGAAAATTATCGCCTTTATGTCTACACTAAAAAATAAAGTCTAAAGCTTCATAGATATTGAAGTAAGTACATCAGGTATTTACTTTACAACGACATTAGTTGTAGAGATAAACTTTACTTTAGTACATCAATGCAAACTAGCCTAACTTTTTCACATCACATTAACTATGCCTAGCACTATAAACATGAACTGCCTCGTAACTTAGCGTTAGGTCCAGGCTGCGGTTTTGTCCACTCTCGGCCGACTTAGTTGGCGCGGTCTCTCTGCGGTCAGCGGTCAATCGCACGACCGATGTGAATTTACACATATAACATAATATAATACATACATGCTTTGCTTATATTTAAGGGTAACTGCCTCGGTAGCGCAGCGGATATAGGGGCACATATGATAGCTGCGCTAGTGGTCCCAGGTTCGATCCCTTGGTCGGGCCAAAAATATATACCAGGGTTTTCCTGGTCAGAAATTCTCAGAGTAGCCCGGAGTTTGGAAGTTGGTGGTTTTCACCCTGTGCCTCGAAAAGCACGTAAAGAAGTTGGTCCTGCGCCTGGTCTCCTTCCGGTTGTGTCAGATTGCTGTCCCATTGGTTCATGAGAGTGAATGAAAGGAATAGAGAGTGCACCTGTGCTTGTGCACTATAATATGTCCCGCGCAGTCGGTTTGTTGTTGTGACTGGCCACCGTAGTCGAAATCGGCTAGAGGGACTATTATATTAAAGGGTGATCATATATTATAGATACAAAGAATTCAGCTAACAGCTTATTTCAAAGTGTTATGTTGGGTTCGGCATGGCTGAATGTTGAATCCATGTCTGTAGACTCAAACTATTTGCACTGAAATGTCGAGGGAATAAAAATATAGAGACGGCATAAAATACAAAGTTGACCGCCTGAATTGTACAGCTTCTGTATGAAAATTTCTTGTTAAATAATATTGTGTAGTGTGTAATAAAGAGTATTATGTAAAGTGGTAGCTTGTTTCAAATAGCTTTTGTCTCGTGCGTAGCAATATTCGTTCTTGAACGAAATGCTATGAATTTGCAACTTGCTACGACATATCTCGTAGCATGCCTACTAACTAAGACGGTAGATACAGTATAGTACGAGATAAAGCACAGATTAGTAAGAGTATGTCTAAGATAAAGTTACTGTTGCGAGACGTTTTTAAAATGAAACGCACTCTTACATTGGGATCTTTTTTACTGTTTTTTTTAAAACAAATCTGGATCATGTTTAAAAGTTAATACAATACGATAGCAACGACAATTCGCATACTGTACGTTCTGGCTTAAATGACTGCAATAAAAGTTAAGAGCCTATTTTTTCAATGACTTCATGAATTTTACGTGTATAATACTGTTTTCTAAAAAAATACATGACTCTAAATAGAAAAAGGCTGCGAAAAATGCTCAGACAGCGATCTCAATCTTATAGTTGCTTAATGTCTGCTTACGGTCAAATTGTCCATACATTTACCTAAATGTGACTTACAAAATATCTTGAGCCTCTTAAATCATGAGAACAAATATATTTTATTAGCAAAGCAATCTCACTGATCAAACAAAAATAGTTCTTTATTTATGAACTCTCCTTGCAAAAGAGCACATTCGACGAAAGAACTTCAAAGAATTACTTTCTAATATTTTCTTCTCAGAAATGTGTTCTCAGTATCTTTCACGGCGTTAACAGTAGCTGCAATAAAAGGCATAGCATATTATAAAATCGCTTTAGCTTTATATATATATATATATATTATCTATATATATATTTTTAATATATGCCCGGATCTACTTAAGTTATTTAAAGAAATCTAACCAATTCCGATTTAACTTCTTTCCAGTTAAGGTTAAAAAAATGTAATAGATCGTTGGCTATTTCTCTAGTGCTCATTTTTAAGTAGCGGTTTTCTGTAACTGAAGACTTTCGAGGTTTTGTCTGCGTATGTTCGTAATCATTGTTATAGTTTGTAAAACATAATTATTTTCAATACAAAAAATTATAAAGAATAATATGATAAAGACTAAACGATGAATATAAAATACATGAGTTCTATGATAAAGCACCAAAAAACCTAAATGAAGTTATTAACTTCCATGCCTAGTCCACGAAAAAATGCTGAATCCTTTTTTCATTCAATAAATGAAAATTTACATCTGTCGTTTCCAGTTTAAAACAAAGGTCTAAAATAATTTAATTAGAAAGTAAAGAAAAGTTGCAGATCTAAAAAAGAGTTAGAAATATCTCTTTAACTTGGAACATTCGGTCTATTGTAACTTTTTCGTCGTCAATTTAAGATTTTCCGACCTTGTTCCGAATAAAATACGTTCTATTTTTGTGAGAAAAAGTATATAAGTATAAGTAGGCCTGTACAAATAACTTCAAGTGTTTTAAAAGGGAAGTTTTACGATATAATGTTGAAGCTGCAGCTACTAGTCGTAGCTGCAAATTATATTAAACAAGCACTTAATGGTTAAACGAATACAGTTCGGAAAGTACCAGTGAGTTGTCTATTAAGTCTTCAAGTAAATAAAGTGCTTAAAAGGTTTATTTTCAAAGTGCTGATACACTTAGGCAAATCCTATCTAAATATTGGATAAGGTATAAAATACACAAACAAAACCGAAAAGACAGCGAGACAGCGCTTTGGATCGGTGTCTTAAATTACAGTCATATGTATTCAGCCCATCCTGTATTCAAATGCGAGCAAAATAAAGCTTATTTGTTGCTACAGAATACGCTTATTATTGAAATCTATCTCAAGGTTCTATTTGGAAAAACTCTATTTCGATGTTATAACAATTTATTTTTCGAATTCACGTATCACCATTACAAAATTTTGGTAATAATTTAACATCTAATGTAAGTTTAAATAAACTTTTCAGTCTTTATGAGCTGTTGTATACATCGATACAAACGTTCACTGCTATGGTACTGCAATACTGAGCAGTAGCTTAATGAATGGCAATTACTCCACGGACAAGAGCAAGGCTCACTTCTAAGAAGCCTAATGAAGAATAACAAAATATACGAGTATATCTTAAAACGAAAGATCTGATCCAGTATGCCTGCAATACAGCGCAAAACCGATACAGTACCGCAATATGAGTATAAAATTTTACGCTAAGCCTGTTCCAGTGAGGCCCATATCCGCATTTTACGTTCAGTGACGTCACGCCCGTGAATTCACGTTCACTCACACGTGATTGGTTCCATGAAGTTTCCAAGCGAGCAGGCTTGATAATAAAGTTAGGGCGCTAATCTGAGGGTCAATGGTGGCTACGCTTACGCGAACCAAAGACAAATTGAGTTAGGTTTGACACATCTTGACAGGTTCTCAAGTCCCAATTGGCCACGTTTCGTGGAGAGACTAAATTGTGTGTTAAAGTGGGTGTCTGGAGATTATCAATTTGGTCGGTCTATTAACTTTCTATCTATTTTATTCAACGTTTCTTACAATCAAAAGTACTTCTCATTTTGGAGGAGAGGTCACTAAACTTATTTATACTTTTACTTTTCCGTAATAGGTAATGGACAGATGAACAGGAAAAGAAACCTGTCTGAAATTGGTGAACTGAGGTTCTATTATTTTATTACTAGCGTTATTATTGGGTATGATATTCATTGATTAAAGTCCGATTTTCAAATAAAAATCTGTTAAAATCCACACGACCAGTAATTAAAAAACCGGCCAAGTGCGAGTCGGACTCGCGCACTGAGGGTTCCGTGCCAACTTTAACTGAATTAGGGATTCTTACTTCCACTTAGCCAAAATACCACAATATTTTGTTGACCGCAAACATAACTTTGTTTTTCATAGTGTTTGTATGAAAGACAAAGTTATATTTGCGGTTGGTAAAAATGTGGTATATATCAAAAACTACTGAATCGATTTCGCTCAAACCAGCTTTCGTTGAAAGTTTTTGTTAAGATCTACATCATATATTTTTTCAAAAATTTTCACTACCTTAGTTCAAAAGTTAGATGGGGGGGACACCTATTTTACCACTTTGGAAGCGTCTATATCTCAAACGTTAGACTTTTAGAAAAAATGGTTTTAGAAACCTCAATGTCATTTTAAAAGACCTATCTATAGATACCCCACACGTATAGGTTTGGGTTAAAAAAAAAATTTAGGTTTAAGTTTCATGTATGGACCTTTAAATTTACTTTTAGTACATGAATCGGAAAGCGGAGCATACAGATACATCTATTTGCCAAGTTTCAGCTGTGTGATGCTAATAGTTTGAGAATAAAGTGGCTGTGACATACGGACGGACGGACAGACAGACAGACAGACAGACAGACAGACAGACAGACAGACAGACAGACAGACAGACAGACAGACAGACAGACATGACGAAACCGTTTCCGTTTTTTTGCCATTCGGCTACGGAACCTTAAAAATATATTAAATTAAGGTTATAATATATTATATTACCTAATAACTTGTTTTCGAAAGAAAATTCACACACCGTATCTGAACGAGTCATTACTAAAAGCTTTAGGACGTGTATTATCTTTGTAACAAAAACCTAAGTATATCGAAATAATTGAAAAAGTTACTGTAGCAATAAAGCAAATTAATGATGAATGTGATGGAAATGTCTCATATCAATGGGTTGAATTTGAGCGTTTGTATTGTGTATTCTAATTGCCTAAATTATGTTTCGGCAAGTTCAGCAAAATTAGTTTAGCCTTCGAAAATCTATCAAATTGCATATATATTTATTATATTGCATATATCAAATTGCAGAAAAACTATCAAACATTAAGGTCCTTTAAATAATTAAATATAGCTAGCTAGCTATTAAAAGCAAGTGAACGTGAGTGCAATAGCCGAATTTGGCGCAAAGTTATAAATTCTATAGCATTCGGCACACATGCTATCGCTTACATCGTCGGTACTGACGTTTGGAAAAGATTGAAAACGAAATGCTACATGTGTTAAAAATGACTGAACTTTTACGATTCCATTCCAGACCTTTTTCACTTCAAATCTATAATAATAACACCTCTTTTTACAATCCAATTGTTAGGATGTGTCGCACCTTTAATGATCTATTTCTTAAAAACAGAGAAGTAGATCTTTATCACACAAATTTGATATATATATATATTTTTAATTAATTAATTTATTTTTTTTAATTGTATTTTTCTTTTTCTGTGTTTCTTGTCTAGTCTGTGTCGAATAAAGCAATCATTCATTCATTCATTCACTATCGGTTTAATTTGTGCAAATTTAAGAAATACATCCTCGAATGCGTCATTGATGCACCACTCTAGATGATCCTATCTTTAGTGGTGCATCGTTGATGCCTTTTTGTTGTTGTTTTTGTTTTTTCTAAGTAGTTGCTTGTATATCGTTGCTTAACTTGAGTGCTGTTTTTGTATGCTTTGATTTTGTTTCTCTGTGTATGCATGTTTAAGTGTTACAATCCAGAACATATATGTTGATGCAAATATCTTTAAATGATATAAATATTGTAATATGTTATGTGTACCAAATAAAAAAATAAAATAAAAAAAATAGATTCACAAAAGTTATTGTTTCTGATGTAGATTTGTAATTTACGCACGATTTTGAGTTATGTTTTAAAAAATGAGATTTTGTTGAAATGGCTTGCGGTGGGACAGAGTGATGGATTAACATCACGTTTGAAATTGTATAATTTAGACGAAATATGTCAAATACATTAAATGTGGTTGAAAAAAATTTTTTATTGTTCGTAATAATGTCGTTAAAATATGTACCTAATGTGCTTTTCTGCGGCTAAATAAGGCCTACGTCACTTTATGGTTTTAATATGTTACATAGCCGTCCTTCTAACTCACAGTTTTACTTTCAAAAAAGATCAATAATGACGTCATAACAATATTTTTCAAGCTGTTCTAATATTTTATGCAACTTTATAAACAAACGGGCCAGATAGTCAGCTAGCGGAAATTACAATGGCTATTGTTGCCCTTTTCATTTCTGTGCCTTGTTATGAAACGTAAAAAGCCTTAAACTATTTATAAGTTCTCGTTGGTTAACCATTACTAAATATTACTAACATACTGACTCAATCATCTCTTTTACAGTGTCATCAGCCCAACGCGAGCTCGGCAAGGGGACGCCGACAAACGCGTCGGCGACCGCGGCCCCGGCCGGGTCGGTCGAGAACGCGATACGGCCCGCCGCCCCGGACGGCCCGCGGCCCACGCCCCGCACTGGACCCTATTTCGACCTGATGGCATCGAAAAACGTCACAGCGCTCCTTGGCAAGACTGCGTATCTTAATTGCCGGGTGAAGAACTTAGGGAATAAAACGGTAAGTCATATAAAAACTACCTAATCTGTAAAGAAAAACGTGAGCTCAGCAAAGATTACGATAATGGCGGGGTCGGTCGAGAAGGCGATACGGTCTGCCGCTCCGGACGGCTCGCGGCCCACGCCCCGCACTGGACCCTATTTCGACCTGATGGCATCCATAAACGTCCCGGCGCTCCTTGGCAAGACTGCGTATCTTAATTGCCGGGTGAAGAACTTAGGGAATAAAACGGTAAGTCACATAAAAACTACCTAATCTGTAAAGAAAAACGTGAGCTCAACTAAGATTACGGCAATGGCGGGGTCGGTCGAGAAGGCGATACGGCCTGCCGCCCCGAACGTCTCGCGAACCACGCCCCGCACTGGACCCTATTTCGACCTGATGACATCCATAAACGTCCCGGCGCTCCTTGGCAAGACTGCGTATCTTAATTGCCAGGTGAAGAACTTAGGGAATAAAACGGTAAGTCACATAAAAACTACCTAATCTGTAAAGAAAACCGTGAGCTCAGCAAAGATCACGGCAATGGCGGGGTCGGTCGAGAACGCGATATTTCCCGCCGCCCCGGACGGCCTGCGGCCCACGCCCCGCACTGGACCCTATTTCGACCTGATGGCGTCCAAAAACGTCACAGCGCTCCTTGGCAAGACTGCGTATCTTAATTGCCGGGTCAAGAACTTAGGGAATAAAACGGTAAGTCTCCTTATAACTATCTATTTTGTAAACTAAAACATGACTCGGCAATAGGACGTAGTGACTCTTGCCTCGGTCGGGTTGGTCTAGAATGTGATACGGCCCGCGACCCACGCCCCGCACTGGACCCTATTTCGACCTGATGGCGTCTAAAAACGTCACGACACTGCTCGGCAAGACTGCTTTACTAAACTGCCGGGGAAAAAAATAGGGAATAAAACGGTAAGTGAATAAATAAATGTAAAAAGGAAAAATATATGGCCTCTGATATTCACATATAAAAAAAAAAAAACACCCAATAATGGATTTCCGTAAGATAACGCCTGACTCCATTCATAATGTTATAAACGATGTCTATTCTAAAATAATGATCAGTCGATCAATAAAGGCGTTAGGAAAAATCCTTTGTAAAAGTATGAAGGTATGTGACTCCGTTTGAACGAGTATACAATATTCTTTGATAAGCTTGTACCTGTGCTTAAAACATCAAATGTTTAAAAAACAACCGGCCAAGTGCGAGTCGGACACGCGCACTGAGGGTTCCGTGCCAACTTTAACTGAATTAGGGATTCTTACTTACTTAGCCAAAATACCACAATATTTTGTTGACCGCAAATTTAACTTTGTTTTTCATAGTGTTTGTATGAAAGACAAAGTTATATTTGCGGTTGATAAAAATGTGATTTAACTCAAAAACTACTAGTTTGATTTCGCTCAAACCCATATTCGTTGAAAGTTTTTGTTGAGATCTACATTACATATTTTTTTCAAAATTTTCACTATCTTAGTTCAAAAGTTAGATGGGGGGCGACGCCCATTTTACCACGTTGGAAGCGTCTATGTCTCATACATTAAACTTTTAGAAAAAATTGTTTTAGAAACCTCAATGTCATTATGAAAGACCTATCTATAGACAGGTATAGGTTTGGGTATTTTTTTTTTAAGTTTTAGTTTCGTGTTTGGGAGACCCCTTAAATATATTTTTTTTAAACTTTAAGTACATGAATCGGAAAGAAGTGCACAAGACACATCTACTTTACACTTAGTAAAGTAGATGTGTCTTAGCTATTTCAGCTGTGTGATGCTAATAGTTTTGGAATAAAGTGGCTGTGACATACGGACGGACAGACAGACATACAGACAGACTTGACGAAACTATAAGGGTTCCGTTTTTTGCCATTCGGCTACGGAACCCTAAAAAATATTGAAAATACGCTTATTATTTTTTGTTAATTACTAATCACTTCATAAGCTTTATGAATTAGACTCGTTAGTACATTTGAACAAAAATATATTTAAAAGCATCCAACATTAATTGCTAAATCGTGCAAAAAAAAAGAAATCGCAAAATCCAGTGATTAATAGTTACGCCGCCTAAATGATAGAGATTCATTATTATTATACCCATTGTGCCATTTTCAAGGCAAAAGAATAATATTATATTCAAGCCATTTAAAACATTGCTTTCATTTGCTTAAGTGGATTTTAAAGAATCTTTCGCTCTTTGCTTTTTAAGTTGATATTTTTGAGTCTATTTATCAACCCTTAATTTAATGAGTTCTTGACAATGTAGAAAGCTTACCTAGATTTGCTTTCACAGATAAAAGCCTTTGTCGAGCAATTTTGATTTTTATTAATGTGATTATGAATTAGTAAATTTAAGTCTAATAAAAAATACATAAGGTGTTCACTTAAAACAACATGTACTGGTATTTTAAAAAACCGGCCAAGTGCGAGTCGGACTCGCACACTGAGGGTTCCGTGCCAACTTTAACTGAATTAAAGATTCCTACTTCCACTTAGCCAAAATACCACAATATTTTGTTGACCGCAAATATAACTTTGTTTTTCATAGTGCTTGTATGAAAGACAAAGTTATATTTGCGGTTGATAAAAATGTACTATATCTCAAAAACTACGGGTTCGATTTCGCTCAAACCAAATTTAGTTACAAGTTTATTATAAGATATACATCATACCTATATTTTTTTCAAAATTTTCACTTCCTTAGTTTAAAAGTTAGATGGGGGGGACGCCCATTTTACCACTTTGGAAGCGTCTATATCTCAAACGTTAGACTTTTAGAAAAAATGGTTTTAGAAACCTCACACCACACGTAAAGGTTTTACACCCCACACGTAAAGGTTTGAGTAAAAATTTTTTTTTTGTTTTAGTTTATTGTATGGGAGCCCCCCTATAATATCATTTTTTCAAATTTTTTGTACCTGAATCGGAAAGCGGTAAAGAGGATACACCTACCTATCAAGTTTCAGCGGTGTGATGCTAATAGTTTCAGAATAAAGTGGCTGTGACATACGGACGGACAGACAGACAGACAGACAGACAGACAGACTTGACGAAACTATAAGGGTTCCGTTTTTTGCCATTCGGCTACGGAACCCTAAAAATTGAAAGACGTCTACAGCATTTACCAAAGTGGTTTTGCCGAAGCTGCCTTACTATTTCGTTCTACAATATCCGTCGTTCAAATGCAAACGAAATTGCACAGCCCACTTCGCATTTGATGGTATACTAAAACGAACCAAATATAAAACGAGTTCTTACATCCGAATTGCCGGCATAAATGTCTTAACAGGCGGCAACGCTTCGCGAACGACGAAAAATCTTCCACTCAACAAAATTACTTGAAGTTACACCCGCACGAGTCAAGAGTCAAATTAATTCTGAGCTGTGTTAGTACCAGCTCAGAAAGTAAGCACTTTCGTTATGCAGATATGCGAGTAAAGCCTCGTACACAACGACTAACGAGTCCCCCTTACCGTAACAGTCGTTGTCCAATTTACATAGGGGTGTGTGTCGCGCCACAACTCTGCGTTTAAAATGAAACGTAACAATGGGACAATGCAACTTTAAAGTCGCCATTGTGAGCTCAACTTTATAAATAAAAGTCTCATTAGGCCGCGATGCCACATCTCCACATAAATAACAAGGCTGGCTAACGAGATATCTCTGCTCCTTTTACACGAGTGGCGGGAGAAAGGGACAGGTGGACTCGGCTTACAATGTTTCGGACCGTAAATGGGACAGGAGATTATTTCGTCATAATGGGATTAGCAACTATCAGACTGGGCTATATTCTCGTGGATCAACTTTAACTTTTCTCACTGTTAGCTCATTTCCATTGTCAAAGAAAAAGTGGAAAATAGAAGGCTGGATTATTAACTTACAGAAATATGCTTTCTCGTATCATTTTACGACACCAAAGGAACGTTGTGTTTGTACATAAACATTTCAAGTCTTTAGAGAGAGAGCATGAAAGAAAGTCACTTATGGTTTTCCTAATGCGGCATTTCAATCATTTGACTTTAACTGAAATCTTAACAGCTTTGACGTTGATTCTAGTAGGTATTAGTCTATTAATTATCTTCTCTTGTGTTGCCTACTAGATAACTTTTTGATGTTAATGGTAGTAAATAGTATAATATCTATGCATACAAGATACATTTTGGAACCAGCTTGTCTTAGCTATATCATAATCATTTCGTGATGCCCATCTAATAAGCATCGAATTTTCCAATGACAAAATCCATTTTGAATTAGTAAAAGGTCTTTGTGGTTCAGATACGCGATATAATATGGAATCGTTACAGTAATTGCAGTGGTTTCGTTGATTAATTATGAGGTAAATGGCTGAATACATACACCGCAAACCTCTATGTCGAGCAATGATGTTGGGAGCAATACATTATCCAGCATATTAGTGCTTACAGTTCAATGTGCGCGACATAAATTAATTGGGTACAGTGCGAACAAGATTACAGCAAGATTTAAAGCAATAACTGTTGTAGAGTTCAAAGACTGATAGGTGACGTGTGAGTATTATAAATATATAAAAACAAATATTAACTATTAATTGGCTTTCCTCATCTCAATCGATTGTTATAATATTTGTAAAAATATTTTCCTTTGGATATAGTGGGAGCAATCGCGCAATAATGATGACGCAGCCTACGCGTTAAAAAGCACTTGCAAAATTCAACAGGCTTGTTAATGTGACGGTGGCCGAGTGGTATAGGCATACGCCCGGATTGCGTAAGACACGGGGTTCAATTCCTCGTCTGTCACAGAGTCACGGTTGCTTTTTACAAGTGAAATTTATAAATTGTACCTGCTTGCTAATTCATATTATGTAGGTCTGTTTTTTTTTTTTTTTTTTTTTTTATTAAAAATCATACAGAAAAACTTAATCTAGGTACATTAATACCAGTGTGATTATAAACCAGTATTGGTTTTACCGCACACTGCGATTCGACGTCTGTTACTCATTTATATTAATATAACATGCAATACATGATTATGTAGGTACGTAGCTTGTTAACACGCGCTCCGCGTCCGGACCGATCAACGCATCGCTTATCTACGCAAAGTTAAGTTCAAATAACTTTTGTTCACATATTGTCAAAGCAATGGAAATAAAGATAGATGTCTGGTCATTTATTTTTGTTACATTTAGCTAAGAAGGTCTTTTATCTTATTGTAGTCTTTTAACTTAAATGATTGGAGTTACATAAAAGTATAATAAGTATTTTTCCCGCTGACTGTACCTATAAGGTACCTATTTCAACGTACTCGTATCCCAGAGAAGAAACTAAACAACCGTAATGTTCAAACGGATGACAAAGCTTTGAAACTGCTAATGTTGGAGTAGTATACAACAAAGGCGCCATTACGGATTCCTACATGGCAGTGGTTCTCAACATTTTGCCACTTTTATACAAGCACATAAAATAATAGTGAGTTATTTTTTTATGGAGTTTATCTACTAACAAGTAGCGATATTATAAACAACGAATCTGAAAAATATTTTACAAGATATTTCAAAACTAACCGTTAGGAAAAAAGAAAAGGGAGCTGCTCGAAATTTGTTATTAATTAACTTTCTTCTAGAAACTTAGGTCTAAAAACTGTTTTTTTTATACAAAATCAGTTGAATGACCTGTCTAATTTTTGTATTCGAATTTTGATTGGCATATTTTGACCTTTATTTCTAGGAAAAAAAAATATATTATTGACTCTGGGTAGTTTTGAAACATTTTTTAGGGTTCCGTACCTCAAAAGGAAAAAACGGAACCCTTATAGGATCACTTTGTTGTCCGTCTGTCCGTCCGTCCGTCCGTCTGTCAAGACCCTTTTTCTCAGGAACGCGTGGAGGTATGAAGCTGAAATTTATATCAATTACTCAGGTCTACTGTCCCTTGAAGCTGTGAAAAAATCAAACTTCTAAGCCAACGCAATCAAAAGATACAGCCGTTTATGCCGCAAATTTTCGACACTTGCAAGGGAATCAAAACCTACAGGGTGCTTCCCGTGAACTCAGAATCTTGAAATTTGGTACGAAGCAACGTCTTATAGCATAGATAAAGGAAAAATTACGAAAACCATAAATTTTTAGTTACATCACATAATATATATTTTTTTAATAATTTTAAACTTACTACCCATTTCCTCATAAACGCGTAGAGGTATTAAATTGAAATTCATACCAAATACTTAGGTCTATAATACCTTTAAGCTGTAACAAAATCAAACTTCTATGTCAACGCAATCAAAAGAAACAGCAATTTAACCTGCATATTTTGAAACTCGCAAGTACTCGCAAGGGAATCAAAACCTAAAGGGTACTTCCAGTCGACCTAGAATCTTGAAATTTGGCATGAAGCAACGTTTTATAGCACACATAAAGGAAAAATTCCGAAAACCTTAAATTTTTAGTTACATTACAAAATATAATATATTTTTTAATAAATATTTGTAAACCTTGCAGGTTTGTACGGAACCCTCGGTGCGCGAGTCCGACTCGCACTTGGCCGGTTTTTTTAGAATAATATCGAATACCTAGTTAGTTTTATTTGATTATCCAGAAGTTATTCATTTGTTTCTTAAAAATTGTCATATCAATAGTTTGGACTATTATGCAACTGGAACTTTTAAACTTGGCTATTTCGGTTTCTTTGATTGGAGCTTTTTTGTCCGAAAATCACCAGACATTCACAGCATTTTTTAATACTTTTAGAACCACTGAGACTTTGCATTAGTCTCCTGTGGTGCTTCACTAATGAACCAATGCTATTATTACAGTCCCCCTTTTGATATCGGTTTTAATCATTTCTCAATATCCATTACATATACCTCGATAAATTCAGTCCACGTGATTTTAGTCGAAGATTAAAGATATTTTTGCTATTCAACCATTATTTTTCTTGTCATTTCAAAATACTTTCTTAAACTTTTTATTCCTTACACAATCATAAGATCTGTCAGCACAATGAACCACAGGTCAATATTTATAATATTTATCTTATGGAGTCTAAAGAATCAATTATATTTACTGAATTTGTGATAAATCTGCAAATGAATTAAGGTATTAAAATTTACCTTAAAATGTAATTACGAAAATGTCGCTAATCCCAAAATTCTGTTCGGCGGTTTCAACGAAATAAAGCCATGATAAATCTTCAAAATATACGATTTGAAACGACAAGCGAAGAAAGTTTTGATTGAATTCGAAGTAATAAATTTAATGTTAAATTACGTTGACTGTGTTTTGTTTGGAAAGTTATTAATTTAGACGGACACACACCATTGAATACGATTAACTTAGCATTTTTAAGGGCAGATATCGTGATTGCCGTTGGCCAAGATTGAAAAGGGTTACTTAAGATGCATGTACATGCATCTGAGGCAGTTGAACTTATAAATAAATCAATGGAAAATTCCGTTTTTCTTCACATTCTAAACAATCTTGACATTCCCTTTTAGCGAAAATATTCCTCTTGAGACAAGATTAACACATAAGTTACAACATACATAGGTAATTTATCGTTCAACACTGAGATCTTTTGAATTAATTAGTAAATTAATTTTATTTACCTACTGATATTATTTTAAAAGTTACGAAAAGATTGCTTAGTGCCTCCGTAAGATTTAAGACATGTGATATTTGCTAGATCTATAGAGGTATCCAGTTAGAAAAAGAATGAATAGCTTTTAAAAAGTGAACTGGTTTGGAATTTTCTACGGTTTGTATATATTTACAAGTTCTCCTGTAATACAATAAATGAACAGTCCATAAGCACTGTTTTTAATGCCAAACATCAAAGATCCTATGTAATTCAAGAATATTTGATAAAGCTCAAATAGAGGTCTGTCAAAATCAAAATCAAAATAACATTTATTGCTTTTGTTATAGGTATTTTACAGCTGATATTATTGTTTAAAAAACAGGACTCTATAATATGCCACTATGGCGTACAATATAAAGCATGGTACACATTACATTAAATGTCCTCTATCATTTGGACGCTTTGAGGAACGTATACTGTTATTAGCCAGACAAAGTCTGTCTTAGGCCGTATCGTCACTCACCATAAGGTGAAGAGATCGTGGCTGAATGGTTAGCTATCTAAATAAAAATAAAAATTCACATTACCTATATGGCTACACTGAAGAGCTGAATTAACTATAGACACAGAATATATAATAGTACTACATACAGAACGGACACTCACCTCCCCTCCCTAGTCTGACTTACCTCACTATCGCGCCGGAATTAGGGATCTCATTAGGGGACCGCCTAGCGGGCATGGCACGCGCATGTTTGCGACGTTAGCGGAAGTACAAAGTTTTGTGTACGAGAGATGCCTAAGTACTGAGCAGTGTACGGGTGTCTTTTTTTTCTCGAGAAATGACTCCGATAGGAGTTTCCCAAAAGTTGAGAGGTGGAAAGTAACTTCATACAAAATATGCAACTACATATAACCTATTCTAACTATTCAGTTACAGTGAACAACTTTAAAAACGTTAGGTAAAGGTAACATTCTATAGAATTATGTGTAGTTAGGAAATTATAATTGTATCATTTATGTGATCGGTGAAATCAGGTGTTGCTAAGGTAGATTCTATCTTTTTATTTCTCTACGATACCACGTGAATATGACATTACGAAAAATAGTACTCGTTACGTTGTTTACTAAATTAAAGTAAATTATTTACGTTGTTTATGTATCTGTTTATATTAAATTGTTATGTGAAAATAGCTATGACAGGTGCGGTGTAACGGACTTTGTCAACCCTTATAGCACGCACACAAACGCAGCGTCTGTGCAACACGCCATCTGTCAATGTATGGCCAAAATGAAAAGTTTCTTCTGAGTGTCCGGGCTGTGCTATAGACACAAAATATACAGACACAGAATAATCAATGATTATAAAGAGTATGCTTGATCTGGTCATAGTGCTGTAAAATGCTTTAATACAGAGATATTGTAATCCCAAGTTAAGTTATAATGCCAATCAATTTATATAAATAAATAATAATAATAATATAATTTATATTTATAATTGTATAAAAATTACTAACTCATTGTAGTACATGAAAATGTGAAGTTCTGAAACTGGACACATTTTCTTGCAATAAATTTCTGTTTTTTTTTTAAATATCAATCATATTTTTTTTATTACATTAAATACAAACCATTTCGAATTGATTACTGGTTACTTAAAGGGTGTGTATTTTAAATTTTTGCTCCTGTTACGGGCTACATCCTATATAAAAGTACTACATACATAGAGCTAGAATACCTAACCAACTATTGTTTTTCTTTGTCACAGATAAACATGCAAGTGTCTTGGGTGAGGCACCGAGACATCCACCTGCTCACCGTGGGCCGGTACACGTACACGAGTGACCAGCGCTTCAGGGCGATACATCTGCCTCATTCCGAGGACTGGACTTTACAGGTAATTAATTATATTATGCTCCTTTCGTTTCTCCTTCCGAGGATCCCCCTGCAGGACACAAATTGCCATGGCCTACTTGGAAGTCCCTTAACAGACTCCGGTCCCAAGTGGAGATGCAAGGACACCATGTTCAGGTGGGGATTTTCTGATGGAACTGATGTCCTGTGTTTGCGGGTTCAATCCACATGACATGTCCCATGTTTTATCTTTTCCTGCGTGCCCTGATTCATACTCTCTAGAAGACCTTATGTGTGCTAACGACAAGGCAATCCGCGGCGCCAATTACTGGGCACAACAAATTTAAGTCGGTTTACCATCGACACGATAAGAAAAAGAATTATATTGTTATGATCCTGAGGTAGCCATAAGCCAGTGCCTGAAAAAGAAAGTCGTCAACCAGTGTGTGTTACCAGTGACGACAAACGGATCTGAAACGTGGTATCTAACAATGAGCGATGGAGAGTGTTATACTCAGAGTATCTCTACGAGATTGAATCAGAAATGAGGAGATACGAAAAGAACTAAGGTAACTGACTTAGCCCTGCGAATCAGTATGCTCAAGTGGCAATTGGCGGGGTATATAGCGCGAAGAACTGATGACCGTTGGGGCAGAAGAGTTATAGGGCTTGGAATATTAAATCGACATAAAAGAAACTGAACTCTACGAACGACCTACTATAATTTACTCGATTTTAAAATTTTGAAAGTGTATTACATATAAATATGTTTGCGTATGGTTTTGGTATTTCACATCTTACAAACGAACAACTGGAGAACGAATGTTCAGAGCTAACTAAATCTAACTTTGATAAGTGAAACTGCGAGTTAGTTGGTAGTTAAATCACAACATAGCCTTGAAATTAATGAAAACATTAATTTGATTTGATTTAGCATGATAACAGGCTTGTAGAACTTTGGGAGATGCAGAAAGCATATTTTATTTACTTTTTCATTACCCATTAGTCCTCCTAGTAAATCTACTAGGCGAGTTTTTCCTAAATTTTGGTATCAATGTACGTGTAGTGTTTGTAAAATAAACTATTGTCTAATAGTAATAGTCTCCCTAGCCGATTTTGACTACGGCGGCCAGTCACAACGACTAACCGACTGCGCAGGCATATTATAGTGCACAAGTGTGTGCGCAAACACAGGTGCACTATCTATTCCTTTCACTTTCATACCCCGATGGGACAGCCAGCAATCTGACTATCGTTTACAAAATACACAAACATGGAACTCATTTTCAGTATATTTTTTTGTTAATTTCACAAAGGTCAAATTACATAGATAAAAAAAAGTAAAGTTAGCCTGTAAGCATCCCACTGCTGGGCAAATGCCTTACCTAAAAAATCGTACTTACTTTATATGTTTTCATTGTGAGAATCATTTAAGCAGTGATGTTATCTTAAGGGTCGAAGCGAATATTTCAGCTCTATCTTGAAGCTTGGTTAGACTAATTGTTCAAATGAATGTCAATGACATGCTAAATCTTAGTACTCAAAATCCCTCAGAGATGTTATAATAGAAGCTCGCCTAATATTATTAGGTACTAAATGTAATTCGGCAAATTGAGCTCCATATAGCTGTTTGTATAGCAGTCGAATAAATGTTGATTTAAGCTGGCTTGAACAAACTTGAACATGTCGTGATGTGACACATCAAAAGCACTTAAGTATCAGATCAAAATTGTTATTTATTACAATATAGGCATTAATCTAATTACCTTAATATTAACTTCACTTGACTTGTTTATTTCAAAATGTCTGGCGACTGGTAATAAGCATTTGCTCACTTTGCGTAGAAACAGTTCAATTCCCTACTACCGACAATATTTTTTGATGATTAGTAAGACAATAATCAGACTCGCACATGACAAGTTCAGTAATGGTATGCTTTTGATTTGAATAAATGTAACCCTTTCAAAACACACACATTGTAGATTATATTTAAAAAAAAACCGGCCAAGTGGGAGTCGGACTGGCGCACTGAGGGTTCCGTGCCAACTTTAACTAAATAAGGGATTCTTTCTTACTTCCACTTAGCCAAAATACCACAATATTATACTGACCGCAAATATAACTTTGTTTTTCATAGTGTTTGTATGAAAGACAGTTATATTTGCGGTTCATAAAAATGTGCTATATCTCAAAAACTACAACTTCGATTTCGCTCAAACCAATTTTCGTTAAAAGTTTTTGTTGAGATCTACATCATATATTTTTTCCAAAATTTTCACTTTCTTAGTTCAAAAGTTGGGGGGGGGGGGGGGCACCCATTTTACCACTTTGGAAGCGTCCATCTCTCAAACGTTAGACTTTTAGAAAAAATGGTTTTAGAAACCTCAATGTAATTTTGAAAGACCTATCCATAGACAGACACGTATAGGTTTGAGTAAAAAAAAATTTTTTGGTTTTGGTTTCATGTATGGGAGCCCCCCTTTTAATATCATTTTTTTTATTTTTTGTACCTGAATCGGAAAGCGGTAAACAGGATACACCTACCTACCAAGTTTCAGCGGTGTGATGCTAATAGTTTCAGAATAAAGTGGCTGTGACATACGGACGGACAGACAGACAGACAGAATTGACGAAACTATAAGGGTTCCGTTTCTGCCATTCGGCTACGGAACCCTAAAAATACAAGTAACTGAACCAACAGCCGAGCCTAGTAAATAGTAAAACTCCCTTGGAACGATGAGAAACTAAAAGTAATTTTATTATCTTCGCAAACTTCAGAGAACCGTATCGTTTTCTATATTAGATCTTGACAAAGTTTCAACACTTTCAACTTATCGCATGCAACAGTGCATAATTTATATAGCAAATGAAACAATTGGTCCAAAGTCGAAATAAAACAATTTTATAACAAAGTGCACGTGAATGACGTGTGGGTAGGGACATAGTATCTTCTTTTTTGAATAAAAACTTTTCTGGAGGTCGCAAAAAGTAAATTTGTCCACGATTCGACCTTTTAACAAAAGAGCTTTGAGGGTTAAGCAGCACTTTTGTATCATGAATGTTTCATTCGACTTTCAGAATATTTTTGAACTTGTTTTTGTTTCGGCGTTGCTTATGAAATCGATTCGTGACTATGACTCATTTTTCAACAATTTTAGTAAATTTTTTAGGCTGAGTTAAGATATTAGCAAAATGAATTTTCGTCTTAGATTATTTGTTATTATAAAGGACACGGTCGTAAATTGCCCCAGAGTCGTTTTATGTCTGATTAAAGAAAAGCATTAAGAGACTTCACTATATCATTTTGCAAAAAATATATTGAATTTTTAATACAATATTGTTAATTTACTTTGCTTTTATCTAGCGGCATATAAATCTACAAAAAAATAGGAAAACGATTGAACACAATTTCCTGTCCCCAACAATTGTTGTGTTTGGCAGAAAATAGCGGTTTCGAGCACTTATAAGCAAACTGGCGACCGCTTAACGAAATGGCATATTGTGTCATACAGTGTCATATAACTGGCAGTTAGATAAATAAGTAAGCGCTCGCAATCGCTATTTTAAGAAGGAAGATGATTTTTGCCTCCCATAGGTACTAACCTTTAAACCAACCAACCTCTTCCTAAATCTTGAAAAAAAAAACTGTGACAAGGAACTTCTTTTCGTTGGCTATTGTTTGCGTCATCGTAATTTTCACGCGTTACGCACCCTAGCGGGGCAGTTTTCTATGTTTTAGTTTTGGTGGCCTAGATGGCGGTTTTTCGACACAGATGGCGCTATGATCTAGAAAGACCTGTTGACCCCACACATTTTATTTAGTTTTATGTGAAAACCCCGCTATTTACGGCTTATATTACTTTATATTATTTTAAAAGGCGAAGAAACGAACCCATCAAATTAGTTTTGGTCGTGACGCATGGATTTTTACTTTTGGGGCAAGCAATGTATGGCGGGTCGACCGTGTCCTTTATTCAGATGGTTTAAAATAAGCAGTTAAAGTGGTACCTTACCTAACCTAACCTGTGGTGGTGGTATATGGTACCTAGTAATGATAAAAATGGTGGCGGTGGTATATGGTACCTAGCAATGATAAAAATAAATTATTATTATTCATTCTCAAAATGAATCATACTTTCAAACTTTGTGTTTTATCTACTTTTCTATTCACTTTAATTATGTGTATAATGTAGAGGGGTAGGGTACTTGAGAATTCGTTGAATATATTTTTTCTCGAATCCACCAGACTGGAAAATTGGTCGTTGCTTTAATTCAGATTCTGTTAAATATTATTATGAAAAGAGTCTTCAGTGTTTTTTTTTTGTTTCAGATAAAGTACCCACAACACAGAGACTCTGGGATCTATGAGTGTCAAATCTCAACGACTCCGCACATGAGTCACTTCATTCATTTGAATGTTGTCGGTAAGTACTGTTAAACAAGTAGTATGTTTTCAATATTGGATCGGACCAAACACCCTCATTTTCAGACTGTTGCAATTCTATTTTGTCGTCATTTCGTGTCGAGTAGAAATTGATTTTAGCTAGGTAAGTCGGAAATGCTATTATTTTACTGTAAGGTAGGTAGGTACTTAATACTTTTGCTTCTCAACTGCTTTATTTTTGATGTTCAAACCATATAAAATTCCAAATGAAAAGAATTGTAAGTGCATGAAAAACAAAATGCTTACACCTAAATACGTCGCCCTAGAACGCTTTTTTTACATTAAGACTCATGTTTTGGAATCTGTCAACGTTTTAACAGAACGAAACAGGAGGTAGACAACATAACATCACAAACCACTTTTGTGAACGCGATCCGCGCTTTATTTCCATGCTCGCACACGTTTACGTCCCAAACTTTTAATTTAAAGCTATCACATGATGTTTACGTTGAACTTCAGGCCTTTTTCCATGGAGACTTCCTGTATTTTGAAATTATATTTTCTGCGGGATCCCGTTTAGTAGTACACGTTTTAATGCTTATATTCACACGGACATACCGTTAGCTGTGACCAGCATAAAACTGATACTTGTTTTTACTGATCCTGTTTTGTCATTAAACTGGAACAGTTCCACTTCTAAATGACAGTATAGAGATCAACATGTCACTGTCAGGAGTTGATAGGACTCAGGTGACAGACAACCGTACCTGCAAAAAACCGCAATATGAGTACAAAATAATTTCCTGGGGTACAAGTTATACAGTGACCCCGCAAAACTGGTCAATTGAGAGAAACAGCACTTTGGATACTCGTATTATCCAGCATATGGTTAAATGTTGCTTTTGTTTAAATAAATATGGCATTCATTTGCAGTTTGTTGTCAGAGCGCTATGATGATGCACTGTCAATGAAAGTTTAATTCATAACAAAGCTTCACAATTTGCTAAAATTTAAGATGTTATCTGCCTGAATCTATGCCACATATCGGAGAACTGACAAGCTGATATGCCACAAGCGTCAATGTGCCGATCTTTGGTGTGATACACATTTGATTGTTCTGTAATGATCATTTACATTGGTTATTCGAAGCTTAAAATTATTGCCACTTTAAACCTATGAACGCAGGTAGACAAAGGTAATTAGCAAATGCCTATGTTATTCTAGAAGGATGTAAGGTTTCGAAAGAAGTTTTAGCTATTGTGTTCGATACGTAATAAGAACAATCAACAAACATACTTTTAATACCACGATGTTTCAATCGTTCCGTACCGCCACCAGTGCTCCAAGTCATACCATTGACTCTTTAAAACCTCTTTAAACACAAAACAAATGTTTTTGTTTCTCTACCGAGCTCATAACGACCGTGCGTGCTTCTAATGCGCCTCTCTTAATTAGCCGACTTGCTCAAACATGACGAGCGCAAACATCGCCAAGTTAACGAACTTTGCGACTCGGGTGCCTGAACTGCGCTGCGGAATTTTTAACGCGAATTCGGTTTATTTAATTTGCATTGTTTTTTTTTATGGAATGCACAAAGGGGAGTGACATGTGAACCCCAAGCCGGCTATGTTTCTGAGAAGCTTTCAGACTTTCGAGAAGAAAATTCTTCATTGAATAATATTTATGAATAAGTATTTATATTAACAGCTCTGTTCGGCGACTTCGACAACAATTCGAGCCCCTTTATAGATAGTGCCATCCACGAAGGCGCGCCCCACTCTTTTTTTGATTGAGGAAGGTGCGGGGTGCGGGGGGTGACACCCGCGTCAGTTGCGAGCCGGCCGTCATTCAGAAATTCAGACTCGTCACGGCTCTACTTAAATTACTTTTAAAATGTCAAGGAAAACCCAGTGTTTTGTACTAAAAAATAAACCTGGTATAATCTACTGTCATTATTAAATTTACCTAAAGAATTATAATGGTAACAATTATAAATTAAAAAAAAACAATATGGTAGTTATAATAACCGGCATGTACTTTATCGGGGAAGGCTATAAAAAATCACGCTAGGACCTATGTGTAAGAAGAAAAAACAATTCACGCGTATGAAGTCCCGGTTGACCGATAGTTCTCTTATAAAGAAACTTTTTAAATATTTTTTTTAAATGTTATAAAACTTTCTTACGTATTTCGTTTACGTCAATAGTAAAAATGTTACTGGTGCAATTAAAAAAAAAATATTACTCGTCTAGTAGCTAACCATACCTACTTAAAACTATATCCAAGTAGAGCAACTTTCCCTTTGAGTGTATTTTTTGTAGTGTGCTTGTCATTCATAGGTCATTAAGATGTTCCAAATTCAATTCAAATGTTGGAAAAAGCTTGCACACATGTACTATAAACGATTTGGACGAGTGGTGGGGCGCGCCTTCGTGGATGGCACTATCTATATACTGTCCGTTTAAAGCTAGTCTTGTCGTCGTCAATAATAAACAAACAATAATCCCATTGTATACCCGTCAAAGTAAAGTCAAACCAATAGTTCCTTTTTCGTATGCCTGTCAGTCTGTCAGTCCAAGTCGCTAGTCCGTCTCTTCACCATGTAGGCTGGACGCTGCGACATACGTAACAAAATCAATAGATTTTGGACATAAAGACACCTAATAAGGTAGTGAGAGTCTGCTTTATAGCTACTCTGTTCCAATTGCTTCTAATCAGCAAAGTCGAAAGTAAATATTATACTATGCAATACCAGAAACTCATTACCTAATGTGTCTAGTTGTAGAATCAATGGGCTACCTACTGAAACTTGGCTTGGCTGTCGCTATGGGACTAAAATGTCTATTACAGAATCTAAGATAGCAATTATTGGCGGCATAGACTTTTTATACTCGTACTTTAAATAAATGTTTTGATTGTTTTCTCCTTTAATAGTACAACTAGCGGTCCCGCGACTGAATCAGCGCGTTTTGAGTTTGCTCCCTCCCCTTCGATTTTATAGCCTAAAGCCTTCCCCAATAAATAATCTTTCCAACTTTTTTTTTTAATCGGCCGAGTAGTTCGTGAGATAAACGCGTCCAAAAAACAAACAATCTCTTCAGTACAATTCTTAACCATGGCATGTTCTTCACAGAGCCCACGACGGAGATCATCGGTGGTCCAGATCTCTACATAGACCGGGGGAGCACCATCAACCTGACGTGTGTGGTGCTGTACTCGCCGGAGCCCCCAGCGTATATATTTTGGAATCACAACGATGCAGTAAGAATACATTTATTTTATACAGTTGAATGACATATACGTAACTATTCAATCAGAATTTTTGGTTACGAAAAAATATTAAGATACGTTTCTGGAAAAATCATTACAACATTACAATAGAAATATTATAAAGTAATAGTTAAAAAAACTTCTTTTAGATAACATCAGGTACTTGACCAACGTAACGAAATGTATGTAACATACACAGCGAGCATTCGTGCAGTCAGTACGTCGTGTTACGAAGAAACCAGCGAGCAACGAGCCGCTCGTTGCTCGTTGGTTTTTTGGCGAATCATTTGGCCGTTACGCAGTTTTGTACAGAGTTTGGACGAGCATGTTACGCCGATTTTAGAACACAGCGTAACATGCTCGATGCGTAACACGCTCGATGCCAATGTTACATTACACTACCGTCAATACCCACCTATGAACATCACCATGGCACTACTTAAAATTTCTTCGCCCAATTTGATTTGATTTGATTTGGTCATTTTAAAAGACTTTTCATACAAATGTTTGTAACTTTTTTCTTTTCCCTACAGATCATAAGCTACGACTCCCCCCGAGGGGGTGTGTCGGTGGTGACAGAGAAGGGGGAGACGACCACGTCATTCCTCCTCATCCAGCAAGCAAGACCCTCGGACTCTGGAACGTACCAGTGCAATCCGAGCAACGCGCAGTCTAAGAGCGTGGTCGTACATGTCTTAAATGGTGAGTCTCATAAACAATATTTTTCTTTATAACCTATGTTATGCATCAACATATGCACAGTAGTAAATATAACAATATGTTGTCGGAAGTTACTGCTGGTAAAAAAAGTCGCAAATCTACACTAAAAATGCATCATAATAATGTAACTTTGATGCAACTGAACTCGCTACCTGCTGAAGTCTTTCCTCAGGAATATGACCTGAACACTAAGGTTGTTACTAAGCAGATATGCACCACCCTAGACCTCATCCACACCTAACATCAGGTGCGATCGGGGTCAAATATCTGCTTAGCTTCAAATAAAAACAAAAAAATAACTGAGCCATATCATAATTATATTTGATGCTTAAGCAATAATATCTAGATTGAATCTTAAAATCAGTTTTTTTATTACAAAAATAGATAATACAAAATAATTCAACCTCAAACATGGCTTCAAGAATCTGTAAAAATAATTGGTCTCTATAAAAAAAAAGAACCGAAACGTTCTCGGCTGCACTTAATTAAGAAAAGGGTAGAAAAAGGAATGAAATAAAATAAAATAAATCGTAGGTACTTGACCGAAAAACAGACTGACGCTCGGAACGATGCCATTAAAAATGCGTTTAAAAATATATTCTTTTAATTTGCGTTTCTTTTGTTCCATGTTCTTTTTTTATAACGGTCATTAACGGGTACAAGAAACTCTCTTGAAAACGTTCACAATATTCTAAATCTGCAATTTTTTAATCACTTGACAGTATTCGTTAAAGGCTTTCCAATCTGGTTGATAGATGACCCCAGTGAGATAGCGGAAATAAAATACATTTTTAAAAATCCCAGGCAAGAACAAAACCGGGATAAAAGCCATTATCATTAAAACAACGATAGATATAAATCAAGAGAATGAAACGTTTGCTGTAAATGGTTGCGTTAATATTTTTTTATTAGCCACAGCCATATTATTAGTCGAATAAGTCGCAGAGGAAAGTCATAAAAGTTTTATGCTGATGAGGTTACGCATTTGCTTTTGTATTATTTTTATAAAGCAAGAAAACTTTATATTTTTTAAAAGAAGTATACTAAAACACTCTATTAGTTTGTTTTGAAGTTATAAAGACGAAGAATTTTAATGTGAATACCATTACCTTTATTAGTTTCTATATTTAAATCTACTTTATTTTTCTTATCACGTTTACCTTTAACGTCTGCTACTCTTTTGATATGACATAACAAAATCTTGTTTACTTAGCTTTAAACAAAAATAACTTCACTGTGATGATACTCGTATTTATAGTGAAGCAAGTAATTAAGTAATAACTGAAAAAAGATTTCCATTCCAAATTCCAATTATTTTATGGAATTAGTCCTGTCAAAATTTAAAATTTAAAATTCTTAAGTTTGCTCCACTATTAATACGGAGGTTAGAGTTTGTAGTGTTATTGTCGAAAGCAGTTTTAATTTTGCCAAAGAAGCAAACTCGATTTTTCCTTTATCAGGCGAGTACCCCGCGGCGATGCAGAGGGGCGGACAAGCCTTCGCCCCGACTTCGCCTGCGCACTCCCTGGTACTACTAGCCTGTCTCTTCATCACGCTTTCCTGACAAATACGAAGAATCACCACTCTGTAAATACAAGATTTTATTACCAGCTGCTCACATTGACGCTTGTGACACTCTAAACTAATTTCAACGCAAACGTCACTGTTGCCAGCTACAAGATACTCGCTATTTTATAGTATGGGTTGTGTTATGTAAAATATGAATTAATATAAATGGCAAAGCAAGTAGACGATATGCTTGTTTCATATAGAATTTGTATATAGTGTACTATAAAAAAACCTATGTGTGTTTACTGTATTGTTTTATCGGATAACATTAGAATTGTCACTTTCGTTCTCTAGATCCATATTTCAGTGACCTTTGAAAGATCCCAAATTGTTTGTCAGTAGTAAATGAAAATAAACTGCAAATCAAAATTATAGCACTCAGCACTGTCTAGCGATATTTTGTATGAAGTTCTGATAAATGTTTTTATTTTTTTATATGTGCATGTTAATGTTTAATTTTTAGTAAGTCTAAAATATCCCTAGACAGTGTTGATGAGTGTAATTTTCAAATGGAAACATTGCGATTTAGATCAAATTACTTTGCTCGGATGAAAAACGATCCAATATTCATAATTTTATGGTATAAATGTATTAGAAATTGAAAACGAAACGTATTTAAACCTTTTGAGAGAAATAAAGATAGTGACACAGGAATGTATAAGCAGCTGACAATACTACGATAAAACACAAAATGTTTAGAAAATGGAATGTACATAATTTAACTTAAATAACGATATACGAACATTCTGTCTAGCTTTACTGTATCTGTTTTAAGATAAGTGTAAATTGTAAGTAAGATTATAGTTTTAAACTTGTGGACTTAAAAAAATGTTGTAAATATTATACATAAAGGACTTGGTTTGACAGGTTCAACGAAAAGAAGGTCATAGAGAAATATAATCGATGGTTTTGTATTGTAACGCTAAGTAATTTACATAAAAATACTACAAATACTAAATATATTATTCGAGTATTTTTATCTCAAAATTACACGAATGTATGGACAAGTATTACCTGTTAATGAAGTCCTTCCTGTAATTAAATCTTATATAAAAAATAGGTAACGTTAAATAAGCATTATAATAGAAACGAAGAATATAAATTTTACAGGTTAGTTAGAAAAGAATTCTTATTTGGAACTACAGTTGTTTGTACCTAATTGTTCTTCTCATGTTGCATAATTTTTCAAATTTAAGATGATTGCGATAATGTTGTTATTTTTTCTATTTATTATCCCTAGAGGTTATTAACTTCAAAATTGTGAAATGTCAACAACAAAAAAACCTTTCTGTGAAATGAAGTATAGAGTCACTCCCCGTCCCGTTACATCTTAGTTACAAATCTCATTTAAAAATGTTCGAGATAATCAAAGTGCTTTCTAGACAGATGCTGTCGTTAAAAAACTAAATTATATTATTTGTTTTGTATTTTAAAGTAGATGTACATAAAACGTGCTGTCCACAAACATTCTGCAAAATCAAAATTTTCGATGTAAAATAAAACTATCGATTGAAACTATTTCACTGACGTGTTTCTCTAATAAGATATTAAATGACAGATCTCGATTAATATAACCAGTTATTATTATGTCTAAAGTTTATTATTGTATACAAGTAACAATAGTATTAAAACTTGTTGTATGTATTACGATACCAGGACAAGCGGGACGCCGCAAGATATAAATTACGTGTAATAAACATTATAAAGAAACAATAAAGTTTTAAAAAAACAATTGCGTTTCTTTGCCGAATAAATAATTTACGTTGAAACGAAACAGATGTAAGTACATTTAATGTTCACTGGAGTGGAAGGCGGAGTTCGAATTTTGAGATTCATATTCGAAACTTTTTGTTTACAGATAAAAATAATACGGAAAATGTATTTCGAGGGAGTGTGAAAAATGAGGGTTCGAGTTTGTACTCTGGCTGCGTCTTATGAATATCTAATCGCGCTGAAAAGAGATGAAAGATGTCTTCCTTAATTTGTGACGACTTATTTATGTGCTACATCGGCCATGTTTTGAAAAGCGGGGGGATTGAATCCTCGACTCGATGGGCTCGATACTTTGCTTAGTCAACGATATTAATACACTTGGAATCCGACATTATTTTGCCTTGAAAAAGGGAACGTAGAAAATTTTGAGTTTGGTTAAGATCACATCGTTATCCCGTCTTTAATTTAGACGACCGAACTCAGACACATCATTTTATCTGCTGTTCATTAACAAGATTCAAAATTATTCATAGAAGTAATATCACAAGTTTTTCGTGTAAGCGATCTTTGAATCGATTCATCGAAACCATTTTCTTTAAATAATACTTGTATGTGTGATAATAATGATATATGTGCGAACAATCTTCAACTTCAACTTTTTAACAGAATCTTCAACAGTTTCTTCAGTTTCGTAATCCCGTGACATCCAACTTTTCAGCCAAAATTCTTTTCAACATGACCACAACTTACTTACAAACCAAGCCAACACAAACAACATTTATTTTATAGTTCTCGTTTTAATCCGAGTCGTAACCAAAACTCAGCTAATGCCTCTAAGTTTACGTAAGACCGGCCTTACTTAAACTTGTATATTTTATCATTATCGGATCTAATATTTTCGGCACGCACACATAACGTGAGCACCTAAATTACCTAACAGCACACGATGTGGGGGGTGAGAAACGTCCATCAAAAATTAAGGTTGACGTAGAACCGACGCGGGCTGACTCGAGGTAGACGGGATTTAATCCGTGTTTGGACTGAATATTAAAGTTTTGGGTCTGGAAGTGGGCAAAGAAGTCTTTTAAGCTAGCTGGGCTATGAGGAAAGCTTTAAGTTTCTGCGCGTACCTGTAGCAAACATAAAAGTTACATGCCTTGGTGAAAAAAAAAGATGAAGTATTGGTTCTACTTTTTTATTTATTGGTTCTACAGTAAGCCGGGTATTGGATCAGGTATAATGTAAAATGACAAATATTTAAGGTAATCATGTGAAATGTATCGAAGTTGGATTGTGCTATCTAAAACATGTTTAACTATTGACCCAAATTTAAAAGTACCATGCAAAATTTGAAAGTAAAAGTTATCGAATGCATCCTACTAATACCTACTAAAAATTATAAACTTTGTGAGTATAGAAGGATGATTACATGTTTTTTACTACTTCACGCAAAAACTACTGTCTTAGTTTTGAAATTTTACAATAAAATAGTCAACACACTAGAATAGCAAATAGGCTTTTTTTTATAATATCAATATTTACGCAAGTGAAGCTGCGACGACGCTAGTTAACAAAAGTACGTATTGCCACAGTGAGTTGTTACTACTTCGTATAGAGAAGCTATGCCAAGCAAAAAATGAGTCGCAACAGGATGACGAGATTGTGACTTATTCCTCGAAATTTGAACGTCGAATATAAAACCGTTTGTATACGTTGATGACAAGTGGCGTCAATACATGTGGTACGGTTTGTGATGTCTGTTCCATACGCTAGTAATAGTAGTTCAATGTGTTGCCAACCCTTGCGAAGCAATCAACCATGTTAACCAGCATGATTGCAAATTATTGCGTAGTTTGTAGCGACTCGAATAAGAAACAAGTGCAAACACGCTAAGCATCGATACGATATTCCGTAGTCTACGACCTACGTTTTAGTACCTTCTTACAATGCAATGTTGATTAATAGAAGTTCATACAATATGTCAAATACTTTTAAAACATATCTCTCGTATGATACAGTCGGGTAATGTTTATGACGTGGCCTGGAGAAGCTGAACAAAAACTTTTTACCATACCTTGTTATTGGGGTTGAAACCTTTTATAAATCAATATTTTTGAAATTCCGCCTACAGTATAGATATTTACGTTAATTGATTTCTGACCACTAGATTGTGATCGTGGTTAGGTAAAATAGTTTTACATTGCTGTCTTTAATGGCTTGAGGTTTTTGGGTTCATTCGGTAGATTAGTAGATAGGTACCTAAGTTTATCCAGTCAACTATACATTGATGGATGTCAATCAACCTCATAATAAGTAAGTAGGTATATCCGTCCCCTCACGCGAACTCGCTCGTAAAACTGGGAAATGCAATGAGAAAAGTTTATTGGAAGATAAATGTATTGGATAAACGTGATGTAATTTTAATAATAAGTGAATCGGTTACGAAAACAACAAACACATATTTGATTGATGTATTCGAGATTTTATTGTTCTTTTGGGATGTTAAGGGCTGTTTTTATGATTTGTTATTTGCAAACAGATTCAAAAGATAGAAAGATTTTGCTTAACCTTGTTTGATAGAGTACGAAAATTATATTTTCCTACGAAGTTTTTATTAATCCATTTGATGTGTAATCGAGATAAAGATAAGATAAAGATAAAGATAAAGATAAAGAATTTTTATTTGTCAGACATGAGTAGTTATGCATGCAGATGTTATTAAATAATTGTTGGTGCTACATGTCTTGCCTTCCGGCGTACAAATATTAAAAGTTAAATTATTGCTTGGCCAGTTACACAATAGTGATTTATAGTCATACAATGGCAAGGTCAACAGTTAAAATCAATCAATAGTTAATCAGTCAATAGTTAATATCAATTATATCATAAAAAAAAAAAAAAAAATCATTTAATACAAATAGGTATGTCAATAGTTAAATTGTATATAAAAAAAAAAAAAATTATATTATATTATTAGGTATTATTCACCTCTGGATTTATAGTTCATCGTTAAAAAAGTCAATAAGGGCATAATAGCATTTTTGTTTTAACATTAAAGTTAATTTTTGCTTAAATAGTTTTGTGTTAAGAGTTTTGACTTCTTTTGGGAGTTTATTAAAAACCTTAGGTGCCATAGAGAGAATGCTTTTTAACATGAGTGAAGTGTGAGCTTCACGTAAGCACAGCCGATCCCTATGTCTCAGATTCCGATTACTTATTACGCTTCCTTTCTGTTTGAATAATTCAGGATTAGTTTTAACGAAAAACGACACCTCTAAAATAAATAATGAGGCGACAGTCAGTATTCCATACTTAATGAAGAAAGGACGACAACTATCAGTGGTTTTTAAGTTAAACATTGCCCTTAAACACTTTTTTTGTAGTAGAAAAACTTTGTTGATATCTGTCGAGTTGCCCCAGAAAATAATGCCATATCTTAAAACTGATGAGACTAATCCGTGATACGCCGTCAATACGGCTTCCGTGTTTACTATTTGAGCAAGTTTGTATAATGCAAATGCTGATTTGGACAGTTTACGACTTAATTGCTCTATGTGTGCTTTCCACGTGAGAGCCTTATCAATATAGACTCCAAGAAATTTTGTAGCAACTGCCTCCTCAATTTTTATACCCTGGTAGTGGATATTGAGTTTTGGTGCAGCAATGCGTTGACTAAAGTGCATAATTTTTGTTTTATCTATATTAACCATCAGGTTGTTATTATTCAGCCAGGAGATAATGTCGTTAAGAGTATTATTTATGTCTTTTTCATATTCAGAAACGTTTTCTCTACATTCTATAACTACTGTACTATCATCAGCAAAAAGTGTTATGGGATGATTAATGGCTTTGGGCAAATCATTTATATAAATGAGAAAAAGTAATGGGCCTAATATGCTTCCTTGGGGCACTCCAAATTTAAGAATTCTGTCATGTGATGTGTAGATTAATTCTTGTTTTGATTTAATGTCAATTTTGGATATCTGTACATATTGCCGTCTATTTTCTAAGTAAGATTTAATAAGATTATTGAGTATGCCTCGTATTCCATATGCATCGAGTTTGTCTAGTAGGATTTGGTGATCAACGCAGTCAAATGCTTGAGTCATATCCATATATATAGCACAAGTTGGTATTTTATTATCTACATTATTCATTACGATGTTTAAAAACTCATAAATTGCCATGTTTGTGTTCATATTTTTACGAAATCCTTTTTGTTCGTTCGTCAGAATATTTTTCTTCTCAAGATAAGAATATAGTTCTCTGTGCATGTATTTCTCAAATATTTTGGTAAAAATCGTGAGGAGTGCAATAGGCCTATAGCAGTTCATATCTTCTCTATTATTTTTCTTGAAAAGTGGTTTTACTATAGCAACTTTCAACCGTTCTGGGAAAGTCCCTTTAGCTACGCAAAGATTAATTATATAACTCAGATGTGTTGCTATAGAATTTGTGACAGTCTTGACAACTCTAGTACTTACTCCGTCATATCCTACGCTATTTTTATTTTTTAATGATTTTATTATATTGGTTATGTCAAATGGTAAACATGGGGGCATAAACATAGACATACTACAAGGCGATATTAAAGAATTTATTTGGCGTCCTGAATTTGGAATCCGCGTTATTTTATCAATAAAGTTATTATTAAAGGCATTTGCTATTTGCTGTGGGTCATCTATGTCCTTTGCATTATGTTTAATTTTAGAAATGGTATCTTTAGGTATGTTAAGTTTAGATCTATTTATGATTCTCCATGTAGTTTTAGATGTATTACTAGATTCTTTTATTGCATTTGTATTTTGGGAACGTTGAGTAAGTTTTATAATTTTTTTGAATCTGTTTGAAAAGCTTTTTAGAATTAGTTTATTCGCTAAGGTGGGTTTTTGTCTGTTTGAGAAAGCAGTATAATTGTAAAATTTGTTTTTATTAAATTAAAAAAAATATATTTCATACGTACCAAATAGCAAAATGGTCAAATAGTAATTTTATTGTAACATGAGTATCATAAGAATTCAAGTATTAATATTCCAAATCTTACTTGTATTATTACATGCGACTTCAATTTTGCGTTTTTTATTGGACCTTTATTAGTATTTTATCCAACTTTGAGACTAGATATTTGTTAATCCATGATCTTCTGTCTAGCCTTAGGGCGTCCCTAATGATCACAGGTCTAAAAATAAAATTCAGACCTTAACAAAAGTATCATAAGTATTATTCTTAGATCAAATATATTTTACATGAAAATGCGACATTGTGTGGTATTAGGAATATGTAAAAAAATAATCTACTTTTTTATAAAAGGATTAAATGTATTTTATTAATTCTGTCTGTAAGACCCTGTTATAAGATCTTATAAGTCGCCAACAACGTCTGTCTGACATTGCTTATTCAATCAATAAACAAGCAAGCAAAAGATAAAATAATAAATAAATCAATAATAAATATGCGCCAGACAACACACCAATTGTCTGGTTTCGTGGTAAGAAATTTTCTTCCTTGTGTTACCAGATAACGATTACGACGGGGGCGTCTTCCATAAATACTTACATATAACATCCGTGAAACTTCAATTTGAAGATGGCACCCCATGATGATGATGATGAAACATCCGTGACTTAGGTACAAATGTTGGTGCTCATCGCACAAACATTTACCCCTTGCGGGATTTGAACCCGCTACGGCCGGCGTAATAGTCAGGAGCGCTAACCAATACACCAAACGCGTCGTCCTGCCTAAAATACCTACCTACAATATACATATTACTGACTAGACAAATAGTAATGGACGTAGATTGATAAATAAAAAAACCGTTATGAAATTACTGCTTCAAAACGAATGTAAGAGTTAATTGTGTCTAAGACTTTATAATAGCAAATTGACTTTGAAATTGCCTTCATTTTGCGTATTGTAAAAATTTTGGAAGCGACCAAACTTGCCGTCCAATGTAATCAATAATTATTTGATTGTTAAGTCTAGTCAGACTTAATAATTCATATCAACAGATAAAATCGGAGTCAATAGCTTACTGTGCAGTTCCGAAGCACCTAAACGATCACCCATCCAAACAGGACTGCGCCGTAGGTTGCTAAACTTATTATCACTACCAAAGGCCTGCCACCACTGCACTACGAGCAATACTAATGATTACTTAAATAGATATTACATTTTAAAAAGCTCTCCTATTATTTATACATTCTTAAGATCGAATAAAAATACATGCACATCTATTTATCACACAAAGCAAACAACATGACATTCTCGCCTCTCCCAATCGGTTATTTTTCAAACGTCCAGAGAAGACCCTTACATAATGACCCCATCGACCACTGGCCCGGACCTATTTCCGTATACCCACGAACATTCCACCAAATTGGCCCCGTGACTTGCTATACTGAACTGTGTAAGCGCTTGGGCACACGAAGAGCAGAAAATATAGAGGTCCGAAAAATACGAGCAGGAGCTACTATTAGGGCCTTTAAATCGAGTGCTATACTCACACGGAATCATGAAAAAATAACTGCCAAATTACTATAATCGACTATATAAAAATAAGTCGGGTTTTCCTCCCCGATTTCCACGGTTTTGCATTCGTTGGAAAGGTATCGGGCTCCGTGAGGTTTATAGCAAAGAATTATCCATAAAACGGAGCTGGGGGCGAAACGAGTTCGCTGGGACCGCTAGTTGGTAATAAAAATGTGTGTTTGTTTAGTGACTCAATTAACAAAGCAATGAATCTCAAAACGACGTTGGCGGCTGAAGGTGAACTAAGGTAAGTGTTGTACTTTTACTTACTGATAAGTTAGAACAAAAAACATGCAACCTTTCAATATCGCCAGTGTATGCAGCCCTTACTTACGACTGGAGGTCAAAGTAATATTATAACATGAACCTATAGTGAGTATACCCTTATATATAGGTTGTTAGTTTTAAAATACCCTGATCGGCCTACGCTTGTTCCATGCCGTATCTTCGTGTTTTTATGACGTTCCACAATGTAGGGAGGCTCATTTTGCTAACGATACAATACAACTGGTACAACGGAATGTTTGGTTCTTCGGTTTGTGCAGGAAGGTATAAATTGCAATCACACGACTATACTCTGTTCAAGACTGTACTGACTTTAGTCTCTACACCAGTGACTAGATCTTTATCAGTTCACAAGTTGTTGTAAAGTTAGCTGAATAGTTCGCATAGTCCTCCAATAAATATTTGAACGCTTTTCAATAGGAACCTATGGCACACCGAAAAAGTCTTTGAACACCCTTTGATATGATTTCGAATCATTTTTCATTTTGTGACTTTCTTATAGGGTCATCTAATTACTATATATAGTACTATATATACTATAATAGTTGTCAGATTGAGTCCCACTCGTGTAAAACATTTTGGTTATATAATCATATATGCGCCAGACAACACACTAATTTTCTTGGTTTCGAACTAAGGAATTTTCTTCGCTACAAATACCAGACAACGATGATGACGGGGGCGTCTCGCATAAATACATAAATACATATAGGTAAACATTCATGATTTCAGTACAAATGTTGAGCTCATCACATAAACATTTGCCCCTTGCGGGCTTTGAACCCGCGACGGCCAGAACAGTAGTCAGGAGCGCTAATCACTTCAGCAAATGCGTCGTTCATTTATACAATTAAAGTAAGTGCTTCTATTTCTTCTAAATCAAAATCTTATGTCATGCAGTAAAACGATTTACGTGCGGCTGTGACGTGATAATTTCTTAATCACAATTTGAACCGCAATTTAAAGTCCGAAATAAAGCGGCAGATAAACTTTCACCCCAATTAGGGGAATGGCAGAACAAAAATGAGGGTACATAATTAAAAGGCTTGAAACTGTTATTGTCACGCGGGCAGTTAAACAATAATTGTTGACAACCAACTTACAATTTGTTTGCCCAAAATTATGATTACAATTTTATTTATTAGCCACAAGCGTGGTGTAACGAGCGTAATGAAAATTATGTTTCGCAAATCTTTTTTCTGCAATGCTATTTTGCAAGAGCCTTAGGGGTCTACGATCACCTTATGTAATTTAATGTCATGATTTTTAATTAAAAATGTAATATTTGTCATATTTTTGAATAGTAGTAGTTATTTTTATTTAATATTGGCAACACTGCTCAGCCCCGCCAGGCGTAGTGGGGTTGAGTGGTGGGGGCCGAGTCAACGGAGCGATGGAAGCCGGATGCTCTGGCAGTTCTCGTCCGATCATCGCGAAGTGAAGTGTTGTCCGTTATTTAGTGAAGCACTGACCTTACTTGTAGCGAAAATGATTATTGTGAAATTATTGAATAAAGGTTTGTTATTACTACGACTGGAGTTTTCTTGAAACTTCAGAAGTGGGATACACCAGTTTTAAGAGCAGTTGGGTTGTTTACTGGATTGAGTGGGCTATGCATGCTCACTGTTTAAACGAATGACAAGTTGTATTCGACTATTATTGGATCAAATGGACTATGCTAATTCCATGGGATAAACCAAGGTATGTACGCTCACATCTTTTGAAACGTTAAAATGAAGGAAGTTTTCAAGCAGTTATTTTAAAGCGATATTTTCATGAATTCTAAGAAAATGATTTGAGTATCGAGTCAAATGTAGACTGATTTCATACGATGCCGAATTGGCGAACGAGGTGTCTATTTTATGCATGTGGTCGAGGCGACTCTTCGACCATGCATTTGTAACACCTCTTACGCTTATTATACGTGGTCGAGGCTACCCTTCGATCGTATATAAGTTTGGCTCGTTTGAACATTGAGAAACAGTGAGACACGCAGAAAAATAAAGATAAGCTACGAATTACTGAGGAAATAACTGCTTGCTTACTATTTTACCTTGATTTTAATAAATAACTATATGATGTTATATCTTACAATCTTTATCGATATTTTAAGAAAGATTCACTCTAAATACAAATGGATTATCAAATGGATGAGTAAACTATTTTTGTTTACTCTATTACTATGAGTGAACCGTGTGGGTTCGCTGGAAAAGTAAACTATGTTTGTTTACTAGATATGAAATGAAAGTAAATGTGAAATAAAATGAAATTTGTAATTTATTTGCGTGAGAAAACTGACACATTTTTGGTGGGATTCAGATACAGTTAAGTTCTTTTTTTTTTACAAACTATTCAAAAATAGCATGCAAATAATACGGTAGATTCACAATAAATAAAGTAGCAGAATATCACTTTTCATTCCTAGATCACTGTAAGTGAACCATGTTGGTTCACTGGATAATTAAACTTCGTATGGTTGCAGGATTATTATGAGTGAACCATGTAGGTTTGCTGGATGACTTAGCTATGTTTGTTTACTGGATTACTATGAGTGAACCATGTTGGTTCACTGGATAATTAAACTTTGTATGTAACAGTATTAATAAGAGTGAACCATGTAGGTTCGATGAATAATTAAACTTTGTATGTTGACAGGATAATTATGAGTGAACTTTGGAGGTTTGCTGGATGAGTGAACTTTGGAGGTTTGCTGGATGAGTGAACTTTGGAGGTTTGCTGGATGAGTGAACTTGGAGGTTCGCTGGATGAGTAAACTATGTATGTTTACTGGATTACTATGAGTGAACTTGGCGGTTCGCTGGATGAGTAAACTATGTATGTTTACTGGATAACTATGAGTGAACTTGGAGGTTCGCTGGATGAGTAAACTATGTTTGTTTACTGGATAACTATGAGTGAACTTGGAGGTTCGCTGGATGAGTAAACTATGTTTGTTTACTGGATAACTATGGGTAAACTTGGAGGTTCGCTGGATGAGTAAACTATGTTTGTTTACTGGATAACTATGGGTGAACTTGGAGGTTCGCTGGATGAGTAAACTATGTTTGTTTACTGGATTACTATGAGTGAGCTATGGAGATTCGCTGGGATGCCTCGTTAAGATGATGATTGGAAAAACGCCGCGCTCAATATGACCAAGGAGGAGGCAACGGATGAGGAGGAGTCCTTCAACATCGTCTTCATCGAGTGAAGGAAGGAAAGAACAAGGAAGTCACGTAAGCAGTCTAGAAAAATGGGAGTCCGGTTCGGTGAAGGATCGGGAATAGGAGTAATACAAATATATCTAACGAAAATAGCGGTTTGACATGTTTTAACTGTGGCTGACATGGACATAGGTTTAAAAATCTTTATTCTCATACGAAATGACATTTCATTTATGAGTTGAAAAAAAAAAAACTCATGTAATTAGCCGGTATTCGACTCTAAATACATTTTTAGCTTATTTTTAATATGTTCATACTTTCACACTCTTTTATGGGGTTTGGTAGTGTATTGAATAGCTGTGCTCCCTCAAACAAAATAGTGTTATTTCCATAGTTAGTTCTAGGCGCGGATAGTCCTTCCGCTGATATACCTTTTACGAATGCCCGAATAAGTACTTTAGTGAACATCCAGGTCTCAGTCCCACACGTGAGCATAGAAGAATTCACTGATTATAGATTCTGGGTTTTGATCAGCTGGGTTTTCCTTTTTGAAAGCGAAGTCAAGTTTAGAATAAACCGCCGACATATGTTTTATTTGCTTATGAAGTACCTTTATTTGATTATCTTTGCCCAAGCGGATTTCCTGTTCCAAGTACACGTACCTTGTCTACCTATTCCATGGTGTTTTGATTAATGGTTATATTGATGTTGTTACCATCTTCTAAGTTCTTATTCAAACCAACTTCCCCCTAGAGGCTTCACTTAGTTCCTGCATCATTATTTGCAGTTATTAGGGATTGTCTGTCAGTGGAACTATGATTATCTATGAACCTAAAGTTATTCATTTAAAGTCCTCCCGTTTTTCCCAGTACAGTTTTTAAAGACGTCTGCTGGAACAAGGGTTAATTGCCCTGCGTCACGCCTTTTTAGGATGGTGGCATTTTCGTATATATTTTTGATAAGATTTACATATTAACGATCTATTCAAAAGTTATGTAATGCCTGGAAAGCGGTCCACGATTCTTCACTATCAAATGACTTATTAGGGTCGGTAAATCGATGAAGGCATCTGGTATTCGGTTACCATTTCGATAACTGTTGCATCGTCAAAATGTGATCCATGGTACAGATTAAAAACCGAACATCTTCGATAGGTTGACAAAAAAATCAAACTTGTTGGTGAGGCAAATAGTGCCTAAATTTGACATGAGTTTTAGTTCAGTTATTATTTATTAGCATAGTTGCGCTTAGTTAAGGAAGTCAACTTGATGAGCGGTTATTGCTTAAATTCGCTTTGTTACCTTTTTCTTAATAGCGATATGATATTAGAACATTCCCATTCTTTAGACATCTTCCCATATTGTAGAATTGACAGTTAGCCCTTATAAGGAAGCGCTAGCAATAGTTATATATATATTTTTATTGTGAAGACCACAGCTCTTAATGATGATAACATAAAATACAAAGACAAAAGACAAACTGACGGATTGCTGTGGTCGATTATGTTAGTAATTCTTGACGGTTCTGGTAGGGGCCAAAGTTAGGGGTCTATTCCAATGTGATTACAGTAATTTGGCGAAGTTGCAGTCCTAGTGAGGAAGAGACGTTAAACGTGCTATTGCAGGATAGTTAGGGCAGGATTGGGAAACGAATTCATATTGATTTAATTTTGGTCCGACGCGTGAAATTTTGCTTTTGGGACAGGTGATGTGTGACGCGACTATTTCCTCTATAACATATAAAGCACCTGGGTGACCGGTATTTTATTTAAAATAAAATGTAAAAAGTTTGGATCCATCAGGAACCACGTGTCTTACCCAACTGAACTATCGTTGACCCAACTGAACATTGATAGCCAAATTTACCTTGATATTCAAATGATTTTGTAGCGAGTTTTCAGTGCCTGAAAACACGGTGATAACATCATTTGCTGAAAATGAAACCTATCAATATCGATTTTTGCCTTACAAACCCCCTATTTACAAAATTTCATTACAATAATTGAAGCCATTTCCGATATTTAAAATATGTACAAGAATTGCTCGTTTAAAGTATAAGATAATGTAAAATTGGTATGAGTTATACTATAATGTCAAACTAAACGATTGTTTAGCTCTCAGTTAACATAAAGTATTATGATAAGAACAGTAAATGCAGGACTATTATACAATATTTCTATTGTATAATAATTATTTATACACTATCGCATCAGACCGAATGTCATGATTTTAAACAGTCAGGGGATTTCAGTTGAATGTTGTTGCGTCCCAGATAACGTCGTTGGGGTTTGAGAATTATATTAATGTACAAGATAGTTTTAAGAAAACTTTATGTTATTACTGTACATGTTCTTCATTAGTAATTATTAAACTAGATGTATGTCGCAAACATTCTTATTAGTTATAGGTATTATAAGTTTCAACTTATTTTGTAAATTGATTACTGATAAGATTAAATTTAAGGTGAGGATAAACTGAGCAACAGCCTTGTCAATTAGGTATTGTTATGACCCGTGCGCCGGGAGGCTGCACGTTGTAGGATGGCCGAATGTCATGATTTTTAATTAAAAATGTAATATTTGTCATATTTTTGAATAGTAGTAGTTATTTTTATTTAATATTGGCAACACTGCTCAGCCCCGCCAGGCGTAGTGGGGTTGAGTGGTGGGGGCCGAGTCAACGGAGCGATGGAAGCCGGATGCTCTGGCAGTTCTCGTCCGATCATCGCGAAGTGAAGTGTTGTCCGTTATTTAGTGAAGCACTGACCTTACTTGTAGCGAAAATGATTATTGTGAAATTATTGAATAAAGGTTTGTTATTACTACGACTGGAGTTTTCTTGAAATTAACAACACGATAATATAAGAATGTGAAAAATTGCAATCCCTTAAGACGCCATCTCTGACAGTTATAATAACTATCACTACTATTTTGGAAATAAAATAAAATACAACTTAATAATATCATATAATAACAATACAACATACAATTTTTAAAACAAATCTTGTAATTTTTATCATTTAATTTTTTGTTACCTAATGTTACCTGCCTGCCAGCAACAGCTGGCGTGACCTTATCAATGCTGTGAGATTGCTTTCTTAATGCTAACCATATGTCGGTGGCCGAGTGGCATAGGCATTCACCCGGATAGCGTGAGAAACAGGGTTCGATTCCTTTTCTGACGCAATATCTTTTACAAGTGCAATCATGACATTTCTAGTTTCATTTCCATATACGAAGGATTTTTTTATTTCAATTTAATAAGGCTATGTAAAGCCACGTAATAATTCAACTCACCAAATGGGCAGAATAATAAAGAAACCAAAAATCAAAAGTACATTTTCGATAACAAAACAGTCGTTAGCGGTCGAGTCACGCGCTGAGAATTTTTAAAGTAAATTAATTTCAATGTGATATGCATAACCAATGGCATTATTGAAGCACGTGGAGTTAAATCAGGCTTGTAGCAATATAAGGCACAATTGCACCTTATTTAATCACCAAAACCTAAGTGACCTCGGTATTTTGTTGAAAATAAGCAAAAACGTTCAGTCTCACCTAGATTCGAAACAGGTTTTCTGAGTTAAGGAACCCTACCTGAGCTATCATAGTCATTGGAGGCGTAATTTTCCTGTCTTTTTAGTAATTTTTGTGCCTTCAGACGTCATGTTCTGACTATGAAACCTAGGCAGATCGATGAATCGCCACCGAATCTCCCTTCACTGTTTTTTTTATGAAAATTGATCGAGATTCAGATTATAATATAGATTTATAAAATAACTACTTGATTAACTACCTGTAAGCATTGTTGTTGTGGTAAATGTAAAATACTTTAAGAAAGCCTTGAGAAATCAATACCTCTTTTTTTTAAGTTGGTAAAAATCTTATGCAATGGGCAATTAAATTGTTCTAATGCTGTGTGCATCCACAGTTGGTATCATTTTTATTTCTTTTGTTTATTTTAGATCTTACAAAAGAAAAGTTTTATGGGTAGGTACTTCATGGGAACAGTGACTTATTATTCGATACAGAACGCAATCAGTTAACTGATTAATTACTTATTCGTTTTATCACTATTGCGACAAAATTTATTTGCATTTTAAAAGTTACGGCGTGCCCCGATTTCCGTCCAATTTATTTTGATTGAAACAAAGTTGAACATTTTGAGACGCTGTGCGGTTGAAATAAAGTCACTTAATGGCAATTTTTAATATTTTCGTAAATACAAGCCCTTCTTCATAAATGTATGAGATCTATGTACCTTCTTACAGTCACTTTTCTATTAAATATCGAATAAAGATAACACTTACTTATCGACCAATTAATTCGGATGTGTATCTGAATGGATAATTTCATCCAAAGATTATTTTAGATATGGGTTTTCTTTAAAAAAAGAAAGTTACGATTACAAACGAACATTCTCCTTAGAACAATGACATCTCCACTTAACCAGCCCCCGACTACGGACAATCAATGAAGTTGTAAGCCCGTTTGAGATTGGCCCTGAGAAAGTTCCTGTAATCCCACGTATCAGGCACGTTGCAACACTATCAATTATTTTCTAGCGCTCTTATTGCGTTGGCATAGAGACCATAATCGAACGAAGCGACTCGGTGAGTACGTGAGGGCTGATTCGAAGGGTCTTCCGTGCAATTTGGTTAATCACTAGTAAACGTGTCGGTAGAATCCAAGCGATTGCGTGTGTTACCGCTTGCGTTAAATCCGAGCCCATTTGATAGTCTCGCTATTAAAAATTGGACGTGCACGAATGATGGTCTACACAATTTCTTTTATGAAGAAATAAATACCTTGTGTAGACAATTTAAAATAAATTAATGATGATATAAATACACATTGCAATGACATACATTGGAACGTAGCTGAAACTATTAAAACAGTCGTAAAAGCGACCCTGTACCCCAATCAAGAACATTTGACGAATTCGTCACGTAATCGTAGCGAGTTTACGTCAGTCGGCAGCACATAGCACTCCCGTGTCGTGTAGTAAGCTCGAAAGCATTACCGCAGATGACGTCATACTAACGTAATATGGCTCGTCCAGAAACAAGTTAAACGATCTAGTTATTTAAAATTATTGCAATATATTAAGAAATTCGAGTGTAGCGCTTTCAAATTATCATACAAATGATAACGTTACGAATACTTTGACGCAACTATTCGAGATAGGGGATTATTTTTGTATTAATATACTCGTATATTATATTAATTATTCGACCTGGGTGCAATATTGCTTTGACAGTAAAGCAGCTATGCACTTGAACGGATTAGCAAATTCAAATTTCGATTTCATACAGCGTGTGGCCAGTAATAGGAGCAAAAATTTTTATCAATAATTCCACTGAGTACACGTAGATACCCTAACCTGGTCATAGTGCTCTAAAATGCTTTAACTCGGAGATATAGTACTCCAAAGTTATAATCCCTAGTCAATGTATATCAAAATCGCTAAGTCGTTGTAGTAAATGACAAATGTCAAGTTCTATGACATGAAGGATCTATGAAAAACACATTTGTTTGCAATACATTGCTTTTTTGATTTATTTTGTTAGAAAAAATGAATAAATTTATTTGTCATTATAATAAATTAAAACCATATAGAATTGATTACTAGTTACCTTAAGGTAATATTATAATATTTTGCTCCTATTACAGGCCACAGCCTGTATATTCCACTCAGTGGATTAGTTTATCTTTGTCACTTTTAATTTATCTTTAAGTTTCATCGCAATACTAATTTGGTGACTCAACTAGTTAAGTGGGAATCAAATTGCCTGGACTTCAACGGATTAATTAAAGCAAGAACACAATACTCGTACGCTTGGAGTATGAATTACTTATATTTTTCGCTCATAATAAAGTTGTACGTGAAATTAAAAATACATCCCGCACACATTCATAAAATATCTATAAAGTAATGGAAATAAAAGCCTGCCTAGTAAAAATATTAATTGAGCACTAGTGGGATAAAGTTTCACGAATCCGAGATTAAAATTTGTTAGCAAAAAGCTTTGACACCTTCAGAAATCATCTTTTATGAACCCATTTCGGAGAAAAATCGTTAAAACGTCAACAAATATAGCATTAAATGTTGAAATTAACAGCATTTTAATCTAGCCTTATTTTGTCCTATCGAATATTGAATTTAAAATTGAAAAAAGTTATTTGTAAATTTTTGTGTATTTACAATTTTATTTTTAGGTAGAATAACATGAATACCAAATTTATTCAGTAATTGCGTTTAGAATTTTAGAAGAAATTTTATTTAGAATTGATTCCAAGCAAAAACCTATTAACATTTTACAAAAAGTAAAAATAAAAAACTTGGAATGTCTTTAATAATACTTAATGCACTTCTGATACTTCACGACATTTCTCTGCATCTTGTAACTTTGTCGGAATGTTTCATAAGGGAGCTATTTTAATATAGCATAGCAAACATTTATAATATCGCCCCTCGGTGCATGTCAGAAATTTTTCCTTTAATATGGTCCCTTCCATGGTGTTGTTTAAACCATAATCTTACCCTCTTTTAGTTAGTTTGCTTCCCTTCAACTGTTAACAGAGATTCGTGAGTCTAACGATTGAACATTACTCTTTTTCTTGACATTTATAACTTTATAGAAAAGGAGGGTGTGTTTAGAGATCCGTAGTTAAGTTTTTTTTTGGTCATCATTAAATTGAGAGCTAAAAGAAAAAATAAGGTAACAAATATTTTTAATAAATATTATCATCATTTTGCAAAACTAATAACTCATTTGGCAATCTTCTGCAATTGAATATTGCTCATACAAAAAAATACATAATTTTGCTTGCTTTTGGTCAAGCAAGTGATAAAAACTGATGAATTTGACAAAATATAATGAAACATTTAACATAAAAAAGAAAGTTCGCATACGGAACCAAACCAAGATGGCGCTCTACAAATGAAAAACTAACCCTCATATTATTGTCATGAGTAAATTGGATGTGCTGTTTGGATATCGTAAAATAATTTGAACACAACGCACAAATCATGTTGGAAGTTTTAATGCGAAACATTGTTTATTGGGGATGTAACAGTAATTGGGAGAATATTATAAGGGTTGGAAATGATGGATATTTTATTTCAGAGGGGATCGTGTTTCCAAGAAAAACACCGTTGCTTTTTCCTTCGCAATTTCAAAATGTTCGTTTTTATTGTTCATGAATAAAATGCAACGCCGCTGTGTTTATTCGCGACTATCATTAGGTACTACTTGTAACCATTTAGAACATAATGTCATTTGAAGTGACGTAGATATGGTGCTGCGTGATACATAAAGCCTTCCTTGACAGTAAGACAAGATTTTACAGACAATTATGATAGTGTGTTCATTTCAACGCACAAAATCTTCAGTTTTATCCATACCTAAAAAACTACTAAACCGTTTCCACTATACAGTCCATGGGGACTGTAGTCCCCAAAGAAAAACTACTCTCAACTGTCCATGGAGACTACAGTCCCCAAACAACATTGTTGCGACAATCTCCCGTTGTATGCTATTTTATAAAAGTAAGCGGTGTTTTAGTACGACTCGAATACAGATGTCTCTAGGAATGTATGAACCATCTGTAGGAACATTACGTTTCTATACCATGGCAACAAAAATTTTAGGAAAAAGAAAAAAGAAAATGACAGTTCGCCATTTTGCGCGCAGATTCGCGCATATTTTATATTTATTCTGTTTATTTTAATAGAAATAACTCTAAATACATACTTGTTTTGGTATCAATTTAAAGAATAGATCGTCTTCTTTCTTTTTACATATTAATCATTGGCAAATATTGTTTATATATTCGGTACAACTCGAAATAAAAACACGTAATTTTTTATTCCAGTCGCCAAGTTAAACCTTTTTTTACAACTTACACTCGCTTTAAGTGATTAAGTGCAAAGTTATTTAAATAGTGGTTTTTATTAGCATTCCGCAGGTATTTAAAGTTTTGATACAGCTTAAGTAGTTTTTCTGTGATAAGTGTTTTTGTCGGCGCAGTCAATAAAATTCTAGCCGCGCGCGGTGCCGGCCGAGCGTGGACAGTTGAGAGAAGAATGTCTCGCGCGCGTGGACTGGTGAGTGGTAATAATTGTACTATTCACTAAGTTAGAATATACCTGACTGAACCATAAAAGAATCGTCTCAGTATCACTTTTCGTTTTTGAGAAATCCGTGATCAAACATACGAAACACACTTACGAAATTTGATGGAAGCTTGACTAGATCATCATACTCAAATATTATCCAATTCCAATAATATCACAACCATACAGGTTATATTAAAATAATGGGACCTTCTTTTTTTGAAGACGGTAAAAATTAACGATATTTTTTAAAGTGGATACATTTAAGATTGACATATCAACCTGCCTATGAGTAACTTTGTCATACCCGTTAAGATTCTTTGACAATAGCTATTCATGGGTCTCCGACTAAATAAAGCTTGTGTAAACATTGTATGATAGTAAAACAAGCGTATACAATCCTTATACAAAGCTTACGTCATCATCATCATCATCATCAGCCAAAGGACGTCCACTGCTGAACATAGGCCTCCCCCATGGATTTCCACAGCGACCGGTTGTGAGCGGTCTGCATCCAGTGTGATCCTGCGATCTTTACAAGGTCGTCTGTCCATCTTGTCGGTGGACGTCCTACGCTGCGCCTTTGGTCGAAGCTTAAGTCAAAAGGGTTATATTTGTAGCAAAAAACTTACAACACGCGTGTGTTTACAACTATGTGTATCATTATTAATAAGACTGTTAGTAGATTGTCTTCGACTACGCGAGGCCTCCCAAAGGTTAACATCCAACAAACTAAGGGCAAGGGTTGAACTGGCAACCGGCCTAGTAATTTTGCACCCCAATATCATTTTTGGGACCTTGTCTGGGGTGAGTGATGTGCGTATTATCGATGTCGATGTTACTGCTGACGTTCAGAGAAAAATAAAAGTTTTGATAGTGATATTTACATCGATATATATTTGTTTTCCGACGTACTAATTTATCAATCGCACCAAATATGATAGCAACAGTCTTTCATCTCATAAAATTTAATGTAAATAGGATATAGGATAGGTAAACGGATAGGTCATTTATTAATCTTATTATAGGATTATAATATCATGACTGTCTATCTATATGAGGCATATAATTATTACATACTTTTAATTTGGCCATTCCGTCAACTTTATAATAATTATTATTTCCTTCTTAAATGTTAATTTATACGTTATCAATATGTTTCATAAATAAAGAAATAACAAATAATTTTCTCTTTATTTCAATTCGTCATTCGTTCAAATTTATTTAATTTAAAAAGCTTCTTTGCAAAAACTATAAATATGTTTATTAAATAAAAATATACTAATTATCACACACTTTTACCGCCTAAATTGTTCACTACCTAATATTTTATCTTGTTCCTTTCATTCTTTGTTCCTGGTGAGAAATAAATTATTTTTACTATTGCTGCATAGCTGAAGTACGAGTATACTTGTACTATTGGGTAGAATTTTTGAATATGGCTAATGATTTTACAAATAAGATACTTTAGTATTAGTATGAGTACGCAAGATATAAAGTATTAATAAAAGTTTATTAAAGTACATTTTTAGGGTTCCGTAGCCGAATGGCAAAAACGGAACCGAATTGAATGAGATCGAACCTGTAGTTTTTGAGATTATTACACATTTTCATCAACCGCAAATATAACTTTGTAAGCTGACAAAAATATTGTGATATTTTCTTTAGGTGGAATGTAAGTGGACCCCGAATTCAGTTAAGAGTGGTACGGAACCCTCAGTGCGCGGGTCCGACTCGCACTTAGCCGGTTTTTTATAAACTACGTTTTTACCAGACAACCTTTTATCTTCCTTTTCAAGCCCTTACAGCCATTTTTTCGCATTAAAAATTAGATTAGAGATGATTAGAATTAGCTCTAGACTATGTATGCCAAGTTTTATTTAAATCGGTTAAGTAGTTTTGGCGTGAATGCACGACAGACAGACAGTTACTTTAAAATCTATTATATAAAAATGAAATGCAAAATGTGTTGGTAAGCGCATTACCTTAAGGAGAAGGTTCTTAAGAAAGAAATATTCAAGTAACTGCTTACTTTCTTAGCGGGGCGGGGGGTGAAACAAAGTTCGCTGGGTCTGCTAGTTTATAATGATAATAAAATCTAAAGTAAGGATTAATCTGCATAATTAATCAAACGTCATAGAAAAAAATTCATCGTTTAATCTTCTCCGTTCACTGTAGCAGCCTTGGCACGGGAAATGCAACAATATGATACTGGAAGAACCTTCCTTACATGTTGACGCTCAGCAGCCAGGTTTCAGTTATCATAGATGCTCGTTGCTCTCTGAAACAAAATTTTGTTCGTGGTACCTATGTATTGGTGGCATTTCTAAAGACTGTGTGGCTAAGATTATGATCTGGATAAGAAATATTGTTTATTATTTGCCTCAATTTCTGAATATGAACTGCATGACAGGAGATTTTCTAAATTCAACTGGAAGAAACTTCGTTCCTCCTCCTCTCCTCTTCCTCTTAAAGAAGAACTTGACTTCTTCATTTAAGTATATTTATCAATTATTCATTAATTATTCTGCAATCCTACCGGTTGAATTTTTGGATGAACAGAGTTCAGGTGATAAGGAAAAGCAGTAACACTACTGGCGGCTAAAATTTTAAAAGTGTCTTCTACATACCGTTTATCAAACTTTGGTGTTACAGGTGATGGAATCAGGGCCCTTGCTATCAGCAACAACGTGGTACTGGAGACTGGAGAGGCCATTGCGCCACCGTCAATGTCTATATAATATCACTATTGCACTTAGGCAATCTTCCATGCTTTCAATTCCAATAATTCAATTATTGGAATGCTTTGTTTGTTTTAGTATATTGACTTGACATTTGACAATGACTTTTTAGACATACTTTTTTTTAAATATAATCTGTTTCGCAATGGCTGACGCGGTTATCAAGTGGTACGCACCCTATGGTAGATGAAGTGACACTTGGTGCGTTTTGTTCTACTGAGGTTTTTTATTTTACCTATAGTTCGATTTTTTTACCATCGCACGGAAACTCTTTTATTTACAGGTATTGTAAGTATCCTAAATGTTGGCCGATGGCTTAAGCTACCACTGTTCAAAATTTCATTTGAATTGGTTCAGTCGCTTCGGAGTTTATCGCGAGCAAACAGACAGACAAACAGACAAACAGAGAAATAAGAAATTTGAAAAAAATCTAGATTAGTCCCATTGCACTTCTTACATCCCCCTGACTCGGTTTTAAGCATTTTCTTTTATTGTACAGAAATTCGACCTCTACAATTTTATTATAATGTAGGTATAGATAAACATGTAAGTATATATCTATTAATACTATTTTTTAAGTATTTTATGTAACTATTTTGTTATATATGTAACTATTTTGCTCTTCAACGCACAAAATACCCCTTCCTATAAACCCATAATTTCTTTACCCAAAGGTTGTCTGGAAGAGATCGCTTATAGCGATAAGACCGCCTAAATTGTACATTTCCATTAAACAAATTTGTAAATTCACTAATTTTGTGTGCAATAAAGAGTATCTATCTATCTAATAATTGGCTCCCTATCCGACTTCGTCGAAATTCTCGAATTCTCTGTGTTCTGTACGGTATTCTCAATAACCCCTCATCACCTTCTTACCTTAAGGATATGTTCTCTTTCCTGTATCAATCTCACGATCGCGCTCTTCGTTCTTCCGAAGATCTCCGGCTAGGCATACCGGCACATCGCACCTCTTACCAGTCCAAGTCATTCACAGTAACGGCTACACGGCTATGGAATACACTTCCTCTAGAGATAAGGAAGTCAGAGACGAAATTATCTTTCAAGAACAAACTGCGTAAGTTTCTGGCTGAATAATTGCGAAACTTGTTAATATGTATGTATGTATATTTTTTTTAAATATATTTATGTATTACAGTATTTGGTAGTTATACATATAAAATATATATTATACTTATGTTTATTTAGTTTATTGTATTAAATATATATTATAGTATGTAATAATATAATATTGTTATGCTTCATAATGATATTTTTGTTGCGTTTTCCTAAATTTTTACTACATTATGCTCCTGCACCCACTTATAATCTTTCTGCATGACCTAAAGGTATGACTGGGAGAGAATGCTTTTAGCATTAAGTCCACCTTTTGTACACTGTTACTTGTGCAATAAAGTTCTTAAATAAATAAATAATATCTATCTGAATAAACTCTCGACGGTAAAACTATCGACACTACCCCAACACTATCACAATCCCCACTTGTGATATTGCATATCTTCAACAATAACATCCCAGCGCTTACCGTTGACCCCACTCCGAGCCATTTTATTAGAATACGACGGAACAATCTTAGATTTGATTGAGGATAGCCCCGTATTATGTTCCAGTTTATTTCTGATAAGATAAGGAAACTAGAAAGGGGAAGAGGCCATTTTAAAAATTGTAGTTTGAGTAAGTAGATAGTGCATACAATTGATAGCTTCATAATTTTATTGAATCACTGGTATTTTATGGTTTGCAAGAAACAGATTTAAAATGTACATTATCAGGTAAGTATGAAAAAAAATGTGAGATTCTTAAACTATGTGGCTAATCCCTCAAAGCTAAAAGCTTTTCTAGCTTTGTTAATGATAATATTACAAAGTAATACTTACCATTCTCCATTCAGGGCTACTAAAATATTTAAGGCGTAGTTGTACTTTTGTTCCTTCCGTTGTGTAATTGCAAATTTAGCATACCATTTCCAGATTCGATTTTGTTTTCAAGATCTACCTATGTTTATTTGCTGGTCTCCTAATAAATAAACAGTCAATGGATTCAGAGTTTAGTCACGGCTTCGGCAACTTGCAGTTGGATATAGACCGCAGCCGTAACGAGGCCTCGGGCATCCGGCTTCGATCCAAAACTGACGTCTATCACACTTTTGCCGCCCTCTCCAGTAAATCAGAAATAAGGGTGGATGGAAACGGATGACTAATTTGTAGGATATGAGCGTGAAACGGAACGTAAGACGTATGAGATGACAGATGAGAGAGAGTGAGAAAGGAGAAGAACGATTAAATTTGAATGAGGAACGCGGAAGTTGACGTTATGATTGACATGAGAGGAGTGTAAGGGTCTGAAGATGGAGAGAGAAGACGTAAAGACGTATTTATTAGAAGACGCTTAGTAAATAAAGTTAAACCAATCCTGTATTTCTAGTATCCAAACCCTGAGCCCCACAATAATTAGAGATGCGATTGCGACAAATGCTTGCTTTTAATAGTCGTCTTAGTATAGTACGATAACATGATCATTCACATGAATAAGCAATGTGATAACCAACTTAAAAATTCACAAGTAAACCTATTATTATATTATATCTTAGTAAATTAGTTTTTAATGTCGGGCGCGTGTGCGTGATGTAAAAGAAGACCTTATTTTTAAGAGTTTATTTGACAATATGCCGTAACAGTAACCAAAAGTTTCAGTTTTTGCAACAACCCATGAGCCAAAAAAGTTGCCATTATGCAGACAAACAGACTGCCGTTTGTTATTCATTTACATAATTCTATTTATTTTAAAATTTGTGATGAAATCATTTATTTTCATCAAAATCAAAAGAAAGACATAAACATTTTGTCGGAGTTCAGTACCCGGCTGTTTTCCAAGGCAGACCAACTCTGGCTGGTGGCCTAAGCGATCCATCTGTCGGAACAAATAAATTGACAGATTAATTTGTGCCACCAGTTTGTTTGCGATGATTTTGTACCAAAAATGTTATTAGAGAGCGCTGTTTTTCGATTTACCATCTTGTTTTGGTTAAGGCGATGCGAAATTGCGAGGTATTTTTGTACGTGGGTTGTAGCTGTTTGTGTAAGATCGTTTGAAAATTGTGGTGATATTTTTAAGAATATGCTGTCGAACTTATTCTTATTTTGTCTTTATATTTGAAACACTTTCTAGTTTTAATGATACTACATTATAATGTTAGTAATTGATTCTCTATAATACGAGTACGAGTACAAAGTCTCAATTCCGCTAATTGAGTCGTCACTGATTTGTGCATCAGTTGTACTTCGATAGTGCAAATGATATACCTACCTCCCTATTCTGACAGCAGCGTGTCACCTTTCAATGCTGCTGACTTTAAGCACACGATGTGTTTCAATAGCACTTCTATAGTCCAACACTTGATGTTGAAAATACGTGAATCGGGGAGCAGGTACCAGATACCAGATAGAATCAATCTGTAAATAGGTAATTATATTTCCCTGTTTTTGATGTACACTTTTTGTCTCTAAGTCTAAGCAAACGATACTACTTTTCTTCAACTAGCCTCGTTAATTCTTTAACCAGCTCACATCTTTCGAACGTAACAATACAAAATTAGCCATTACAATTATTTATTATTTCAGCGGTCGAGTCTAACTAATTAAAGAAAAAAGGCGCAAAAACAATAAAAGCCGCGCCGAACGGAACCCGGGCAAATCGTGACTGGTGTTCGTGAAGACGGCTGTGGTACGTTGTACAATTATGTGTTTTTGCTTTATAGAGAATCGGGTTGTCTGTAAGTTTATTCTTATGAAAAAAGATTGGACAAAAAGTTGACAAAATACAGCCACTATGGAATACGAAATTTGTGAAAATCAACATAATACTTATATCTTTTGTTCGCTATAGTATGTAGTCCCCCTAGCCGATTTCGACTACGGTGGCCAGTCACAACGACTAACCGACTGCGCAGGACATATTATAGTGCACAAGTGTGTGCGCAAACACAGGTGCACTCTCATAGCCCGATGGGACAGCAATATGACACGACCGGAGAGAGATCAGGCGCAGGACCAACGGCTTAACGTGCTTTCCAAGGCACGGGGGTGAAACACCGCCAACTTCCAAACTCCGGGCTTCCCTGAGAATTTCTAAACAGAAAAACCCAGGTATATATTTTTGGCCCGACCCGGGAATCGAACCGGGGACCTCCGGCGCAGCCGTTGCTTTAAAATGCGACCCTCTCACCGCTGCGCCACCGAGGCAAAAGACAGAAGTGTCTAAGAAAGCACGTTAATGCCTATATTAATTCTGACCGGTTTCGGCCATGGTGACCACTTCAACTCCTAAAGCCTAGTTTGCAGCGTTCAAGCCGAAGCGTATTCGCAAGCGTTTATTTGAGTTGTAGAATAATATAAAAAAAATAACGAAAAACAAAAGAACAAAGCTTGGTGAAAAGGTTAGTCTTAAAGATCGTTCAAAGTTCAGTAGGTTACTAGGATCGTGATAATTGCCGCCGGGAGATCCTTCGACTTGGATGACCTCTATTTATTAACCCTTTTGCGCACTTTGGATCGTTTCTCTTCGTATTTATGAGGCTGTGTAACAGATTGTTAAGTGAGTGATCAGAGAAAAAAAATACAGGTATTGAATAATCAGGTATTGAATCAATCAGTCTCGGTCGGGCGCTTCTCTCGTGCGATCGTGTTTTTCTAGTTTCACGTGCTATCCATGACTCATCGCCAGTTCGGAGGTTTCATACGAATATGGCCTCTAACGTAGTGAAGTGTAACACTTGCAATATTGTGATAAACGAAGTCCTTGCCTTCGTCCAAACAAAAATGGATGTTATGGACGAAAAAAGCATAATTCAAATTTGCTCAACAAGTTTTACGATAAAAGAAATATCAGAAGCCAAAAAGATGTTATTTGACTGCGTACCTAGCTCCCGTATAAAATTACGAAAAAATGAGGGGAAACAACTACGAGACTTGGAGGATGTGATCACTTTGTTAAAACGAGTGAATTCGGATGAAATACCTATTTTTGTTGCTCGTGACCTTCACAAATTACCTCCGATCACTTTTGATCATGTTGATGTTACTGGCCTGCTAAAGAACATCTTGGTATTGCAGAAAGAGATTCAACATATCAAAAGCCATTATGCGACAAAAGACCAGTTGGAAGAAATAAAAATAAACCAGAAGAATATTAATCTTGCCTCAATAGTGAATAACAACGATTATTATGACAGCAACTTCGCCAATTATGACTGTGTAAATAAAAAAAGAGGTGCACAAATGTACGACAGTTATATGTACAGTAGTGGTCCAGTGGGTTTGCCGCATATGCCATTGGAATCTACAAATGAAGGTTTGCCTGTGGAAGAAATATCATCACAATCTCAAAACCAAGCACTAGTGTTTAGGAAAATTGTGGGTAGCCCCCTAGAAAATAAAAACAACGGCAAACCGTCATCAGCTGTGAATTTACCGTTACGAAGTGCGAGTGAGCAGGGGTGCGATACTATGGGAGCGGATGCAGGCGATGCGGCGGACTCGCTTTCGCGGCTGCAACACGTAACTCGTCCGACAAGGACAGATATAGACTCGGGTGCGCAGTCGAGTCCGATTAGACGTCATGCGCAGGAGCAACGCGTTACCCCTACGATCGGCTCGAATCTCACGGCGCCAGTCGAGAGCGTGACTCACTCCATCGCACAATGTACTAAGCCCACTACTACTACTAACGCAGAAACGGCGTACGGTAAAACTGAAATGAAACAAGTAGTAGGGGAAAACAAGTGGCAAACTGTGAGTTATAAGAAAAAGAATAACAGATTTCACGGTAAGATGGGAAAAGCAACTATTACTCCAAATGGGAAATTCAAGTCTGTAGATATGAGAATACCATTATTCATCTCGAAAGTTTCGAAAGAAACTACAGAGGAAGATATTATTTCCTATATACGGGAGAAATCAAGCGAAACGGTTAACTTATTTAAAATGAACGTGAAAACGGATAAAAGATATAACTCGTATAAATTATATGTCCCGAAAGAGAAACTTGATGTGTTTTTGGATGGGGATTTCTGGCCAAATGGAATAACTTACAGGCGTTTTGTTTACCTTAGAGACAAAAGTGAGAGCGGACCTAGCTCTGGAAGCAAAGCCTCATCTATACATACAAATACAAAAAGAAACAGACACAACTAACTGAACAGATTAGATTACATACATTATTGTGGTTTCTTTTTACTAGTATGGAAAATAACCTAACGCTTGCGAGCTTTAACTGCAAATCGGTGAAATCGTCTGTTGAAGATATTTCTCATCTATGCAAGACTGCTGATATAGTTGCCCTTCAGGAAACTTGGCTCCTGCCGCACGATATTCCTTTCCTTGGTACTGTTAGCAGTGATTTCGAATACACAGGGAATTCGGCGGTGGACATGACGGCGGGCATTTTAAGAGGAAGACCATACGGCGGCGTCGCCATTTTATGGCGAAAGGGTATATTCCAGTCAGTGCTTGTGTTACAGTGCAACAGCCCTCGCATTGCGGCAATTAAAGGTTCGCTTAGTGATCATTCCTTTCTAGTCTTTAGTGTTTATATGCCCACGGATTCGTCAGACAACTTACCTGTTTTTACCGACTGTCTTGGTGAAATATGCGCTATAGTGGAAAGTAATCAGGTGGAAGCGGTTTATGTGTTAGGTGATTTTAGCGCCCACCCTAGTGAACCTTTTTGCAATGAATTAATAAGTTTTTGTGCTGAACAGAAATGGTTTTGTGCCGATATGGAAAAACTAAAGTTAGACTCAGACAATTACACGTTTGTTAGCGAAGCTCATGGCTCCCAGCGATGGTTGGATCATTGCCTTGTTTCCCAGTCTGCCTGGAACACTATTGTAAATGTTGAAATTGATTATAAGAATGTTTATTGTTCTGATCATTTGCCATTAATAATAACATGTAATTATAATGTAATTAGAAATAAGATAATATATAAAAATCATGTTGACAGAAATAATATAATTTGGGGTGATAGAGATAATGCTCAAATATTTAAATACCGCGAATTATGTAATAATAAATTTAGAGACATACATTTTCCAGAACAGTTTAGACAATGTGGGGACAAAAATTGTTAATTAATAGAACATAAAAATATATTAGATAATATGTATAATGACATTGTTAAAATATTGACGGAAGCTTCGAAACAGACCTGCTTGGTTAAAACACCTTGTCCTCGTGGGCGTCGCGGCAAAAATGGCAGGAGTGTGGCTGGGTGGAATAAGTACGTTCGGAGTGCGCATCTAGACGCTAAAATTAAAAACCTTACGTGGTTAACGCATAACAGGCCTAAATCTGGCATTATTTATCAACAAATGTGTGAATCTCGGAGGGTCTTTAAAAGTAGATTAAATTGGTGTTTAAAAAATCAAGATCAAATAAAAATGGATATTCTTGCCACACAACGCGCATCAAAAGATTTTTCTAAATTCTGGAAGAGTACAAGCAGACTGAATATTAGGTCTGGTCTTCCAGTAAGCGTGGGGGATCAATCAGAACCCAAAGCAATAGCAAATATGTTTATGGAGCACTTTAAGGTCCAATCGCCCATTGATTCCACGCACGCAGTGACCGATGTTGAGACTGAAGTTGATAAAAAACCTATCCGGTTTACGGCCAAGAAGGTGGGAGAGGTCATAAACAAAATGTCGAGAGGTAAATCACCTGGTCACGACAGTCTCAGCATCGAGCACTTGAAATACGCAGGTGTTCACGTGCCTAGAGTTTTGAGTATGTTTTACTCGCTTTGTCTGAGCCACTGCTATTTGCCCGCGGATCTCATGAGGACAATAGTTTCTCCTATAGTAAAAAATAAAACCGGTGACATCTCGGACAGGAACAACTATAGACCGATCTCTTTGGCCACTATAATGGCAAAGGTGCTCGACAGTCTGATTGATTCGCAGTTAGAGACATATATAAAATCGCATGACGCTCAATTCGGTTTTAAGCCTGGACTTTCTACGGAGACCGCAATCCTCAGTCTTAAACACACTGTTCGATATTATACTGACCGGATGACTCCTATTTATGCTTGCTTTCTCGATCTATCTAAAGCTTTCGATCTCGTATCCTACGATATCATGTGGAGAAAGTTGAGGGAGCAGGGGGTTCCGTCTGAGTTGTCACAAATGTTGCAATATTGGTATAGGAACCAAGTAAATTGTGTAAGATGGGCAAACGCTTATTCTGACGAATATGGGTTGGAGTGCGGGGTGAGACAGGGTGGTCTCACATCGCCCCGGCTCTTCAATCTTTACATTAATGAACTCATCGTTGGCCTGAGCAGTATGCGTGTCGGATGCTGGATAGATGATGTGTGTATCAATAACATAAGCTATGATGATGACATGGTACTGCTGGCGCCAACGATGGGGGCACTCAGAAAAATGATCGGTGTGTGTGAAGCGTACGTCAAAAATCATGGGCTAATATACAATGTAAAAAAGAGCGAGTACATGGTATTTAAGGCCGCTAGTAAATGTCCAAGCGAAGTACCGGACCTCTTATTAAATGGGGAAAAGCTCAACAGGGTTTATAAGTTTAAATATCTCGAACATTACATTACAGACGACCTTAAGGATCATGTCGATATTGAAAGGGAGCGTAGGTCGCTGGCGGTGAGGTGCAACATGTTGGCCCGTAGGTTCGCTCGCTGTTCTTACCAAGTAAAGATAACGTTATTTAAAGCGTATTGCCAGAGCTTATACACGAGTAGCCTATGGACCAGCTACACGCAGAAATCCCTTAGCGTCCTACGAGTCCAATATAACAACGGGTTCAGGGCGCTGTTAGGCTTGCCTCGTTTCTGTAGTGCGTCTGAAATGTTTGCTCAGTCGCATACAGATGGCTTCTTTGCCGTGTTACGCAAGAAAACAGCTTCACTGCTGGAACGAATACGGGCGAGCCCAAACAGCATCCTGAAGACAGTTGCGGAAAGGCATGATTCTCCAATGATGAAGCACTTCCTTCAGCTGCTGATCAAGCAGAAGATATAGTGTCTTGATGTGTGCTCAGGGGCTGAAGGAAGTGTTACACTTTTTGTGATGGAAAGATTGATTGTGCATAAATTAGTTTACTTAATATTTTTTATCCTGTACTAATATAGTTTTTAAGAATTACTAACAAAACTGGATCAATGTTATCTATCTTGAATAAATTGAATTGAATAATCATCATTCATCATCATTATCAGCCAAAGGGCGTCCACTGCTAAACATAGGCCTTCCCCACAGTGTTCCACATTGACCGATCACAGGCGGTCTGCATCCAGTGTGATCCTGCGATCTTTACAAAGTCGTCTGTCCATCTTGTCGGTGAACGTCCTAAGCTGCGCCTTTGATCGAAGGGTCTCCAATCTTAGAACTTTTCTGCCCCAACTGAATAATGATGGCTGTTAAAGACTTATATTTCTTATGTAAAAAGCACAACTTTTCTGCATCTACCTCTATATCTTTGTGACAAGACATAAAAGCTGTGGTAAATACTACTTCCAATATAAAACCGAAAATTAATTATTTCAAGGCGTATCTGGCAATATCTATAGAAATAATGAAGCTTAGAGGACATAGTTGCATAAAGATCTTATCATAACTTACAAAAATCATTTAGACGAATTGAGTTTATCAATAACTCAGTACCTATGATAGAATTTTAGTGTGTTTGATATTCGATGCGTAGAATATGGAATGAAAACGATATTAGCTAATAATTTATGAATCCAGAAAGAAATAAAAGATTGAGACATTTCTATGCAGATTTTCTGTAGAAACAGAAGTTGACTTATGCAAAACGTGATTACGTTGAGATTTCATTATACAAATGGGTACAAAACAAAGTAGCTGATTTAATTCCTACTAAGATTTTTCTTGAAGTAAGTAGGTACTTTATTAACATTCCCATATATTCATTGTTGTTCGTATCGGATTAAATGGACACTACCGTATCCTGGATAAGGGTTTATCATGAAGAAAATTGCAATAAAGTGGTTATTCGTATCCTTTTTATTAATTACTCTTAAAGAAAAAGAAACAGGATCAAAGTTAATTCTGTGTTGCAAATAACAACGCCAATACGTCCCCTTGCGTTCGCGTTGACAAAGCGTCACCATCCAAGTTGCTCAGTATTCTTTTACGTCATCTCATATAGCTTATGAGCCATGTGTTGCCACATTTTGTGCCGTGTGTACATGCATTATGCACGGTTTTCAAATTTGTAGCAGTAGATGCGGCCATTAAAATACATTGGTACGGTGACGTAAGCTCAAAACTTTGATGAGACCAAGAAAACAATGTGGAATAAAGACGAAAGTGTAATAATATAATATGTTTTATGTACACTAATAAAGACGTACTTTTGACTTAATTGCAACAACACCTCTTCTTCGCCGCTCACCCCATTATAGGTGAAAAAAATAGCCTTAAAATTTGCAATGAATGCTTTTCGATAATTCATTGTACTTTAAGAATAAAAATGCCGATTTCCTTCATGAAAGAATTTTATATAGACTAGCACAAAACGAAGTGTTTTCGTTATTGAAGTAACCATTTTCAAATTGTAGAAACTGAACCAAAATTAGATAAACTAATAAAAATAACAAAGTACGATTGGTTCCAATAGAACCCCTCAATCTAAGCACTTCAGCCATTCAGCGCCTTAACTAGTGATGTTGGTCGATGTTCTATCGTTAGACTATCGATAAATCTAAAAAAAGGAATATTTCATGTGGATAATGATTGATGGGAAAATAAAATGACGATGCTCACGGCCACGATAGTGACGATTCTAATAGTACGTGACCATTATTTATTTTTCTATACCTAGCTTACAGTATTTTAAGAATGTTTTCGTTTATGATTTGTTAATGTATTTTTGTGTTTACAAGGGTTCTATTGAAATAAGGGTATAAAATCAACCGCCTGAGCCTTGAATCGAAACTAGCATCCTTTGCATTCTGATTTCATGTTATAATTACTTGTTAATATGACTATCCAAAGAGATCATTTGCACATTTTTTTTAAATCTTAGTAAACAATATAGATAATGTATTTTCATTTATTTTATTTATTCATTTTATTTGGTGCAAACTACAGATCTACAACCAATACATTACAATAACATAGAAAATATTTACATTACAATTTGTTGCAGCTCCAAGAGCGCTTACACACAGCATGCTTATTGGGCTAACAGAATTTTATGGTAAAATAAATTAAATTAACATCAATAAAATAATATAATTGGATGATAATAGTGAAAATTAAATTAAATTGAATAAATGAATATCAACCGGATAGCGAAGATGATTTCGTTTATGTTTTTGAGGCTTACAGAGTCTGACGTTTCACGGTAAAATATCGATGGTATGTAGTGACATCACTACCCCATACGACTTGATTATCATTACCATAATGCAAACTGATGTCAACTCCAACCGACGGACGCATTTACATACCATTTGAATCTCCTTTGTGGAAGAGAATGATGGAAAAAAATATTGTAGTCCCCTTGTTTTCGACTAAGTATAAGTTGAGGATACTATTTAGAATATTAGCTGGAAACAATTACCATTTTTTCAAGAAATTGTTAAAACAAAAACAAATCAAAGGTAGCCAGCTAGATGAAGGTATACATTAATCAGATGTTTTTTTATTTTATTTTAATTAAGGCGGCAAGACACGTTTTTATTTACGCTTGGAGCGTCAAATAAACGTTGTAAATTAAAGCTTTAACCATAAGCAATTTACACACGAAAATTCGTGTAGGTACGAGTACGTATAGAAACCGTACTAGACTGCGGGAGATTTTTTGTCTTTGAAATTAAAATAAATGTATTTGTTAAATTTTACAAAAGTGACCTTTTTGGTAAAGTTGAAGACAATTTAAGTATCATGTTACACTCGTATAGCATTTACAAATTCCCCCTCGGTCCAGCAGGTACTGGCTTAGGGAAACCGACGAAAAGGGCACGTTTTCGTATTTTTAAACACCTTCCCTCGCCGACCCACCATCATTCACAATAGCTACGTTCCACGGAAGTTGGAAAAGGAATTAAAAACTACCGAACAGAGGTGTTAAACGTTCACTAAACACAGTTTTCCGTTGGGGAATTTTTCACTCGGGTGAATAATCTGATTACCTACCCGGTTCACTCGTTGACAATAGCGCTTTCAGTGGTCATAATCACATTTGCATAGAGCTCACTATCGTTTGGCCGCCATTGTCTGAACTGGGGTAGATTATAGGACGCAAAATTTAATGAGCCATACTGATAATGGCCACGTCTCATTAGATATTCAAAGCAAAGTATAGTTTGAATGCACTGAGGGGCGAAATGGGTGTAATTGGTCACAAGGGCTTTGATTAATACGGGTAAACAATTGGAGTAATTGTACTTGATTATTCTACGTTTTGATGTGTAAAGGTAGCTTAATCGATCTGACATTAGACATCCATTCAAGCATTGTGTACTAGGTCACGAGTGGTAGTCACATGTATAGTTATATCTTTATTGGTGTGATTATTATGTTTTCATGTTCAAAAGCGTCTGCCTTAGTCAAAGAAATCTTTGGTACTACGAATTTCGTTCATCTGAGAGAGTAAAACCTGAGAAAGTAGAGCTTACTTCATAAGTCTTTTTTACGGTAGCTAGTGCGTGCTAGAGATGGGTAGCTCAAAAACAACCGTCGTGCAGAATACCATAACGTACCATCTGAAAAAAAAAACACGTGACAGAAGAATTTCAAATGAAAAAAGTCAATAAAAAAGCTCAGTGTAGATAAGCCTCCATCCATTCACAAAAGTGTTGCGAAGTCAAACAACGTGGTTCTCGCAAAAAAAAGCGGTTGCGTGTACACACTCAGCGAGGCCTCTTGGCATTGCCATTGTCCAGGGATGTAGACACAGCTTTAAATATTAATTGCTGGCTGAACCCACCTTGTAGTGGACGGGGTCGGACACTGTGACAGGGCCGTAATAAATCATTATTCTACTGAGACCCGTTTGAAATGTTGTGACGTTTCATTAGTCACTGAGTTGGATTACTGTTTTGTTTGTCGGCGTAATGATTTAATGTAATTAAATTCGGGAACAGTTGACATTTAATATTTATTGTTACGTTGACAATTAATAGTAAAATAGTGCTTGTGTTATAGAAATGAACAAAAGTTAGAAAGCTTTCATAAGTATTTGGAACTTGGCCATTGCTTGTAGTTATTATTTGGTATGAGTGTGGAATCGATTTCGTGGAAGGTTTTTGGAACAGCAAGCTCGGTAGCTTGCTGTGTATAAGGCGGCTTCGTAGCATCACAGGATCGGTTCCTGTGATGCTACGAAGCCGCCTTATGTTGTTGACTAGATGAAACAGACTAATAATTAATTATATTTAGTGGCATACCTCTAAAGCGTTTCGAAACACTGTATATGTTTCGCAGCCATCTGGTTAAATCAGCAATTTAATTGAATATCTAGGCAGTTCACAAAACGCCAGCATCTAATTTAATGGCTAATTTCATCGAAGGTCATTGAACTATCCATTTAATTGGATGCCGACGTTTGATGAACTATCTAGGCATTAAATTAATCAGTCAGGTATCAAACGAATGCCGAGAGTCGCATAACAATGGAATTTTTATTGTGTCTCGTTTACACATACTTGACGATTTAAATGGCTGAAAAAAAACCAGATGGCTACGACATATTATGCTTATTATAAACGTATATATTTATAAATATGATCACATCGACACGACCGCATAAGGGGTTGTTGAACTTTGAAATCGTTATTGAAAAAATTACTGTTTAATACATAAATACTTTTTTCATGTTAAAACTTGTAACAAACAGTTCTAATAATAGATTTGAAATTGTGTTTCGGTCATTCAAACGTATAACAATGATCGTTCTACCGCTGAACAATATTATTCACCCACATGCAATGCTTTAAAAGTTGGTGCGATAAACTTTTGTTCCATTGCGTTGGTCAGTCAGTATTATTTAAAGCGTGACCTTTTCGAATTTCACTCTTGTGCATGTAGAGTATTTATAAAATCTTAATATTTAAACAATTTGTTTTTCGTTTATGAAAAGCGACGACGCGAACTGTTCAGGCAATCCCTAAAATAAATTTAATTAATCTGTGGTAATTTAAGCAGTAGAATACATACGTTTACATTTTACTCACGTTATATGTAGGAGCTTATGTAGTTGAAAAAATCCAAATATAGGGAATATACTTTTCTCTCAACACTCTAGCGTATAGCAGGAGAGACCGTCTTACTTCGCTCATCAGCATCAAATCAAATCTAGAAGCTAGGCTCTTTTTGGTTGAGTTTTTTCCACAAAAACTCCAATTTATGGAAGATAGTTCCATATCGCAGTTTTAGAACCGTCTGTTTCCCGCCTCAATACCCAGACTTTTCTGATATTCTATATTATTTTCAGCCTTCTGCCAATACTCGCCATGGGACTTCCTTTTTTTAAATCATTTTATGACGTCGTTATTATTGAATATCAAAATGATGCAGGTATTTACCCTGGCTGCCAAATCATCGAATAAGCAAAAAAAAATATCTTATCTAGTTTGCCATCCAAAGTTATTGCTATGATTTTGTTGGCGCGGATACATTCCTCTCTCTGAGAGAGCAAAACGATACCCATTTAGTTCCTTTCGTTCAGCTTGATTGTGCCGAATTCTTTCGTCAGAAATTTCATCTAAAGCGTCGATAGTTCGATTCGGATGTCAGTCGAAATAAATGCATTGCGAACAAGTCTTCGCAGCAAATAACAGTATTTGTCGAATACTCGGGCGCCGTGGAGGCGAGCAGAATCTGCTTTATTTGAATAATTTGATTAAGTCAGCGCAGCCGGTAGTCCTTAGCCACCCGGAATAAGCACCATTATTCAGATGCTCAGAGAAGCATATCGATCGTACGCCTGAGATGATTGCGACCTTATTTATTTATTTTAAACGTTCTTCGACTGAGATTGCGGTTAATAAAGTATTATGATTAAACATCCTTTGGCCAACGACAAAATCTGAAATTGAGTTATGCTTCATTAGAGGTTGTTTCTCATCGTTTATGTTTGCTTTATGTACACAATTTCATTTTAAATATTACTTTACAAAGAAGCTATTATGTGATAATCATAAATTTGCCTTTTAATGCAAATCATGAAACACCACAGTTTTTAATGCGGCACGCATTTTCGTACCTAGTAATGGATGTTATTATCATAATTGACTTAGACTTTTGCATAAACTGTCCATTTTATTTAAACCATTAATAATTGATTATTTCTTTGTTTTTCCAACAATATTCACTGTCTGTGGTGTAATGTTTTCCTGGCACTTATACTGTTTAATAGACTCAAATATTTAGCAAAAGATATTTAGAATGATTAGACAAAGAAAGAAAGAAAAATTAAACCCCTTTATGCATCTATGATGATGGCAGCTAGATTGTTTTTGTAAAATGTAGATTATTTCTAAATAGATGAATAGCATACAGTCAAAAAAGCTTCACTCGTCTTCAGTCCTAGGGCCATAAATACTGACAATGAATATCTTACAGAAGTGGCTGAATCCTATGATCAACTTTTTGCTGGTAACCCTCCTTCGGTTCGCCGAACTGTTAAAACAAAAGCCTGACTGTTCTCTGTACTCGTAATTAGTTGGATGAAAGTTGCCTTTACAAAACGACTGAGGCAAAAATAGATAACGTAACATCTGAAATATTTCTCGGGATTGTGATAACAGACCCGCATTTCGCGAGGCTTGGATCATATTAATGTTATTTAAACGTTTCTCTGGTTGTGTATTTGCAATCATAAGTCAACCCTTTTCTGGTATTTTAATATTCACATACATATATTTATTTGGTTTTCAACCTCGAGGAAATTATAATTAAGTATAATATTAATCTACAATTTTATAACAGGAAAATTCTGAAAAGTAGATGTTTTCCTTTGTATGGGGAAAATGCTAACACCTTGTACATGCCATTGAAAAATTGCTTATGTAAAGCTGATTTTCATCCCCGTAATATTCAATTTTTAGTAAATATGTAACATGAACTAATAAAATCTAGCAATATTTCACGATGTCTACTAAATCTGTCAAATACCTGTCAGCCAATCAGCTGTTTGAATACATTAAATAAAAATTGAAAGCGAAAAGCAAAATGACATTTGACATTTACAGATTATGCAAAATGACATTGACAGATCAATTTTTTTGCACGTTTCAACATGTTTTTGGAGTAAGAATAAGTAAGGAGTTTCCAGGGTTTTAAAAAGTTTATTATTATTTAAATAACCTAAGAAAGGTGAATTAAATTAACATTGCATTAGTATGTCTTATTACCTGTATTTTAGCAATTTTTAAGAAACTGTACATGGTATTGGCATTTTTGTAAACATCTCCTTTATCTGTATTTAAAATAATAATAGGATTAAATAACTTATAGGACGGAAAAAAAGATTTTATGTTAACAAAGCTAAACTTCTGCGTGGGTAAATGAGCTATATCTATTTCATTGTTCGAAATGTATTTGGACAGTTAAAAGAGACATCAAGATGACACAAAGTGTGTTCTGTTAGCCGTTCGCTCCCAAGAGCATAAAATTATTACAGCAATATACTGTAAAAAAAACAAAAAGAAACAAATTCCCATTCATCCATAAGCAATGTTCATCGCAAGAAAACCCTGGTGACCGTCTAGTAATCAACATGTTTACTGATGAATTCGCTCGGAGGAACGAGGCCGTTCGTGATTCGATGCGAATTGCTTCAATTCGATTCGGTCAAATGTGCCGAGACGAATAAATATGCAGTACGCTTTGAAGTGTTAAAATAACCTCAAAAAGGAAGATCCCATGTAAAGGTCGACTCCAAGAGAGAGATGACTAGTTTTATGTGACAAATCAAAGATAAAGATATGATACGACAAACATAAATGCCTGACAGTGTGCATGTGCATGGTGCATGTGTGCAAAATAAATCCGTAAAGGATTTAAAAAAAAATAGCAGTAGTTGCATAAGCTTCACAACTAAAAATAATAATAACGAACAGGTAATAATAACGAAGTAACCAAAAACGCGTTTTTTTGTCACTCCGTCCGCTCTAAATGTCCACAAAAAGTAATAGCTCTAGACCTCTATATGAGATAAGTAGTAGTCACGTGATTTAACTTTAATTGCTTTATTTATTTGACCATTTCCTACATTCTTGACCTAACATCTTACTTGTCACGTCATCTTCAAACACAATTTTAGTCTCCCTCTACCCTGAGCGTGTTTTTCATTCACCCCACTTTAATTTGAATTTAGCTTTACTTTCTTAGCTCCAAACAATATCAAATGTTGTATGTATTCATTAAGCTACAAAGGCCTCCCGATTGCCAAACAAATAACTTTACCCAGCAGAAGGTATGTACATTAATTAAGTACATTTTGTTCAAGTCTGAAGGGCAGTTGGCTACACTCATTAGTGTTTACATTATTTTGTAATGAGAACTCAGTTTATTTATTAGTAGCAAGTAAAGAACACGCAAGTGAGATAAATGTTAAATACGTAGATGTATTAAAGGACGAAGTATGGGTGGGTACGATAGCATATACAAATGTAGAGTTATTTGTGATATTACATCTGACGATATACATTTAAAACCTGATTTTTCAATAGCCAGATAATAAACATTCGTCGAATAAAATACAAAATGGCTAATTTGAAAATGTCACCTATTTGTCAGCAATCATTTATGTAAATGTAATGTTATAATCGGTCGTTTTTAGGGTTTCGTAGCCGAATGGCAAAAAACGGAACCCTTATAGTTTCGTCAAGTCTGTCTGTCTGTCTGTCTGTCTGTCCGTCCGTATGTCACAGCCAATTTATATATACATAGCTGAAACTTGGTAGGTGGGTGTATTTTGTTCACCGCTTTCCGATTCAGATACGAAAAGTAAGAAAAAATAATATTTGAGGGGGGCCCCCATACATGAAACTAAATCCTAAATTTTTTTTACTCAAACCTATGCGTGTGGGGTGTCTATGGATAGGTCCTTGAAAATGATGTTAAGGTTTCTTAAACCATTTTTTCTAAAAGTCTAAGGTTTGAGATATAGACGCTTCCAAAGTGGTAAAATGGGCGTCCCCCCCATCTAACTTTTGAACTAAGAAAGTGAAAATTTTGGAAAAAATATATGATACAATATATATTTAGTTATATATAAAAACTTGCAACGGAAATTGGTTTGAAGGAGATCGAACCAGTAGTTTTTGAGATATTGCACATTATTCTCAACCGCAAATATAACTTTGTCTTTCATAAAAACACTATGAAAAACAAAGTTATTGTGATCGCGTCGCAATATATTGTGATGTATTCGTTAAGTGAAAGTAAGTTGATCCTGAATTCAGTTAAGAGTGGCACGGAACCCTCAGTGCGCGGGTCCGACACGCACTTAACCGTTTTTTTTATTGATTCAGCCTGATGAGTTATAACTAACGTTTGGAAAATTGGTAGTTAATTTAATATTTTTCTCAATATTAATATAGGATAATAATAAGATCTTAATGATGCATTCACATCATATGCAACGAATAAATCATAAAATAAAAGAGGTGAAACTACGATGGACGTTAAATTATATCTCAATCATGTCTTAAACACAATCGTTTCTGTATTGTTATAAGCTTTACTTAGAATTGCGTGCTATGCCACTATTGAAGACACCTGTCGATGAATGAATTGATAGTTTTTCTGATTAAAACAGAGACACTAAATTTGTTAAGATCATAATTCGCATTTGGATGTATTCCTTAGCAATAAAACTTACGATGATCTTTTATTTCTGATCCTTCGTACTTGCATCCAATAAAAGGTTTCGAGGTTCGTTTAGAATAGAATAATTATTTATTCGTTTAGGACCAACCTCATATAATTTCAGGCAAAAAAATTGCTGTGTGAAGTTATATCAATACTAGTATCACCTATTTGTATGTAACACTATATAAATTAAAGCTTAGCATCATTTAAACCGGTCTTAATTGCCTGCCCATTTGTTTTTGTAATCATTTGCTACCCAATTTTATGTAATTACGACAGCTGTGATTATTTAAAGCGTTACCGTCCAACGTATCAGTTAGATGGTTACCGAACCATTTTATACACATTTGCTTTCCGAATTTCATTGACCACAACATTGGTCACGCAAGTCATCGCTTAAGATTTTTTTCACCGTTCGTTTTGTAACGTATTTCTACGTTCTATTTTATGAAATTCCTCAGACATGGCATCCGACCATTAGATTCTGTGATTGCTACGTCGTAGTCGAGTGACTACAAAAACGTGCGTAGCCGTAGTTTAAGGTGTGAGCGAGTGTTATAACAAGAACTAGCTAGGCAGGTTAAGCCTGGGCTTAATGGACCTAGCTAGTGGTCTCTATCTCGTGCAATAATTGCATACGAATAAGAATAATATAATATATGAAACAGTTCACAGATCGAATTTTCTGTGTCGAATAAAAAATAGTTCTTGCTCTCTCGATATTTATGCTTTTCGATTTCTTTCGTGCGTTATTTTTTTACGTATGGATATAATGATTTGATTTTCAGTAAAAGACAACTCGTAATTAGATTATAACACAAATATTATATACTAGCTTTTGCCCGCGACTTCGTTCGCGTGGACTTCAGGTTCGTCCCGTCTAGTAGCGCAAAAAATGTGTTTTTTTACGACCTCACATTAGAAACCTCAAAAATTGTAGCCTATATGTTATTCTGATGTATAAGCTATATTGTGGTAAAGTTTCATTCAAATCCATTCAGTAGTTTTTACGTGAAAGAGTAACAAACATCCATACATCCATACAAACTTTCGCCTTTATAATAGTAGTAGGATTTGTATAACTAGCAGTCCCCCAGGACTGCGTCCGCGCGTTTTAGGTTTGCTCCCTCCCCTCTCCGCTCTCCCCCGTCTCAGCGTCACAGCCTTAAAACCTTTTCCGACAATGAACTATCCAACACAAAAAGTAAAAAAAAAAATGGTCCAGTAGTTCCTGGGATTATCACGTTCAAACAAACAAACTTAAGCTTGATAATATTACTTAATGTCCCTGTACGTGTACCTTTAGAACCATCCACGTGTGAAACAATGATTAAAACTCTTTGTGAAAGGCTTCGAAGGATCGATTGTCGTTTGTTTATTGTGCTCTATGCGGCAAATGGATTGGATGTTCCGTTGAGCCTTTGTTTTTCCTTTCTAAATAAAAGAAGTAGCACATTGACGGCGCTGCGTTGTAAATGACTCGCGTATCGATTACATTTTTTGTGGAGCTTATTTTTAAAAGGAAAGTTTTGTAACAATTCTCGTTTACTTACACGTACTTTTTTGTCGTAAGTATGTACTTTGTACCTACTATGAATACTTTTATTTCACTTAGTTTCACTGACTGTACGTACTAATAAAAAAAGATTTTCAATTTTAGTTTTTCAGGAAATTGAATGTCAAATCAACATTGGACAGAATCTTTTTTGATGTAAATTAATGATCTATTTCGAACTAATTACGTGTCATTACCTGCTGACAAAGATCAATGGAAGGTATTTGGGGAGACCTTTGCCCGATGAAGTAGGTGAAATAAATAAAAAATCTAACTTCAATATCATCGTTTCAGACAAAGGACGTCCACTGTTGAACATATGCCTCCCCCACGGGTTTTCACATCGACCGATCACAAGCGGTCTGCACCCAGTGTGATCCTGCGATCTTAACAAGATCGTTTTTACAATTTCTTTATTGAATCAAATATAATTTGTTGTAAAATTAAATAAATCATTACCTTTGTAGGCACTGCGATAAGATTGATAAGATTCGCTAAGTCATTATCCTAAAACAACTTACATCGATTCTCGTTACTAACTTCACCAAAGTCATTTACCAAACGTGCAAAACTTTGACACAACTAGTTGTAATAACTTTCTTAGAAAGCGGATTGAATTCCTTATGTAAATAGTAACCTACTTATTAGTTATTACAGTGAATAATTTTGTCCTTATAATTTCGCAAAATGTCATTACAACTTCAATAAAAGCAAAGTCAATTTAGCGTCACGCAAAATGGTGCTTAGGGATGCACGATGCATTTTTTCGTTAGCATTATTCACAGAAAAGTTATTACATTTTGAAATCACTTTATAAATTTTGTTTGCAATAGTCACTATTTTGTGCTTCCATTGTATTTTTAGATTGTATTTTGTATTGAGTTATATAACGAATAATACTGACTTTTGAATTACCTATTTATAGGTTTATGCAGTCATCGTGCATTTACTAGTAATTTAATGTACTATTTGTTTCTGAAGCTATTATGAAAGCTGAAAACTTGTTGTGTTCACTTATTGTAAATCACCCATACCAACGCAACCATAATAATTTAAGGAAAATATTTAAAAAAAAAAAAAAAACAAACAATTATTGTGCTTCCTTTCAAGTGCTCGATACAAATGCGCACACAAAAAAGATCATGTCATGCGTGTTTTAAAGAAAAAATACATCAACCAATGATCATTGAAATAGCTATTCTGGTATCGACATTTAACCATTAGTTGAATCAAGTATCGATCACGCAACTGGGCCATGTCAAACCCTATTTCAAGTTGTTACTTCGACGTTAAGTAGTATTCGTCGCCTCGCATTTTTGAAATCGAATACACATTCCACACAGCAATGTTGCAAAGGTCCCATTTCAATTTGTTCCCGTCAAAATAGAAATTTACCCAAATACATTCAGAAAGGCCACGGTTTTAGTGCTCTTATTCACTCGCCATTTCTGCTGGTTTATTGGAATTGTACCTTCAAAAACCCTTTTCTTCGTATGTAGATATACGGAACCCTTTCCCTATGTGTCTACGTGACGTTCTATAGCCTTTTATGCAGCGTCAATAACTATTCCCGCTATTTACCTATGACTACTTTGTATGTGTTGCGAGAATTCTATTGAGATTTTTTCTTTAATTTCACGTGAAACGTAATGTTTTTGACGCTTGACATCATATGAATTCTAAGTGCGTTCTTATTTCATTAGATAAGTTTTAGTTACTAAAAATAACCTTGTGGGACTTGAAATCACGAGAACTCAACCGGCCGAAAATATATTTATGTTATGATACATAAACAATTTGAGTAATTGTACTACGGTATCATCAAAGTATTGATTGAACTTCAAAGAGATTATAATCACCATTTTTTGTTTTGTTAATAAGCTATGTCAAAGTACAAAGTAGCTTAACGGAAAATTGCCTTCATCCACCTTATAAAAAATACGCGTCACGTAACCCACAAAAATTCAGGTGGGCACTTTTGTCCCTCTTATAAATATTTAAAATGAGCACATCATTTCGGCGCATCGTGGCTCATTATACGAAAAGTTGACTTTATTTATGTAGGGCCAGATAAAACGGTTGATTACTTAGCCCAGCCTTGAAATAACAAGCTTCCTAATAATCTGCAGGGCCGGTGAAAAATCTCCACAGAAATTTTAATTAAAATTCTGAACGTTAACCTGTAAGTAACAATTTTCGATTAGTTATGAACGGGCCGCGTTTAAGTCTGAGTATTCGGTGTTCCAGGAAAGATGATTAAGTCTTTTATTAGTCTACCAAACCAGTTAAGGGATTTGTTTTTAATTAAAACTAGAATTTACCGACAGCGAAACAAGATACATTTACCTTTAGTCTGTACTAGTTTAATCAAAATGTAGTTACATGAAACCTAAGCATTCTTTCAGCAATTTAATAAAACATTCGTTCAGTAACCTCGACAATAATTGAAATTTGATTCAAGTCCACGACAATTGATTTTCGTCTGCAAGTCCTGACGGCCTACACGTTGACTCAAAGCGATTCTTGAAATAAAAATAGACTCAGAATTGCCATTAATAAATCTTGTCGTACACAAACGCAATTTTCAAGTTCACCACAATCAGTCGGGGTTATCTCTCGATCTCCCGACATATTCTAGGCTTGTTATTGTAAGGTTAATGTGAATTGTACGGTTGATTCTTATGTCTTGGTGATAGAGACGCTAATACGGACAGCAAAGATCTCGTTTGTACGCAACCCTTAGATGGCGAGTTGTTTGTGAGCCATACTGTTCTCCCACGCGAATGCTCATTGCTATTGTATGGTGCAAATTAAAGATTAATTGATATGAAGAAATCACATGGTTTCTGGACCGCTTGTGTCTTTATCGGACTGCGCCAGAAGGTGTGATAAGATTTGAATATTTGTAATGAAATTGAGTCGCTTGCAGAATTTGTTTGTTAATGCAGATGTAAGTTTTTTTATTATCTTTGCTACTAGATATTAGCATAATAGATATTAGAATAAACAATCCGAACATGCTGCAATAAATCAAAATATTTGAAATCGGAAAATGGTATCACAGATGTTTCCTCTCCTTGCAGCGCTCTTGTCTTCGTAATGTTGATTTACTTGAAGTTGATCAAGTTAAGATCGTGCTTTACCTAATGAAATGCCATTTTTTACTTAGTAACTAGGATATTTCGAATGAATAATAATATTATATAATAATAGTCCCCCTAGCCGATTTCGACTACGGTGACCAGTCACAACGACTAACCAACTGCGCGGATAATAATTATAGTGCACAAGTGTGTGCGCAAACACAGGTGCACTCTCTATTCCTTTCACTCTCATAGCCCGATGGGACAGCAATCTGACACGACCAGAGAGAAATCAGGCGCAGGACCAACGGCTTTACGTGCTTTCCGAGGCACGGGAGTGAAACACCGCCAAGTTCAAGCTCTGGGCTTCCCTAGAATTTCTGAATAGAAAAACCCAGGTATATTTTTGGCCTGCCCCGGGAATTGGACCTCTGGCGCAGCCGTCGCTTTAAGGTGCGACCCTCTAACCACTGCGCCACCGAGGCAGTTTATATATGTAAGTACATATTTACTGGGTACATACCCATATTATGTAGTTATGAACGCAGTGATGTTGGTGCTATTTCATGTAGTGTAGGACTTCGCTTGGTAAGGGCCCACTGAAAACAAGCAGCTAGCCTTCATGAGGCCCGGCCTAGCCTTTATGCTGAGTAAAGTCCTCGTGATATTAACGTCACCAACATAGAAACGCACGCATTAAGAAGCATATTTATTGTTATTATAGTTTTACGACCTATTTTTCTAATATCAAAATGCTTTAATTTAATTAGCAAATGTCTTCTACCGCATCGATTCAAACTTGCACCATCTCCTAAACTAGACAACACAGAGGGTTGCGGTTCACGTTAATTAACTACTGACTGAAACTTGTTACAATAGAGTCAAGTTATTTGGAAATTGTTATTAAACCTTGCGTTAAATGTTAATAAAATAGCAAGATGAAACCGCAAACTTTTTAAATGTCAAACATCAAACGAAATATTTGACCCATGAAAATTGCAAAGTTAAAGATTAGGCTTCATATAACACAAAGTTATTTTAATTGAAACGATTTATAATACAGCTGAGTACAGAAAAAAAAGTGAATAACAATACTAATCAGGTACTTTTTAATTAAGAACAATGTTTTTGACCCTCACGTTTTTGGTTTTCACGCTAAAAATACAAATCGAACTAGATTCTAATAATGAAATAAGTAGCACAAAGATGTTGCTAATTAATTACAAAGAAGTAAATTTATCTCTTTACCAATACACATTTTTTTTCAGAAACCGAGTTGTCGACATCATTTATCTTTCAAACATCAGATGGCTCTTAAAACTCTGAGACAAAATTCTAGTTTTCACGATTTTATTGATTGTACCGAAAACATTTTTTTCGTAACAGTTATTCCAGTGATCGTGGTTACCGGTCTAGTCTGGTCAGTAAAAATGGCATGCGCCCGGATAGCGTAAGACACAGGATTCGATTCCTTGTAAGACACAGTTGCTTTTTCAACTGCAATTTATATTACCTATTAACTTTGTGTTGTGACTGGATTCTGAACTGTGTTTTTTTTTCTTTCAAGCGCGAATTTTAACTCAGTGTTTTTTAGCGCCATCAAGTGGTGTTTCCACCGCAAGAAACAAACAGTGAGGTTTAATCATAAAAGATAATGCTACAAAATATCTAAGTTACTTCAGTGTTTACTTAACTTTATAGTTGAGTTACTAAAATATTTAATATGGTGCTTTTAAAAGCACAGAAGTAATAATAAACCACCCCAATTCCTAATGTAAACTTTTGTAATAGTTCGCTGGAGGTAAAATGGAAGGTTGCCAAAAGTTTGTAACATTCTCCAACGTAACGAGAACGTACTGTTTTAACCATGGATAATAATTTTATTGTTTTAACCAACTATGACAAACCTCGAAAGGGTTTAAGTAAAATTATATTGTGCTAAAGCGGTTCCGTACTACATCCAATCAAAACCCGTAAAAAAAACAAATAAAAATGCGACATGTTTATTGTGCGTAATTTCTATCGTATGTCAATATCCTACCTTTTATATCCGAGTTCCTAATAGTTCCATGACCAGTAGCGCAACGAGTGGATACGCCAGAAAACTAAGCTTAGAAATATAGTCACAATAGAAATATTGGCTTGGGCTGGACATAAGGCCCCAATGGCAAATGAAACAGACATTGTGACCTGACCGAAATGATTCTTGGAATGAAGATCTTGAAGAAACACAAGAAGAAAAGGCGTACCGCCATAAACGGAGGTCTGATGATATCCGACGATACGCAAGACTTGGCTAGTAGACACTAAACTTGGGGCAAAACGTTATTTTTTGATAACCGTGACCGTCGTTACCGTTCCATAAAAATAACGTCGAAAAATCACCGTGACTTTGTCACCTAGGTTATTTATGTCACTATGGCGATTTTAGTCACGTAACGGTTTATGTAACTTCAGTTAATAATCGACTAATGATTAATTAAATGCGATGTTTAATAATGACAGGAGATAATATTCGCCAGACAACAGAAATATTGTCAAAACAATAGTAATCCGACTCTTGTAACTAAATTCATGAAAAAGAAATCACGTCAACCGAAAAGATTTTTTTCTCTGACTAGCTGATGTTTTTTTTTAACTTATAAGATTATGAGTTTTTTTTTTGATTACCAGCTTTTATTAATGATAAAATACAGAGACATTTGGAGCATTTGTAGAACATCTGGATCTCCAGTACAAAATACCTGATTCATAATAGTCAATATTTATTTATAAATAACTCGTAAATAATAGCCAAATTTATAGATAAAAATAATATTATTTGTATTTTATTTAACTGACCGTGTCTATTATAATTAAAATTAATTTAATTTATTATTTTGGCAAGAGTCACGAAATTTCGAGCGGATCGGCCACACTCAGAACTAATCGTAAGCTCGTGATCGTTCGGCCGCGCTCGGGACAGATCGTTCCTACCTACGTTCCTCGCTACTGTTGTGACGTGCGTGACTGAAACAGTAATAGATATTGGAACGATGGAACGACAAAAATAACGTTGTTACTTTGGAACGTTGTCACTTCTTGAAAAGTCACGGTGATATTTTAGGAAGGCAGATCACTGTTATTTTATAATCGTGACGTTATTTATCGCCCAAGTCTAGTAGACACTGGCGCAACACCTCTAGTCATGGCTTAAAATGGAGGAGGCCTACTTCCAAGATTGAATATGATTTGTGACCTGTTTTGTTAACCAAATGTCAGAATGGCTATCATAATGACCATTAAGGTATTGTTACGTCAAAACACGTACAATTGTAAATATTCAACAACTGGTTAAGACTTTCAACCATTTGATGAGTAAATTATCAATCATGCAATTGGGCCTAGGTCACTAAGTTCTATAAAAAAATACATATAAATATTGTATAATTTATTTGAAAACAAAACAGCTTATTATCACAATCGTATAATATTTCTCCTTACGAAAATGAATTTTACCTACGCTACGTGATAGGGTAAATAATTTCGTAGTCTCGAAATAATGGCTTTGTATCGCAATTTATTATGCATATAATATCAAATACCATTATTTTGAAAACATAAACATCAACGAAGAGACGTCATTAAGCCTCTAATGGTCGAATTTACTTGTGAACCCTATTATCGTCTGGATAATATTATTATGGTTGAATCATAAACGCAAGTGGAATTTGAAAATTTGCCAACTTAGGTATCGGCTTGTGCCTTTGTTGTGAGTTCCAAAAATGTACCTACCTACTTAGTTTGCCAAATGTATCAGTATTTGTGTAATCCTTCATTTATTGGTATCTATAAAAAAAATTTCATCCCTGCTGTTTTTCAACCCCTGATAGGTATAAATAAATATGATCAATATTTCTACTAGTATAATGAAATCCTGTGATAGAACTTTTTGTAGAGTTACAATGTAGGAACCTAAGTAAGAAGTGTAATAGGTATAATAAAAACAATTTGTTTTAAGTCTTTGAACAACCTTGAATGGCATTTACCTAGATGAAACTACGTTATACTTATTTGGGGCAGCTTCCTAGTAGGTTGCATATAAACAATCTGGATAGAAATCTTATCTTTCCACAAATCTTTTACACAGCTAGGTTGAACGAGCGATAGACGGTTCTGTTGTGGTCCGGACCTATTCTGTGAGATTATGCCCTAGTTTTGACTTTAGCCGTCCCTCTTAGGCTGCGTTTCCACCAGAGATGTGCGATGGAAATGTGTCGTACGAGGATGTCTAGCTGTGCTGTGGAAATGTGTGGGTGTTTCCACCAAAGCTGTGCGGTGAAAATGTGTCTACGAGGATGTGTAGCGGAGCTGTGAAAATGCGTATTAATGTGTGGTGCGAGGATGCGTTGCGAAGCTGTGAAATGTGTCGACGGGGGTGCGGTGTAGTGGGAGCGGAGTAACGTGAACGCCTCACAGTGGTTCCAAATAAATGAAAAATGGACATTGATGCTAGAAGCTTGAAAATTTTTCTGATGGTTTACACTAAGTCAACTTATATGACAAAAAATATATATCATCCTACCACGACTACATCGTAGTAAAAAAAAATATAAGTATATTTAATATATTTTAATATATATTTTTTTGTATAGAAGAAATCATATTTCTGTTTATTTCTCGAAACACTTAAAAGCTGTGTGTTCTTCTATTGTTCAAAATTATAGTACTAATAAACTGCGTATCTTCTGCTTCCATTTCTTCATCGCAAATTGTTAAATATAAGTATCTTCTTTTTCCAATTATCCATATCTATTTTGCGCACTTCTACTTCCAACAAACTCCGTCTATGGACTGGCTGGTACAGTATGCGCGCAAACTTCGCAACACATCCCTCGCACACATTCCTCGCACACATCCCTCGCACACATCCCTCGCACACATCCCTCGTACACATCCCTCGCACACATTCTTCGCTTGTTTTGTATGCGCAAAAACCTAGCTCCGCTGAGCCGTTTCCACCAGAGCTGTGCTGACCGAGGCGAGGTAAATGAAGCGATTCTATTGGTTCTTTACAAACACATTCCTCGCTACGCATCCTCGCACATCTCTGGTGGAAACGCAGCCTTACTCATGCCAGTAAGGTTGTGCTAACGAGCGCATATAGCTAGAGTAATAAAATACATACGAAGTTTTGCTGAGTCATTACCACCAGCCGCATCGTCAATTGCTAAACATATTATAGGTAGGCCTTCCTCATGATTTTCCATAGTAACCATGACCCAGTGATCCTGCAATTTTGGCCAGTTCGTAAGTCCATCTTGTCGGTGGAAATCCTTCGTTACGTTTTTTTAACTTTTATTTTATTTTCTTTTTCTTTTTTTTTATTAAAAAAAACCATACAGCGTTACATAATATATGCTCAGTCAAGGTAAAAACAAAAGGTAAAGCCAATTACAAGGTTTCCTTAGACAAACTTATAGTAAGTACGTACTTTTCATGAAAAGGTTTAAATCTTTTCTGTCCCAACGGATAGCGGTTTCACGGAGTAAGACCTCTGATTTCTTTGCTAATTGAAACTTGAACAAGATGTTATCCGCCATACTTTCGATTAACAAGATGGCGTCGCAATTTCCTTTGATCTACGCGAATACAAATTAGGCTAACCATTTACTGGTTCAGTTGGCTTCAAAAAGATCTATTACTGAATACAGTTATACAGGGGTATTTAGTTAGAGCTTTAAGTGAGTTTCTAGACTCAATCGAACTAGAAAAAACTCACAGAATTTTTTGTATTTTAAGAACGTTAGTAATTTTGTTTTTTTTTGTATTCTGTTGTAAACTTATCAAAATACAATTTGAATACTTTTTAAATGAAACTCCTGTCCTCTATTTTCAGTCGCTAATATCTGATGACTGGTTGCGATTAAGATAATATTATGCAACTGAACTATACATATGATACTTTGATTTTATTGTAATAGATTGTTTATGTATTTTGAATTTATAATCTGCCTACTTATTAATAATTAAATTCATTTCTTTGTCGCACCGCCCACAATCATTTCTACTTAGCCCAAAGGTATGACTGGAAGAGAATGCCATATGGCGTTAAGTCCACCTTTTGTACAGTTTTTGGTTGTGAAATAAAGTATAAATAAATAAAGGGAGGCGTTTAATTTTTCACGTGGCACTTACAATGCACATTGGGGAAAGTATAGTACGTATCAATCTTAAGCCTTTTTAGTAAAAAGGCATTTCACATGGCAATAAGGCATGCAAATGGTGTCTCAATTTATCAATAGACGCACACAAAAGGGCAATTTCATTGCATGCGATGTGAAGATAGAATACATTCACAATAACTTATGAATAAATCCACGCCAAGTGCACGTACGGAATTTATTCCATATCCTGCCGATGGAATCTGTCTGAATATAGAATAGAAAATGTGAATAGTTCACTATTTATTCTAGAGTATGAGATGTTTTCAGCACGGACACGCGCTTTTTTAGGAGTTAAATTTGTTTCTCTTACCGAGCGTAATTTGGTTCTTTTATTTAATTTTTGATGAATTTCGTTATTATAAAGCAGCCAGTATAATCCAAAATGTATTGTTAAAAGACGCAGTCTCGTTTCGTTTGAACACTAACAAATTACGAAGTGAACAACTTTCAGCGGACTTCACAACCTTGCTCCGGGGCACAGCCATTATTTTGGCCGGCTATTTACATAGTTGAAAACTTACAGTTTTGTGCCCGTTCTATAGCAAAGGAAACTTTCGTTTATTGATCAGAAAAAGGTTTTAAAAATACTGAATATATTTATGATAGGATGAAAGGAGGTGACCAAAAGCATTGGTAGCGTTGTAAGTTTGAAGGATTATTAGAAGTTACATAAAATTTAGGTGATAGCTTAAAATAAGACATTAAAAAAATGTGTTCCGTTTTATAATAGTTTGTTAGTATTTTTTATGCAAATGCATACAGGTAAATCAAAGATAACCTTGAATAATGTTACATCTTAGTTACGTTCACGAATATAGTCCCATCACTTTTATACCTTTAAAATTAAATCGTATAGTAATATCGAAGACGGTAATCCATTAGGCGTGGCTAAACCGAGACTGAGCCAACCGGTCTATTACGTAACAAACAAAATAATATTCCTGCCCCTACCAATAATAAGTTTGCTTGCTTTAATTTTTTGTGTCTATGATTTCGTTAAGTTCACTTTGTTTTAGGCCCAATTTTTTACTCCATAGTAATGGAAAAGTTACGTTACCAGCGGTTGAATATTTATGATTGTGTGTGTTTTGCAGGAAAAATATCTTTACCAATTGGTCATTTAACGAGCCATTCTGACATTTGGTTAAGGTATCTTATCTTCAAAACACAATAGTAAATATTCCATCGCTGGTAACGTAACTTCACCATTACTTTCGATAAAGAAATTGGGCCTTAGACGTCTTGCGATAGATCGCACAATAACTGTGCAATTAATGCTGATCGCAAATTTTAACGCTTCAAAATAAGTCTGTCAAATGCACTCAAAACGGATCAGTGACTAAGACCTTTTACCCACCGAAAGGAAAATACGGGCTAAATTGCCCCGCAATGCACTCTTTGTTAAATAAACATGTTTGCGGAGAAAACACGAAACTGCTTGCTGTTATAATATTGTTTTGTTCTAAACTTGTTTTGGGTTAAACGCGACATAAAGAATACGGCTGCTAGATGCACTTTTGGCGGTCTTGGTTTTATATTTACGGAATGAAACTTATAACTTTGACCTAGTTCAAGTTATAATACATTTAGATTTAATGTATTAGTGTAAGATGTTTTAGTGCATGCATCAAATTAGTGGTCGTGAATGATTTGTGGCCGCAGAGGAAGCGAGTATTTAATACTACTATAGTATAATATACTATATTTTATGTATACTATACTACAGGTTAATTGTCTCCCAGAACCTTGTTTACGACATTGAACATAATTTTGATGGCATTCATGCAAATATTATTTTCTTAAATAAAGCACACAACTCAACCATCAAAGAGTAAATACCTACATGTAACTAAAGATTATGCATGGTATCTGAGTTTTTTACCTATCAACGGATTCGTGTGGGCATTTTATCGCCGATGACTGTTGTAGCTAGCTCCGATCGCTTCGCTCGCATCGCTCTTCAAACACTTTTATGTTCGCTTAAAGTACGCTTGACCACATGTGAAGTATAAAGTTTATTAGACTCGGGATTTTCCATTGATACGGTAAGACATCGTACCGGACGTAATAAAGTGACTAATTAAGCTCAATGTGATAACTCGTGATTCCGTAGCAATTTATTTTTGACAATTTTTTTTTTAATTTTTACACGAATAGGACACAAATTATGTTTTTTATGAATAAAACATCTACTCTGAAAAAAATATTTCAGACTTTAAAATACCTGAATATTATTACGTAAAGGTTATTGAACTTTATTTTCAATCCCTACCTTAGGCCGAACATGAGAAAACAGAAAAGATCCATTCCAATCGTTACAATCACATAACCTCACATTCAGTGTTTGCGTATTTATTACCGTATTCGTTATCCCATTCCGAAAGGGATGCTTTTAAAAGAACTCTTTGAAAGCATATTCCAAATCCAAAAACTCATCTAGTGGTTCTTGTTACACGTGAATTGCCTATTTCGTCCTGAATAATTCTTTGTACGTAAAACCTCAGAGGTACATTCATTTGAAAAACAGCCAGCCTATTCAATTCGAGGTAGGACGGCGGATCAGCCCCCTTACTCTGGACACAAAATCCGATCCAATGAATATAGCCATCCCTGTCACACGCATACATGGCCTGGTATGAGTGACAAGGATGGCTATAACCATTGGATCGTATTTTGTGTTCAGAGTACGGCCTCAGATGGATAGAGGCACCACGCAATACAATTTCGTTAGAGCATGCGAATCTGTTGAGATGTAGCCTTTCAAATCTGTTGTATTGGTTGAGGGAAGGTGAACTGTTGTAATGTAAGCTTAGGATTTTGTTAGCACGAGCGTTCAGCTCACAAGTCACTATGCGTGATGGTGGTTTAGTAATTTTTATTAGTTTCAATACCGACATTCATAAAAATAGATAAAGAATAGCTTAAGCTTAGTTGTTTAAGTACCTATGTAGTAATTTACCTTTAAGTACGTCGTAGCTTTTGCTTTAAAGTATGATACACAAGCACTTCAAATACTGGATATAAATAATCATCATATTTTTTTTAATAGGTATAAATAATAGGCAATTCAAATGAACAGATAATGACCAAAGATTAATTTTTGATTACCAAACATAGTTTGCTAACAATCTAGCAATCAAGGCGCAGGCGGCTAGGCCACGCTCACTTGGTTTATTCCTATTGCGACTTTTGCACGTGCGAGAAAAAAATATGTATTCCTATGTGAACTGCAAAACCAAATTTTCCTAAAACTTACTGAGCTTTATTTATGGGAGTCTTTTGTTTATCTTAAGTTTTAGGTACTGTTCCCTTCTTTTATCTCTTTGAATATGGCAAGGATGAAAAGTAACACCGTGTATACTCATTTATAGCTCATGGTAATTATCGCTAGCACTCATACAGTTCACCCCGTTAGGAACAAACGTTCCCTGTGAAAATGCCTAGAAAGTGAATAAGCGCTCAAGAAGCTGCTTGTGCCTTTGAGGCTTTGCGTTCCACTGCTCGATGACCTCCTTAGTAGCTCAGCTCTACTCATATATCTACTTACATGTACAGCCTTTTATTTTTAACGTCGTTTTACTTCAAACTGCACATAGTATTAAATACACGCAATGACGTATTCAAAAGTATCCGAGAGTTTTGTACTGATGGATTTAGCACGATAACGTCCTCTTGGTCGTATCCGACCACGGCGGTCAATCTCAATTGAGATTGGCCATCGGCACGGGACATTGTTTTTGTATTGTTCTTTAGGTCTTCAGTAAAATAAAAGATTTAGTTTTGTTTGAAAGCAATGGGGTTTTATTCTTCATAACCTTTAATCCTCTTCCCTTTACAACGGTACCGGAGCAAGTGACCCGTTTCTATGACTAGTATCTCAGATACACTTTCTATAGTCTGTACACTTAGCACATGCATCCATTTTTAGGTTATCTTATAAACTGCCAAAGCTGTCGCCCAGCTAGTTGACAGACGTCTGTACGACGTTCGGATATTACAGTTTTAGTGCTCAAATGTATGCGCAATACACAAGGGTGCCCTCGGTTACTTTACTCCCATTATTCGGTGAGACGCCAGATCGGTGAGAGATCAGGATATCACGATAGCTCAGATGATATTTAACAACATTGGTCTGGTTAACTAAAACTCATTATTTAAAATCATACTGAAATGTAAATTTTCGAATTCTAAATTACACATTTATAAATTAATCATAAATTGCTTACTCCTGAGTTCCAGTAGAAAATTAATTACCCATTTAATTCATAGCTAATTATGTCCCAATGACTATTCATCATAATTATTGAATAATAATTTTCCACATAGCGTTATTAGGTCATTAGCTCTGATTATAGCCCTCCAAAAAATACCAATGTAAGTAAAATCAATACTATCTATGTTCAAATGGATGAGTAGATAGAAGGTTTTGTTCTATACTACCCTTTGATATATCCGTCATCTTAACAAAGCTTACGTAAGTGAACAATAACTAAAAGCTGAAAAATACGAACGTTGTATGAAAACGCTTAGGTAATAAGAATTGAAAAATTTATCTTATGAAACTTATAATAACACTATGAGTGTCAAAGACATTCAAGTACAGTTCTGCTCGTGAAATACATGAGCATTGCTAGCATTCGAGAAAAAAAATCAAACATAAGAGAACGTCACGGTATTAAATATCGCGATTCTATTCATTTATAATTATGGTAGATACATAACGTAATCAAAACAAAATTGTTGTATTCAATAATATTTGAATATGTGTACAAGTCTATTGCAACATCGAATTTGTAGTTAGAACCACAAATTCAAAATTTATGTTCAGTAATTGGAACCCGCTAATTGTATTAATTATTACAACCACCATTTGTGAGTTCTAATTTATCAACATCACAGAACAAAGCATTGTAATTAAGAGGAGGTTATTATTGAATTCGAAATGAAACATTCATTATTTACCTACACTAATACGTATTCTATGTTCTTTGAGCTAAATATTATGTATCTTAAAGGTAATAAACACCAATTTAACAAACATCATTGATAAGGTTACTCAAAATAATACAACCAAATTATTAGATTATTGCCTATTTTTTTAATTAAAAACACATTTTACAGGAAAAAATAGCAGTCGGGAAACATATCAAAACTTTCATTTTTATCGTAAATAAAATACCAGTTATATTCTCCTTTATTTCAATCATAAGCTTGCAATTAACAGAACTTACTTCGCAATTATTGGAAAATATTTTCAAACGCCGTAAAATGGAAGTGTACGTCGAAAAATATTGTGGCTACATTGAGAAAAAATTGGTTGCAGTGCAGTGTAATAACAAAGGAAGAAACATAGCGACCCATTAAGAACTATCGAGTTGGGTTGATTCCACAAAGGGTAAACCAATTTTTGCTGCTTCTTTTCACTTAATGTTACGACCACCGTCTTGCGCTGTTTTAAAGTTTACTTTCTGTATTGTTTGAGTTGCCAATTGGATAACGTTGACGATATAACCTTTCCTTGGAATTTCTTAAACATATTTTGCCCTTGATTTTGCGTTACGAAAGCTAGACAATATTTTCATACATTTTGAGCCGGTATTAGGAAAAATAAAACATTTTGGTTTAGCTAGAGCTACGCTAAGCCCTAAAAACATCAGTCGTCTTTCCGCATAGCATATTTACTCGAAGGCGAAATTTTGGCAAAATCGTTCACTTACACTAGGTGGAGACGGCCTTCATATTCACTGAGACAAAATGTATCTCTCTGCTAGAAGCACTGTTTTTGACATTTCAAGTAGGTAACTAATCGGTAAAATATTTTTTCTCGAATGCTCCAAAGAGTAGCGTTCTGAGTTCCTTGGTAGCTATCAACTCCAAACATCAGCTGTTGCCATCGCATTATTCTTTTGTAGCTTATATAACAGATCTGCTAGAAAGCAGCGCAACTTATATATTCTGTGGCGCAACAGTGATATTGCAAACGATAAAATAATTGGCCAATTAAAACCGTCGATCACAAACGTCAACTTGTTTCGTGGACTAAAGGTTTCCCAAATCAAAGGTCCGATTTTCAGCTTAGGGTCCGAGCGGTAATGCGATTATCGTCCTCGGGTTTGTAATTTCGCTTTGACCATCGCGGCAAGCGTCAATTTGTCGAGGTCCAATGATTTGCCGTGATTTGATTGCGATGACGGGCTGACTTAACCATGAACTCTTATAATTCAACTGTTTGTGAACTGCCTGGCACTTTTTGGCGTTTTGTTCATGCAAAATAAGTTTTAAAAAAAGTAGAGCATTATGTAAAAATACGTACTCGTATAACTAACAGCTACAATATTGAACTAAAAAGTTATTATGTATATTATATATTTTGCAAGGCTATACTTTTTAATGTCAATAGTGAAAATATTTTAACAGCGTCTCTTATTACATCTTACAAAGTAAGCCTCTAAGTTTCTGTTACAAAACATTTTTGATCTATTGTGGAGAAGTGGTTATTTGGAATATTTTCACCCAATACGAGGTGACCATATATAATATTTTCTTACAAAATTTAAATACGTATCATGCAAAGACCCTCCTGGCCCCAAAAAGTTAGTTGTCATTGGTTGGTTGTACGATTGTTTATTTCAATCAAGAACATTTGACGTAATCGTAGCAAGCTGACATCAGTCGGCAGCACGAAGCACTCCCGTGTCGAAAGCCTTACCAAAGATGACGTCATACTAACGTAAATATGGCACGTCCAGAAACAAGTTAAACGATCTATTTAATGAAAATTGTTGAAATATATTATCTTATTTGTGTGTCAAATTTTTTGTTCGTTTTACGTCCGGTTGAGGCGCTTTCAAATTATCATACAAATGATTACGTTACTATACGAATACTTTGACGCAATTATTCGTGATTGGGGTACTAAACAAGGTAAAAAAAATAGGTACCCAATTTGTTAACAAGTGCTAGAGCATACAACATCCTTGGAATTGTAAGGCATTCTACCGGATGGTACCAAATATGGTTTCCTTTTCCTCAGCGTGATTCCCCGTTTCTTTCTATTCAAAGGTAATAATAGGAAAACGTCTATTCATAGTAGGTACAAAACGGAACCTATTCAATGAAAATTTGTATTGTAGTAGCCATTTAGGTACTGGGTTCGCAAGAGTAGGAAAAGCTATTTATAAGAGTAGCAAAAGTATTATTTTGAAAAAAAAAGTTATTTATTTTTGAACAAGTAAAGCAGATTTTTTTATTAAGAGATTATCGGCAGAATATCACAATACTGAAATTGACCTAAATAAATTTATATTTTAACGATGAAAATTAAAAGTTTTTTTCTAGTTGATATTGCTTGCAACCTTAAGCCGGGTTGCATGGTCTATAGATAACTCAATTTATGGTGAAATATTATTACCAGCGGTTGACCATTGGCCGGGTTTTCAAGTAAGAATGGCTATTTCGATGACCATTGGTTTAGATATCTTTTCAAAATACGTACAATTTGAAATATTTTACCGCGGGTAAACGATTAGTTGAGATAACTATTAATCACGAAATCCAACCTTTTGTCATCTTCCAAAAAATAATTTCATATAAGCTAATAATACAAAACAAACACGACAATATGTTAGCAACCAAAGAACAATAACTAATATTTCCATCCAACATATTATTATTGAAGTTTCCAAACCTCATATTTACTGCCAAAATAGTTATAAACAATATCTCATCTAGATTTTTCAATTTAACCCCGCAAATGGTCTTAACGTCTCGACCTAAAATGGTATGTTCCGTTATCGTGCATTATCTGTGTCAATAAATTCAAAGTTGGGTCGTTCTGTAAAATTTTTAGTGGAAAAATGTCTCGGTGCACTGTAAACATTGGTATCGAGCACTTTGGCCATCGGAACTTTGCTTTTGGTATGCAATTTCCTCTGGATTCAATTACGCGCATACCGGATCGAAGTATTATAGAACATTTGCATGGATGTTGTTTTGTTACAAGCGCTTATCGTGATCGGGTGATCAGAGTTTTTGATTGAAGTTAAAGTATTTGTCCTTCATTGTGGTGTGGGCAAAAATGGGACTTAGGTTTTTTAGTTTAGATGGACTTTGAGGCGTTAAACACACAAGCTTCAGTGTTTATTAAGAAAGTCATTTATACAAAATTTGATGTCTTTAATTTACAGCCTCATCTGAGAATTTAATACCAGTTAATGAATCAACAACCACTATTACGATCCTAGCCTTTGTTATATCACTAACCCAATTACACAGATCTTAGGACACATTCACCCGGATCCGTCATAGTCGACGCATATCACGGTTTCCCAATTAAACTCTACGCGCATTAATTTAGTCGCATCGGTCGTTTCGGCCGAGTCATGACGTCACGTAGCTGCCTCGTTGATCAACTAAGGGGTTATGTACCTTGGAGGCTACGGTTACGGTGACAAGCGGTAGATTGATTTACCATAACTTTAGACGCTACTTTTGTTTTTAGAGTATGTTCTACCGAAATTACCCATAAATTTATATGTACCTATGTATATTATGTTTAAAGTATCTAATAGTAAGCGACAAAAGGATAAATTTACACTTTAATGGACAGTTATCCAGACACAATAGAAATTATATTGTTATATCGCCTTTTAGTTAGTAACAGCTAATAACAATTCCATTAATTAAAAAGCCTTAGTGAAAGATGCAGTTATTGGTTCAAGCTTCAATTTACTATTATTATGTTTTTGTTTTTTTAAGCCTTATTTATTATTTTCTACATTGTGTACAAAAAAACTTCATCCTACTAATGTCTTTTTGTTTGAGTTTTTACTACGAGATGCTGTACAAAATGTTCATTGTCTATAGAACTGTACCCTTATCACGAAGAACTTTCGAATACGTAAGCGTATCGAGAAATGTCAATTCATATGGAAATTGGACTAGCGCCCCTGGCGGTGCGTTAAGAAATCACTTTTTTAATATTATAGATTTTGTCATTTATCAATGTCGATACGTTTACGCATTCGTAAGTTTATCGTGCTAAGGGTAGTACCCTTCAGTAATATTTGATTCATTTGGACGATATGTTTTGTGTATTGGTTAGCGCTCCTGACTAACGCCGGCCGTCGCGGATTCGAATCCCACAAGGGCAAATGTTGGTGTGATGAGCACGAATATTCGTACCTACATCATGGATGTTATATGTATTTGAGTATTTATGGGAAACGCCCCCGTCATATTCGCTGTCTGGTACTTCGTAACAGAAGGATGAAAATTCTTTACCACGAAACCAGACAGTGAGTGTGCTGTCTGGCACATATTTTTTTATTTATTTATTTACTTTATATCTTGACCAACTGTATTTCTTGCGCTGTGACTCTTACATTAATACGCTGAGAGCGGGAAGTAAAGGGAACTTGGAACTTTGGAATAACTTGAGAACATATTTGCAGTTATAGAGAAGGACGCAAGAACTAGTTGTTAACGCGCATGCAAATGGAAAAAACGTGAAGTTCTTAATACACTCGTGTGTTAGGGGCCTTTATTGATTATTGTAGGTTATTACTTGTATAAAGTTGTCGTTTTTATAGTGACGTTCATCAAGTTCTATTATAGTAACTTTTTTCTAAGTAAACAAAGTAAGATTGTGGCGTTATTATCCTATAACAATTATTATACCTCCACTATAACACAAACATATATACTGTAATAAATGTGAGTGCTAGAATATAAAAGAGCGGAGGCACGAATAACAGTATTCTAGCAGATTTATTTGGTACCACTTTCAAATGCAAGTATGAGCTTGCTTCAAAATTGACAGAAAGTATTCATAGCATCACTACAAATTGCATTGCGACAGCAATCAAATTACATACCTAATAGTCGCATAGTAGTCCCCATATTTTTTAAACTTTTTTCTTTTCCGCGTAACGCAAAAGATAAAACATTTAACAATCGCTCATTGCACCACAGTGGGGGCCTACTTGCCCCGAAACACGTGCAAATAATGACAACAGCCGGGCCCGTGGGCCTCTACATTATCATTAATTTAATAGCCGAAGGCCCAGACAGCATAGTTTCGATGGTCACTCGCGATCGTGACTGGCCTAACTCGCTAACTTGCGCTCTTGTAATGTCTTGTAGTTATAATAAGGGTCAAGTTTTGGGTCAAAGTGTCAAAAGGTTCCTCCTTTTGATAGAGGTAGCGAAGATAGGCTTTTAAAATGCCGTCACATGTCGCAGTTCTTAATTTTTTTGATCATTTGCCTATTTAGTTCTAGACGTTTAAACATATTGGAATATTGGTTATTTTAAATTAAACCATATAAATCAACCTTTACTTACCTATGGCATACTTGGTTACATATTATTTCACAAAACAAAATGATTATTTAGTACATAATGAATCATTGTTCAAAAAAAAAATGAGTCAGTTTCTTTACAAAATTAAGTTTTGCGTTTAGTAAAACAGCTGGTTTAAAAGATGTTTTACGTGATGAAAAATTACAGTGCGTCCCTAAAAGCCCATAAAACTGATGAGCACTAAAATTTTAATTCATAATTATAACCTCGGCTATAAAAAGCCTACTAAATAATTTACCGACAAAATTCACGCAGCGCTAGACTGTGGCGTATTAAAATGTCATATCAATTTCATACTGTCGATCGTTCTGAGTGGAAGCATTGAAACAATGGGAATTAACCATTAAATATTTGTGTAATCTGTCTGAATGTCAATGTCGAAAATGCAAATGGTTTTCGTTTCAGTTTCACGCTTTTTGTACAGACTCATCAACAGTCATTTAGCGCTTAAAGCAAAACAGTTTTAAACGGGTAGACTTTTTTAATTCATTAGGTATGATAAAGTATTTTTTTTTTACCTACAAAAACCAAACCTTAGTGTTTATGAGCTCACCGGAGTCAATCATTAATGTATATTTTTTTTGCATACAATAACAATATAATAATATTATCTTCTGTATCTGTTTCATCATCATCATTATCAGCCAAAGAACGTCCACTGCTGAACATAGGCCACCCCCACGGTTTTCCACAGCGACCGGTTGTGAGCGGTCTGCATCCAGTGTGATCATATCCAATATGTATATCTAGAGTGTATCTGTTTATAAAGCTTGTACTCATTACATGATACAAAATAAGCTGAAGCTTATTTACGACCCTGTAATATCTCGTCGTTTACAATGTTATCCTAACAATTATGGTAATAAACAAAACAGTTTGTCAAGAACAGTGGCTGGTGCGTAGATCGCGCAAGTTCACTCATTACATTTCGCACTCCATTGAGGCGTCAGGCTTCATTTGTATTTGCCGACCTATTTAATAAGACCCCTTTAACAACTCATCATTGACCCAGACCCGTAAATTCATACCACAAATGGAGACACATAGGCCAACATTAGTTGGTCACGTAAGAAGGGTTCTCGAATTAATTTGATGACCTACTTTTTTGATGCTGACTCATGAATTGAGTGAGCACTTTGATGATATTGGATTTAGTTTAGGTGGTTAAAATAAAGAATTTCTCCATTACCGAATTAAGCGACGTAAGTGTAACATTGATTTTAATACTTTGTAAAAATTAACTGAAGCCAAAAGTTAACTGTTTGAAATTTTTTTCTTTTCATACCTACGAGGCGAGGCGTTTTTTTTTCAATTTCATATCCAAGTAAAGGATTCATGGATTCAAGAGTCATGGATATCAGAATGCTGCGACTGAAAATGTGTATAATTATTATTAATTATATTTAACATTGCCAGACACATAAATCTCATTTATACTGATAATGAACTCATATTCATGAAAACATGTTTTAGATTTAATTAAGCGTAAAATAACTCATGCATGAAAATTAATGCTCTAGCTAAAACGAAAACAATTTAAAAATATTAAATGATAGTCAGCGTTAGTTAAAACATGTTTACTTAACTTATTGTGATTGGCGGCTTTGTCTGTTTTGAAGCAATGAAAATGGTGAAGTTATTTTTTCAACTAGCAATCAAAGCGAGCAATTTGCTGTTTTTAATTAATTCCGGGTTCATTATCGAATGCGAGACGAACGGATCGTGGAAATGAATGAATGTGCGCCGTAATGATACGATTAATTAAGAGGTAGGTAATATGTAGCACTGATTATAAATGCATCTGCATACATGTTACTTACTGTTGCAACTTCATATCAGTCTAGGAAAGAATGAACTACGATAATATGTTTAAAGTTTTGTCGCTTTCAGATCATCGATTATTTTTTAGGTTTTTTAGACACTGTTATTAAGCCAAAAATACGAACAATCAGGTAATGAAATTGCTTTTCATGAATTTCACTTTCAAATTTATTGAACGGAGCGAGTATCACAGCATCGTTTGATTTTGACAAGCCGTGAAAACGTGATTCGTTTGTTCATCATGTCGAGCTTACGGTTTTCGGAGAACCCAACTTAAGAAACAAGCAAAGGTAATATTTTAATTACTTATTTGACGACCTCCGTGGTGTAGTGGCTAAGCACGCTGGGTTTCAAGGCGTCGCCGCTCCAAGGTCCCGGGTTCGATTCCCGGTCGGGTCAATGTAGAAATCAAAATTTTCTATATTGTCCCGGGTCTGGGTGTTGTGGTACCACCGTTGTGTCTGATTTCCATAACACAAAGTGCATTAGCTACTTACTTTGGGATCAGAGCAATTATGTGATTGGTGTCCAATATTTATTTATTATTTATTCCTGCTATTATAATTTTCACCATTACTTGCACAAGTACACACAAATGAATGAAGACTCTTTTTCTGTCTGCTGAAAACTTTGTCACTACAATAACCTTTAGCATTCCACTTATCGCAGTCAAAGCAAGACGAAAACAATAACAAGTAAGCGAGGAAGATTTCGGCTTTTTATTAAACAGACGTCAATCATAGCTGCTTGCTTAATAAACGTTATAAACATTGTTTCCCTTGACTTCCCTTCGAGTAACAGTCTATGTTAGAAACGAGAAGTAAAAATATATAAAAGTAAACAAGAAAAGCAAGAAAGAAATAAACCAATATGAATGAGGTGACAATCACTATTCTTTTGCGAAAGAGCAAGACAGAAATAAAACAATATGAATGAAGTGGACAGTCACTATTCTTTTGCGACACACTTAAGTAGGGGTTAACACTACCTTATTTAAATACTATTAACATAGTAGGTGTACTAATACATTAAACGTTTATAAACTTGGTTGTATAGCAAGGATGTAAGGGGGCCAATAAGTTCGATAAGCAATATTTTGTTGGCGTTATAAATTTTGTTTAACTGCATTCATTTATCAGCCTACATTATATCTAGGTAGAGATAGAACATAAGTTCTTACTGAGAATTGATACATATAAACGATGAATTAATACATTAAAAACCATGTGCATGTGCTGAAAAGTTAGCACACTAGATTTTAAGTTAGTTTGCTTAAAGATATAGGTAGTACACGGTCTATTGATTATTAATTTTGACTTAGTATTTAAAAGATCGCTTTTTTCTTATTGCTTGTGCCCATGTCAGACCATGGAAGCTCCGATAATGGTTTAGCTTAACACGACACTTATTGCCAAAATAAATCATCGCCCACCAACGTGTTATTTTACGATTTGCTGTACAACCAAAACAATATTTTTTGGGTGCGGCTGGCCACGGCACGTTATGGGTTTTATTTTTATTATTCATTTTGTTTCACTTTATGAAAGTGTTTTTTGGGTAAGTTGTTGAATGGGCAAGCCCAGCTGAATTTTGTATTTTTTTGGTTAATGCGTTATCATGAAGCACACAATAAGACTTGCATGATGTTTTTATACTTCATATATTATACCACTTACCTACTACACCTTTTACACAAAAAAACAAAATTTTCCGAATTCCCAAGTGGTTGACTTTAACGAATGTCGTGCAATAAAGTTTAAATAAATTAAATCCTACATATGGTTTGTATCAGTTTCTCCATCTTATTCTACCAATGCTCATTCGCAGAAAGGCTTTATTTTTCTCTCAGTCTATTATTGAGAATGACGCTACACTCAATCTAGCAATATTATAATCATAACTTCACAATACGAAACCAATGGCTATTAACTATTTACTACTAGCATTTCCTCACGTTTTAGCTCACGCAAATATAGGATCTCACAAAATAGCATTATGAATCATTCAATAGTACATGAGTTATTTAGTAGCCCATATGCTAATTCAAGGTATAAGCCATATTTGTCCTAGTTCCTCAAAATCCATCCAGTAGTTTAAACGTAAAAGAATAACAAACATCCATACATCCCCACTAACTTTTGCATTTATAATATTAGTGGGATATGTAATAGGGGCAAAAAAAATAATCACTGATTCTACAGAGTACACGTAGTTACCTTGACCTGGTCATAGTGCTGTAAAATGCTATAACTCGGAGTTATCGTAATCCAAATTATAATCCCTAATCCATGTAAGTAAAAATTTGTAGTTCGTTGTAGAAAATGACAATGTCAAGTTCTACGACAAGACACATTTGTTTGCAATACATTGCTACGCGTAATTATTGACGACGCGTTTGGTGTATTGGTTAGCGCTCCTGACTATTACGCCAGCCGTCGCGGGTTCGAATCCCGCAAGGGGCAAATGTTTGTGTGATGAACACGAACATTTGTACCTAAGTCATGGATGTTATATGTATTTTATTATATTATGGGAGACGCCTCCGTCATTATCGTTGTCTGGTAATTCGTACACAAGGAAAATAATTCCTCACCACGAAAACAGACAATTGGTTTGTTGTCTGGCGCATATTTTTTTATTTATTGCTAGTTCGATTTAATTTGTAAGAAAATATTTATTTTTTATTTTTATTATAATAATAAATTAAATCCATTTTGAATTGATTAATAGTTACTCAAAGGGCCTATATATTTTTTTTTCTCATATTACAGGCCACACCCTGTATATATAATACATCTGCATGTTTTATGTAATACCGATGCACTATGAGAGTTTTAATATCTGAGGTCGCATCCCCCTTTTCTGTAACATGACGGTTTATGGAGTTTAGAATTCACCTCATTTATTTACCAACATGTTTGCACAACCATTGTTCGTCACCCATTGTTACTATTTACGTCACCTCTCAAAGTACATGCACTATTTAATTAAGTCCCCAGAAGGTTTCACTGGGGCCTTTTATTTATTTTAGCTAAGGGTTTCGGTGTTTATTTGCAGGGGACTTATTTGCCTCCACTTTATTGGAAAGTGACAGTAAGTTTGTATTAGAATACGTGTCTGCATGCCTATTTATATGGGGCCCTATTTCGGGTACCCAAAATCTTATTTTTTATTATTTATACTTTATATCACAGCATTTTTTTTAAAGGTGGAATTATCTTGTATCATTCATGGCAATATTTTGTTGTGAAAATTATTTTCCAACTTTACACACCGGACATATTTAGAGGAACGGAAAAATATGTTTTTTTTAAAATATATTGGGGGTTATTTGAGAAGCTGTTTGTTCTATGTGATCATTTGAACATAAAAAAAATTACAATAGTTAAAAATATTTATATTTAAAATTAATTTCGTAAATGTCGTATAAATGTCAGATTCTGAATCCATTTGCCAGTCCCAGATGTACTAGTGTTACTTATAAGATACATAGGGAAGAAGATGGCATGTAGTTATAAATATCGAAAAGCTGACTATTTATCAATTTTGCATTATTTGTCTCCATTTAAAGTTCTAAAATTAATTAACCAATTTATATTTTGATCACTTTATATTATAACTAAGTAATAACTATGCTAAACAAGCAAGTTTTGTTCATATTTGGCACATAGTACCTTATTTAGCTAAGACATTTTTTCTCCGGTCTATCTGGGTTTACTACCCCTAATTCTCATTAGATGGAATAGAGTAGTTGAAAAGTAAACGACCTCTTGTTACATCTTTACCTATTGTTACGTTATCTTTTCCACTAGATAGTTTTCGTTATCTTAAACATTTCGAGTCTTATTAAAGAAGCAGAGGGCAATGCCCGGGGATATACCAAGTTACCTGTCGCAGAGGATAGTGGAAACTAATTACTCGTGTTTTGTCTTAGCTAGTAATTATTCAGGTATAGCGTTTGTGTAGTGTGATACTCATAAAATCCCTTGTACTGAGAAATTGTTTTTTTTATTTTTTCTGATTATCGTAAAGGCACATTTAAATCAGACGAGCAAATGCTCGTTCTATCCACACTTCACTAAATTATTTTACTAAAGGCCCATTTAAATCAGACGAGCGAATGCTCATTCGATCCCCACTTCATTAAATTCCTCAACTCAGAGCATTCGTTCGTTGTTCTATTGCGTTCTATAGAATATTCTAAGAACGCTCGCACGATATTTTGGTGTAAAACGCTGAAATCGAGCTTCCATGTTGAACAAAAGAACAAAAAAGAATGTTCTTGTTCTAGCTCTAGTTCTTTGTTCGTTTGGTCTAACGCTAACGCCAGGGCATTGATGTAAAAATGCGTATCAAATCGAAATCGTGCTGGTTACTACTGCTCCTATTAAAAACAAATAAAAGGTTTGACAAAAAAAAACAAAAAAAATAATTACTCGTTACTTAAAGAAAAGGAAGGTTTTTTCATACAGTCTCAATTATTAAAACAGTATGAATGAAAAAACAATTTTTGACACTTTGATCACAAAATAAACAAGACTATGTCTCAAAATCATACTAAGTTATTTCAGTAAAACTACGCAAAGTCTATAATTGTTTTGAAAGTAGAATTGGACTGTTTATATTGTTATCTAGTAAATAAGTATACCTAATTGTGTTCAGTTCTTGATTTTTAAGAACACTTAAAATTTGAAAAGTAAGCCTAACTGGTGACTTCACAATCCGATAATTGGCATAACCCCGAATTACACAATTCGACTTACGGCGATCTCCATCGGAAAAAAGTTTCCTTGTTAGAGCGTTCATTAGCAAATCTTCTGGGAGTTTCGGGCAGGGCCCTTTGATTATCGGCATAATCTGAACGTTTTGTAGAGGCCAAGTTTCGAGATACCCTTCGTTAGGGCGCGCCCTTACGATGACGTTTTTAGAAGTTGTGTTGTATTTTTGGCGTGATTTTCCGTTTTAGCCTCAAGGTACTTAATATTTTGTCAACATGTTCATAGCAATATTTTATATTTACTAATTTAAATCTGCGCTTGTCATAACCGAAAGTGTTGTTAATTCATTTATAGTTTTTAACATACAGATTATGCTACCTGGCAACTAGATGTGATTAGGTATGTCAATATAGGTAGGTAACAACGTCGATCTATTACCTACCTAGACATGATTTGTGTGATAAAACCTATCAATTGAGATACTTTTCTTTCAGTTATTACAAAAGTAAAGTATAAGTATATAATTTATAAAAATGTTATGATTACTTTTCGGTAGGCAAGTAAAAAACTATGTTTCATTGAGTTATCAGATCGGTGAAAGTCGATCTTCACCGGCTCTTTGACTACTAGTTATACGGAAAACGAAAGATTTGAGTTAATAATCTGAAGATTTTAGTTACCTGACGATCCGAAAGAAATCATCAGATATTCCAAGTGATAAAATATTTCTCAAAAATGAAGTCTGCCTGTCAATCGCCGGTGACACGGGTCTGTTGAAACGTTTGACTTGGATACAACAGGGATCGAGCTAGCTTATACCTCTATACCATCCCATTTCATGTTACACAAATCCAGTGTAACTTGAGCTCTAACAATATGGCCAATCTGTGGAAAAAGGGGTTAGGTTGTACTGGAAATGACCCGCTCTGAGATGTGTTTTTGTACGTGGGGTGCTTTCGTGAGGTCTTCATTTTTATTTGACAAGCTCTTTACCGCTGACGTGCTCAAATTACCTTGATTTGGCTGCTTCGTTATTTCTAACAATCGAGTGACGTGATTTTAGGCGTTTGTTTCATCCTGAATTATGTTTTATGTTGAAAGTGGTGCTAAAGATAGGCATTTAAAGAGTTTAAGATTAGAAATAAAAGGATTCAGAAATATTTGTGTATTAAGTAAACAACATGTAAATATAATGCATTATCGACCTACACAGATGTATCTAAATTCTTTTACGAGCATTTGGTAGGTGTATGCCTAGAAAAATAACAGAAAGTATGGTTTTACTCTACATTTCTTTTAAATATCATCTTTTATATAAAAATGTTTGTAACTGTATTCAACTATCAAATCTAGTCGAATACACTATAATATTATTATTTTAATCGTGTATCCACTCGACCGGGTAAATATTTCCAGCTTACGCGCTTTTATTTAGCTTTTATGTTATTATCTTTTCTAATGGACCGTTCGTATGTTGGAACTATTTTTATTTTCTCCGTCCAAGCGAATGAGTGGAATCGCAAAACAATTTCCCTTACTTCCGCTTAGAAAAGATGGTGCAGAAGGATTTCTAGTATTCAGAAACGACTAAAAATAAATAAATAGATCTCTGATCGTAAAAAAAAAACTGAAAACTATTATTAAGAGCCTGTCCCTCTCCAAAATAAAGGCCTCTCTTAAATTTCTCCACTCTCCAACATTTTGGATATTTGATTCCCAGTCCTTATCATATGAAATCTAATATAAGCAGTTATCTCTTTTCATCATCATGAATGAAGTACTTTTGAAAATCAGATAATAACGAATTTTCCTAATTATATTTTAAGATTTTATGAATGACTTTTAGAAAATTAGAATGCATCAATCAATGCGTAACATTGACGTTTTGACTGCAATTTGGTGGAATTTCGATCAAGAGTACAAACTATTTATTTCATCAACTACGTTTTTAAAAACTCGTACAGCAATCTGACACCGGACATGTCCTTTCTGAATCCCCATTCATTGTAGTTTCACTGAGTAAATACAAATAAAATGTTCACAAAACGTTTCCTTTTTTACGTTGGCTTTCAGAAACTGACAGTCCATGGCGCCAGCTGCTGTAATAAAAAAGCGTAAATTATACGATTTCTGTTTGGCTGTGTTACGATTTGTAATCTTGAGACTGAGGCACATTACACAATATCAATATTCTCAAAAGCTATTCTTATTATCAGTATCAAAGCAAAAAAAATGTGAATCCTGTGTATTGATCACCATAATTGACCTACATTTACCGAGTGGCATATTTAGTAAATATATAAATTCTCCAATTCTGAACTCATAATGCCTTTCTCTTCAGCATTCGTTTCGAAAATCTAAAACCAACGCGACGAAATCGGAAACCGTTTGACACCCGCTAAAACTTGTCCGAACTCACTGAATAAAGGCAATCGAAGTCGGCGACTAATCCAGATGGGACGCGTAGGATTTACTTACGCTGACTCGGCGAAGCCAGCGGCAGCTCCCGAGTAAGCGGAATTTGATTGAACGTCTACGCTGACGCCACAACTGGTCAGTTAGGTGCTAGGACTCGGATTTGGGAATTACTTTTTGAGCCATTTGAGGACCTACTATGAGAGTCTGTATTGTTGTTTTTTTTTTTGTATGGGTTTGCTCTTGGCACCAAGCCAAGTGCGACTAAGACGGAGTCGAAGATGGAACGAGCTCGCCCAGAAGAAGCCTGTTCACTCTAACTTTGAATAGATTCGGATTATAGTCACTAGGAAACACCGACGCGGGCAGCGAGTTCCACTCTTTTGCCGTGCGCATTATAAATGTTTATGAGAAGCGCTTAGTTCTAAACAGCGGGATATCGACAAGGTAAGGATGGTATCCCGCGGTACGCCTTGAAGAACGATGGAAGAAGGGGGCTGGTGGGATAAGCTCATGGAGCTCCTTCGCACATTCTCCGAAGTAAGTAATTTTTGACTCAAAAACTCTCGAGATCCCACTTTACAGAGACACTTTACCAGCATGGTATCCTGTTCTTTCGAAGACACAAAGTACAACTTTACTACAAGATCTCCAAGACACAGTAAGCTTTTTACATGAATTGTATAAATGAGTTAAGGTAGTTTTAATTTTCATACTATGTAATAACACCTTAGTCTGCTTGTGATCACGGATGCTGTAAAGCATTCAAAACTTAAGGCGTCAAATGAATGTGCACGAAATAGACCCATTAAGTGTTTTAATTAATAAGATCTATCTTTTTCCTATCAGTATCGTGTATTTTAACCACTGAATAGATAAATAAGGTTAGAAACGTTCTGACAGTTCGTTTGTATGAGAACCTGTGTCGCCGGTGGGCGGTGCGGCGTTGTTGCTGCAGTGCCAAAAGCTCCAATCAATGAATCAACGCATCAATATCACAATCCAATCACACTTTCCACTGGGAGCTCTGTGATTGGTGTGATTAGTACGTAAAACCAACTACCAATCACAGAGCTGCAAGCAGTGGAACCATCAATCATCATTCCGCTACGTTCATTCTTTAATGTCAAAATACTACGTTGTGTTAAAAGTCGATATTTTAGGTCGATCGATATCGATAACTTCAATCACCGGTGTAATGTATTTTTTCCAATATGAATTGAAAAAAAAACCATAAGATTTTAGTTTTGCGTATTTGTATAATTTACGGCACATTTGATCGCATCAAAGGGTTGTACAATTACCTTCCGATAGAAAACAATAAGAAAAAAAAATTGCTATACTTTACTTGAACTAGAGAAAATTAATACTTTTACGTATTGCTTAACATTCGTAATTTGATTAAAATAAATTAATATTAACCAAATTTTTATTTTATTTTTGACAATAAATTTGAGATGTCTGAAAACGCAATGTTTTGAAACATGTTTGTGATTGATGTTGCTCTCAAGAAGAGAGCTTATTAATATATTTTTTCAACAGAATAGTTATATAGACCCCACAGTTTTCCACAGCGACCGGTCGCAAGCGGTCTACTGTGTCCAATGCAATCCTGCAATCTTCAGAAGATCATATTGACGGTGGACATCCACGCTCTGTAGGCCTATGCATGACACACTATTTCTTTCGATCGACATGACAAAATTAGTCGATCTATGCTATTTTATCATATTCCCTAACATGCCAACCACATTGGACAAATTTATCCACAACGATAACGAGATATGTCAATTTCTAACCATTCACTCAATTTTATGTCAGATTTGGCTCAATATGATCAACTTGACACAGTGACAGATTGACTCGATATTGCCCACAGATTAGTAAGGGTATATCTAATATTGCCCACAGATAATGAATTCAAATTAATAAATATGTTAGGGATAAAAAATGTTCCACAGGGACTTTCTTTTCAATATTTTTACACTTTATTGTTTTTTGAGAGCCTAGGATAAAATATGGCACGACTCAGTCATATATTTTTGCTCTAATTATGTTGTTTATGATTTGTCGTCGTCGCTAATGGTGGACGATAATGTTACGAGGCGAAATGTCAAAATTCGATAAAAATATGTGTGGCATGTTAGGGTTCAATGATAATTTTGTCATATTTCGAATTTTGACAGTACGACATGACTTTCATGGCAGCCATGTTAGCAACTGTGGGTATGTCGATTTTGAAATTAAAATTAAAATTTTGAAACAAACGCGCTAGAATGCCTCGATAAATTATTATCACGGCGTGCATCTTAAGCCTGCTGATGTTGTCGAAGGGTGAAACTTTTCTGCAAACTTTTCGTGGGAACGGCCTTTAGGTGTTGTTGATTATGATAGGGTAGATATCTACATAGCACTAATAGCCTACTCTTTCTAGCATCCGAAAAAAATACATATAATTGACAATAGGCGTAGAAAGTATTTCCATATTGTTGTTTAATGAAAAGATAATATTCCCGTATAAGTTTGAAAAACTTTATATTATTAATAGCAAACAAGAAAAATTAAAACTAAGACATGCAACATAAAAAATAAGATAAAGAATCAGACCCGATTTAAGTCAGGTCTACGTGTTGTGTCAAAGGACGTAAAATACATATAACAATTATCTATAATAATATAAATATACTAATTAAAAAGCTGGATGTTTTTGTTTGTTTGTTTGAACGCGCTAATATCAGAAACTATTCGTCGGGTTATAAAATATGTCAGATACATTTTTAGATACCATTTTTATAGGGGAAAACTATAGAAGTATAGTAAGAATTTTTATAAGCCCATACGCATTACGCGTATGGGCTTATAAAAATTCTACGATTTATGGGAACGGTAGAACTTAGACGCGCGAACGAAGTCGCGGGAGGGCGCTAGTTTGTTATAAATAAATACTAAACAATAATTATTTTAACTAATTAATCATGTTTTATTCTCCTAAAACATCAGTAGGGAAATTACCATTTATCGATATTTTTACTGTGCCGCGAGCTACATCCCTATCGCCGTGTACGCAAGCGAACCAAGCAAATTGGATGCGATACATTGCGTGCTAAGGTTGCAATTTTGTTAGTAATGTTCGTGCACAGTCATCGATGAGTATTTTTTTTAATACTTGGTATAACAAAATCGCTATTCTTGCAGAATATTACTGCAACGCTCTTGTCACGCCACTGAAGTACTGCTCGTGCAAATGCTCACAACTAGCTCACCTCTGCTGCACTGACCGGGGCATTTCTAACCTTATTTATCTATTCAGTGATTTTAACTGACACTTTTTTTTCTTTTCTTCTCTGATTTCATTACCTACCATGGATTGATTTTGACATCTCGTCATAAATACAAGATTTATGACGAGATGTCAAAATCAATCAATGGTGGTATCTTTCATGCTAAAAAAGGCGTTTCCAGAATAGGACCTTTGACTCCAGGGTGATGTAATGAGATCATGAATACGTTCCGCTTAACGATTGATCCAAACCTTAGTAAAAGAACCCACCATGTTTTTCTAGTGAAATATTTCGCGCACTATTTTATAGATTCCTATTGAACAACTGATTGGATTGTAGCTATTCTGTTTGTGTCTGCGCGATTGCAAAAACGTTTGTGAACAACGAATTTGCATTCATTGCTGTAGTGGAATTTATTCCGTTCAGTTTATTCACTAGTGTGTAACATCCATTCGTAACATGACGTATTTGTAGGAACCGAGGAACTACATTAGCATGGTTTTCCGTTAAAAAAAATATTGACTAGTTTATATGTAAGCTTACTGTGGGATGTCGATGGCGCATAACTTGAGGCCGGTTTCTTTATTAATAGCTGACTCAACTATAAAATCGTTAACAGCGATAACAGATACCATTACCAGTTGTAAGAATAGCTTTTTGGCTGTTAAATAGTTATTTTTAATCAGATCAGGTATTGACGCTACCTACAAACTTTCATGGGTTTAAAATGCGATTTTTATATATTTATGTGATATTCTTTTATTTGGTAAATAAAATAAACTCCTTTTGGATTTTGCCACAAAATCAAAAGAGTGAACGTCAAAGACTGGGACTACTTAGAAAGTGCTCTTAAACAGAATAATTAGAAACATTGACTCTCAAATAAGGTCATTCAGTGCTAAACGCTCGCAATGGCTGGCTGTACGGGTCAAATCGTCGAGTATCCCTGTGGCATTTACGTAACGGTAGGTGCGGGGCTACTCACATTAATTGCGCCATCCATTCGGCAGGGCTATCACGTAAACCAAAACCGCGAGAAATCACGATGCAAATCCAATCTTAGGCGCTTTCAACTCATTGCAAGTGTCGATACTTCCTGCGAATCATTAACATTAAAAAACAGTTCAATCAAAAACAACACATTATGTCCAATGAAAATACCATATAGACGACATCCTTTAACTTTTCTTATATTTTTCATATTACATAGTACCCACATTGAAAGTTTCCGTTTAATATTTTTACTGTCCACATTATATTTTCATAAAAGTGACATCGTTATGTGATAACGATGGACGTGATACTTAAATTAAAAAAAAATGGCTGATGTACTGGTAAAATTAACAAAAAAATGTTTGTCAAGGGCTTTCAAATGCTACTAGCTTTCTTTGGAGATTTCAAAATTACAATTAATTGACGTTATAGTAATAGGAAGTGATAGAGTTACGTAATATCTTCGAGTTCGCTGGCGGCTGCTGGAAGCATTAGCATTACTGGAAAGCTTAATGCAATGAGCGCACCCTGCACTGTATAGGGATGTTTTTAATTAAACGGAATAAGGGCTATTGCTGGTTGCAACCTCTGAAAGATGGTAAAGTTGATGCTTGATAGCACAAGAGGAGAAGACGTCTATGTCTGTATAACGTTTCGGATTTTAGTTGGAATTTCAACCAGCTTGTATATAAACTTCATGGAAGTTTTTCAACGCAATAAAAAGAAGTAACCTTCGCGTTTAAAAATCTTGATATTCAAAAAAAAAATTATGGTGGAAAACCTCTGTCTTGAGTTAAAAATCCCTATGTAGGTAGGTCTCGGTACCATTTGTTTTTGTTGCACAACTAAAATATAATGAAATCTGTGATATTACAGTAATATATTTTGTTATACATTCACAAAATATCAGAGTTAGTATCGGATACATACCTGCCCTCTGGCTATCAACTCCCAATCAATACAACTGAAACTAATATGGCTTATATGCTACAGAAACTATACTGTAATGAATGTACTCGTACATCCAAATTTTATAAACTCAACTCGTTATAAGTACTCGTACATATTTCTTTAAATGTGTTATGTGACCTTCCAATATGACCTTCCACATTAGTTATTTTATTCAAAAACAGCTGGCCAAGTGCTCAATACGGCCGATATTTCTGAATTAATATCTAATTTGCCATTAGTTCGGTGGAAAACGTGCGTAACATTGAAACCGGGCCATGTAGGGAATATAAAAGACCTGTTTTGTATGTAATACCCCATTTTAAAGGTTGGTCAGGCATCCCCAAGGTGTACTTACCACATCTCACAGGGATATTAGTGGGTTGAGTACTTATTGATTTCGCGTCGATGTTGTATCAAAAGTGTTGTTGTTTTACAGATTCGGTTAAGAATATGAAACGATTAGTAAAATGATAAATCCTATCAATGCAACACCAAACTTGATCTATGGGACAGAAAGAAAATGCATTAAGACAGCTGTTTTCTATATAACAAAAATCATGAAAAAGTCAAGTTGGCCTATAAATGTTTCACTTCTGGGCAAATACCTCCCCTCAGGTTTGAGCAGGTATGAGCCATATTTCTAACACGCTGCTCAGTGTGGGTTTGTGGAGGGTTTTCTCCAAGGCAAGCGACCAACCTTGTTTTCAAATAATATCAACGCCTCTAACTAGGATTAACGACTAACCAACCGATGTCCAAAGCCCCAGCCCGGGCCACCTGCTTTACGCGCCTTCCGAAGCAATGAGATGCTTTTGATACCTCTTGGTCACCCATCCATACACGACCGCGCCGGTTGCTTAACTTCGGCAATAACTACCGAAGCGCTGTTATCCCTAGGCTATGACTATTGAATTTGGTAAACGGTAAAACTATAAATAAATCAAATTCATAATGCAGTATTTTAAAGGACATGAAAAGGGAGTCTTGGTAATTTAATTAAGGCAACGACAAACCAGTAATCTGAAATTAAATAAATAAATAAAAACTGACACTAGTACGGATTATTTCGGTTTTGCACAGTAACTAGTAGTAATATTTTGCCTACTTTATTCATACATTCGGGATTTAATATAATTAGAATCCACTCGGTACAGAACAGCGAAATAAATGTTTTTTCTATGCCCTTTCCGTTGCTCATGTCAACCCCATTCCGTATCATACTTTTACATATTTATATCGCAGTTGCGAAAGAGACGCAGAAATTTGGTTTAAAATTTCCCTCGGTATTAAAAATACGCACGTTATATTTCTGAGATTCCTCTTTTAATGAAAGCGTAGCTGACACGTTTGTAATTAAAATTTTTACACTGCGGCAACCTATTTACGTGACGTTTTTTGTAAAGATATATAGATAGAAGTATAAACCGACAGGAGACTGGGTTTATATGGTTAGGGATACAAATTGATAGTTTTGATGATAATTTTATCAAAAACCGGCCAAGTGCGAGTCGGACTCGCGCACCGAGGGTTCCGTACAAACCTGCAAGGTTTACAAAGTTCGTTCATTACGACAATCGAGTCATAACTATGGTATTTTTATTGCAAAATGAAATTCATAACATTACAATGGGGAAAGATGGAGGAGCATAAATTTAAGACAAAGATCTCTTTATCGTTTAAGTAATCCTTTATTTTATATTAAACTTGATAGCTCTACGCGTTCATGAGGAAAAAAGTTATAAGTTTATATTTATTAAAAAATATATATTTTGTAATGTAACTAAAAATTTAAGGTTTTCGGAATTTTTCCTTTATGTGTGCTATAAAACGTTGCTTCATGCCAAATTTCAAGATTCTAGGTCGACTGGAAGTACCCTTTAGGTTTTGATTCCCTTGCGAGTACTTGCGAGTTTCAAAATATGCAGCTTAAATTGCTGTTTCTTTTGATTGCGTTGACATAGAAGTTTGATTTTATTACAGCTTAAAGGTATTATAGACCTGAGTATTTGGTATGAACTTCAATTTAATACCTCTACGCGTTTATGAGGAAATGGGTAGTAAGTTTAAAATTATTAAAAAAATATATAGTGATGTAACTAAAAATTTATGGTTTTCGTAATTTTTCCTTTATCTATGCTATAAGACGTTGCTTCGTACCAAATTTCAAGATTCTGAGTTTACGGGAAGCACCCTGTAGGTTTTGATTCCCTTGCAAGTGTCGAAAATTTGCTGATTTTTTCACAGCTTCAAGGGATAGTAGACCTGAGTAATTGATATAAATTTCAGCTTCATACCTCCACGCGTTCCTGAGAAAAAGGGTCTTGACAGACGGACGGACGGACGGACAGACGGACAACAAAGTGAAGGGTTCCGTTTTTTCCGGAACCCTAAAATATATTAGATATTAATTTAATTTATAATAATATTTAATTTATAATATTATAAATTAAATTAATCTCGAATAGTCAAAATAGTAAAAACGTACATATGTACTATTTTGACTATTCGAGACTTCAAACAATAATGTGTGATTTAAAGTGAAGTGAAACATAAAGCTGATCACTACTCGTATCTCTAAAGGAACACTTATTAAAATTCATATTATTTTTTTTTACCTGTAGGTACTAAAACTAATTGAGACAGATGGAAACATACAATGATTCTCATAGCGTACGAGTACATTTACACAATACAAATTCTACAGTCCAAAAAGCAGCAGAATAATAAACACGCTCAATTGAAATAAAATTGTTGCGGCTGGAAACAATTAACATTTAATTAATTTTGTTCAATACAGCGTGGCTTCGAAAACCAGAACGAAACCATAATAGAAATATGCTAGGTAGAATTATGTCTGGTCCGTGGGTCTTAATTACTATACTAGATAAATTATTCTGTATTAAAAGTAAGTATTATGTACATATGTAATATTTTACATTATTTATAGTAGTAGGTGTCAAAATCACGTCTTCATTTTCAATGGTCAATCGCAGGTTGATATTTATCTTACACAGGCATAGTATTTGTTTGTTTCGCTACTTTTTCTGAACCTATGTTCCTGATGGAGTATATTTACAAACGTTTTTAAAACCCAGAGAGGCAAAAAATTATTAACTTCATTTGTAATATCAACGATATTTCTTATTTTTGTCCGTTGTTATCCATCTAAGACTAAAATTACTGAACCAACTTTAGTTGTGCTGGAACGGCCTCAGGGGCGTTCCGCTATTATCTTTACATAGTTAGGGAATTACGAACCCATTTAAAATATAATGCACGCACCTCCCTAGGGATCAGTTCGAGTTGCACAGATGGAACGGTGTTTGGGGAGTCCCAATTTGGAGTCATTAATGAGAACTACCTTTAGGGTGGCTTGATGGACGAGGCAAATAATTAAGTATTCTTACATATTGGTTAGCGCCATAATAAAGTAAAGCTTGTGCATTGCGTGAGTGTTAGTAGTTTGGTGGGTTGGAGAAAACATAAGGACCGTAATACACAGTCAGTCGTAACAGACAGTGACTATTGATAGAATAGTGTGAAGGAGAAAACATTTTTTGCCGATCCCAGATAATATAAATGGGGAACAGTGCAAGATGATGACGAGTATAACTTCGATACTGGTTATTTAACCATATAACCTTAAACAGTTAATTAATATTAGCGAAAACTTATTTACTACGTTCAGCACTTTGCATAAGTTCCAATAGCGAACATGTTTATGTACATCAGCATTATCACATAAAGCCAAGCTACTTGAAAATGCATGTGTTATATTACGAACTAAGTCAGGTGACGGTTTCGAGGTCCTACTGTGAGTGATTCTGTATTTTTGAATGCAGTGATGATACAAACAATCCACGATTTCTCCAAAGATTTTCAAGTTTTCTCTATTTAGATTTCGTTGTAGTGACATAAATGCCTAAATGAACAATGTACCTTTAAAATATTAAATTCTAAACAATCACCGCATAAACTATACATAGTATTTGTATAAATATTATGACTTAATCACCTTTGCTTTAATAAAAATCAATTGCGAACACAAAATAATAAACAATAACACGTTTCGCATAATTGTCTTTAAAATTCTGTTATTTTTTCTAGTTTTTTTTTTTATTTAACCATTAAAAGACGGCGCCCCACAGAATAGAACCACTCTGCATCGGACGCGCGACACACGCTCATTGCGCCACGCAAGTGACATGCTCATTTCACTTCCAAATTTTACGTCCACAACCCGTTGCGTTCAGTTGCCGCGTTGCGACGGAAAATGCATAGGTCTGTTCGAGGAAAGCATAAACCAGTTTTTGTGCTTGCTTTTAATAGATCCTTAGGAACTTAGAAGATAAAGGTTAGCTGTTAGACGTTAAAAATGCTAAGTAGATTCTTTGAAATACTCGCAAAGTTACACTTACCTAACACGTATTTTAATATTTTATTCTAATTATATACTTATATTAAGTATTTTGAATCAATCAAATCATTGATCAGAGGGGCTGGAAAGAATATAGGAAATCCGGAAAACAATGGATGGGCGATAAACGGTTTGAAAATTAAAAAGATTTAACACCTTTTTAACTCGATGGAAAGTAATATAATAAGCAAAAAAATGCAACTAAAAAAGAAGATACCTGCATACATTTAAGACTAGGAGACGGTATTCTCAGCAAAGCCATCTTAATCTCCAAACATAAATAATGAATGGTAGGTACGTTTCACTCATCAGACTGCCGATTGCTTTTCTAACAAAAAGCCGGGAATCTTTTCACAAAATGTTATTACATATTATGACGCACGAAATGAAGTTGTAGCGATAAACTGAGCGTTTCATCCACAGCCAAGCTTACCTAAGTGATAAGATCTCGCTCTCCATCGAATGCCGGCTTAACTACGCAGCGTTTATTTGTAAAATAATTTAAATGACGACATAAGGATTTACCGTCCCTGAAACGGATTCGTTTAAACTAAATCTCTTGGTTCCACCTTTAAGTATGATTGCTGGAATTCTTTTTTCCTTTTTATCTTACCCTTCTTTCGTCATCAATGTCTACACCATTAAAATACAGATACTATTGGCTTTGTTACTTTAAACGAGGTTGAGGCGGTTTCGAAAATCGTAGAGAATAATCTTTAAAATTCTGTTTTAAGGAAAATAAGTCACAAAATGTCGCATCTAAATTAAAATACCTACATATTTCAGATATAAATATTTCCTAAAAACAATTAAAAATAGGTGTGTGTGCCTCATAACTGGTACTTATTTATCCTGGCAACATCAAAAGTATATTAGCAGCGTGAAAAATGATTTCCATCAAGAAACGTTTGTGAATGAACAAAAATTTAATTTGCGAGAAATTGCAATTACATCGTAATCGAAAGTGTCACCGTGTAATAAAGGCAAATTTTTCATTCACTTTCCAAACATCTTATGAAGCATTTTTGTAGGTGAGATGTATACCTAGAAAAAACATTTCTACCCACCCACCTTCTGTAAATGAATAGCCCGCCCGTTTTATTTTTGCAAGCTCATTATTGCCTTGATAGGCATCGCATATAAGGGTATAAATACGATAGAAGCCTCATACGCTTCTCATTAGGGTCGCGAATAGACTGACCCTGACATTTTATAATGAGGGCGAGACCCAGCTCAGAATGAAAGCAAAGGGTGCATGTAGGCACATCGGCAAAATAAACCTTGTTATGTATTTCTACATTGATAATGGTCTTTAAATCATTGAAGGTGAATTAGAGTGATTATTTCACTCATTGCCATACTTTTTTGCACTAATTAAAAACACGTTACCATGTCTCGTCTTACAGCATAAGGTGACCTATTTACAAAATTTGTATAGCAGTCAATCAATACAATACAGCGTGTTTAAAAAGTACGAGCCAAATTCAAGGGGGTTGATATCAATCGAGAATAGAATACAGGAAAAATATTAAAAAATAAATTCAAGAAAATTTAAAACAAAAAAAAACTTTTTTTTTCCCGATTTTTTAATTTTCCTGTTTTCTAGACGCGACTCTTAACCACCCCCTTGAATATGGCTCGTAATTTCTTAAATCCTATATAGAATTTTAAGCACCGGTGGACATTTTATCATACAAATACCCTTATTTTTTCTTATACAGAATGTAAAAAAGTAGAAGCCAAATTCAAGAGTGTGGTTAAGAGTTGAGTCTAGAAAATAGGAAAAAAACATGTTTTATATTTATTTTTCAATATTTTTCATGTATTCCAAACTCGATTGACAACCACCCCCTTGAATTTCGGCTCGTACTTTTTTAAGTATAAATTTTATGCTAAATGTGAGCAGGAGATTTTAACGTACCAATGTTTGTATTTCAGTAAAATTTTGAATGCACTGAAAGTTCGTGTCACCATTTATGTGATGAAACAGCAAAAGGTACTTTTCTTACTTTACCATTGATATTTTGACAGTTTTCTCTGGACGGTAGGAAATGAAGAATTATAATAGAACTTAACAAATCGTTGAACATTAATCTATCAAGCCATCCACCGAACCATTATAATGAACGCGACAATTATCGAAACACAAAACGATTAACCCAGATAAAAGGGTGCTATCGATACTGAAAATGGCCACAAACTGCTGACACAGTGTAGTAAGGCCCAGTAGTTGTATGAAGATGAAACAAAGCTAAACGGGTGTGTGTGATTAAAATAAGGAGGTACTCTTTGATAAACTATCAGCGACAACCAATTTAACCACGTCCACATAACATAATAAGTAAAAACTTCCGCCATCAACAAAACCTACAAAAAGGACTAAAATACCGCTAATAGGAGAAATAAACTCATTTGAAATCGATGCATAAAGTGCGAGCATAGACCGTGTCCGTTAAAAGGTTGACATAATGCTCCGATTTCAAATTCATTTGATTCTCCTCTTAGCGTTATTTTAGTATTTTTTGCCCATTTGCGATTTAAACCAGCATTACGCTAATTCTAGATTAAATCATATTTCTGTCTCTGATAACGTCAAATAAACTGACAGAGACCGAGTGATGATTTATATAATATATATTATATTCTTTATTGCACTTATAAGATGTACAGAAAATACAAGAATGAGACCAAAGTCACAATGAGAACAAAGGTGGGCTTATCCCTAAAAGAGATATCTTCCAGCCAACCCATAGGTGCTGGAAATGAAATAGTTGCGGTTATCGGCAGTGCTAGATTAATAATACGGAAAAAGTTTATTAATCTAGGATTAAAATTTAAAAAGTGATTTTATCTAGGATTAGCGTAATCCTGGGTAAAATCATCATGCTAGTGGCCCTTAGAAGTCTTTGGTAACTCTGCACTCATTCACATTGTGCCGTCGAAGCCAGTATCGTTAATTCTTATTGAACGCACTGTATTGTTTGCTAATTGAATGGAATCAATCAATATCATCAAGCGCTCGCATGCAAAAAACGACTTTCGAAAACAAAAGGCTTTATAGGATGGCAGATATGAATTTATGCATGGATTCAGAATAAACCTCGCTATCGAAACATTATCCTAGTATATCAGCAGCCGCTTGCTGCGCGTAGTGATTTGAGATGCAACCATAATATAACTCAAAGTTTACTGTGGAATTCTAGGTTACCTATCAGTTGAGAAGGTTAGGTAGCGACTCTACTTGTCTACTTGAAGCTACTCGGTAGTATTAAATGTTTTTTTGCTGTTATAGATACTCTATCCCCAACCTTACAAAAACATGATATATTTAATAGGTAAAGTGCAAAATAGAAAGAAATATCGTATAAAGTTTAGCTGTCGACCGAAATAGCTCACTTTACCTAATAAATAGCCAATCAGTGATAACCCAAATATACATACTATAAAGGTTGATTGTTCATTTGAGTAAGATAACTGGAATTTAACTGCTTATTGTTAAAAAATACTTGAATATTTATGTATTTAAAGTAGGTTTTCTGCGTATAACTGCCAGCATTCCACATAACCTATTTCAGCGATGGTTTTTGTAGGAATAAGTTTAGAAAAGGACAAATTCCTTCTATTTACGAGCATGGCTTTGAGAAAGTATCGCCTTTGACAAAGAGGCCGCATACGGCTATAAGTAAGCGCCGTAAACAAAACTCGTGTAAACAACTGGGGTGCAAATAACGAAATGCTCTGTATTTCTTTAGAGCCTTTAATTTTGCGAGTGTTTATTTTGGGGAATACCTTACTCGCTTTAGAGGACAGTGGAGCGGTATATTCGTACCTAATTCTGTTGATATTTAAATTGCCTAGAAAATATATTACAGCCACGTAATGAGAATTCGTGACTCTCTGTGATGGTAAAACTCAGCAGAGTCAGTTAAGGGAATTTCGGCAGATCACAAAAAACTACGGTATTTACTTTTTATTCTAACTTAATATTGAAGTGGATTTGTAGATTAAATCCTTATTCTTCCTAATAATATATGTATTTTACGTTTAACAAGAATGATGTTTTCAATGCTTTCCAATCGCATTTGATATACTTTGGTTTAGCAATTTTGTTTTAAATGATTTTTCACTTGTAATTGCAAACCTTTCTGAGTATCGTAAAGTAACGTGCGTGATCTTGATCCGGAGCGCAATATTAAGATTTTAATGAAAAAAAAAACTATTGTGCCCAAAAAAGAGTATCGGTCGATTCCAAAATCACAACCCAGGACAAAGACAGTAGAGATACGGCAGGAAACTTATATTGGGTTGAGCGAGAGCACCAAGTAAAATCTTATCGCGGGCAAACAACAGCTTACAAGTTCCCACCGTATCTTTTATCTTTTGTATAAACAGTCGTGTCTTGTTTATTTGCAGTGGCCACAATATACTTGGAGTGGCCATTTGTTAAATTAAAATCACTACTTGCTTTTGTTTGTTGGATATCCTTTACTTACGCTATGGGAATGCTCCCACTATTGCAGCAGAAACTTGACCTAAATAATTCTTACTCCCACGAGAGCGATATGCCATCTTAGTTTCTTTTAACAATCGTCCGTTGTATTTTAAAATAAAAAGATGTATGAAATTGGTTATGTCTTAAACTAGCATGTCTTTACTAGAAGGGCTAAATGATTAAATCTCAAAATGTTGGTACCATTGTAAGTTAGGTCATGACGCCAAGTCTTGGTTAGAGCATAGAGAAGAAAATTGTGTTAATAATAAGAAATTATTAATCTTAAATCTAACAGTAAACGTTAACCTCATTTGCTCAAGAGTCCAACCGAGAATGGAAAAAAAATACCCTGGTGTTGAGTAAAAGCAACATCAGTACTGGTAACGTAATCAACGTTGCACAACACTGGGCGAAATTATTATGATTTGTTACCAGTCGACTCGAAGAAGAAGAAGTACTAGTAGAAGGCCGAATATCAGGAAAGGTTTTTGACTGGGCATCAAGAAGGTGGGAAACCTCCGGCTCTTAAACTGCGATGTGGAAGGCAAGACTACCTACACCACATATAGGTACCACCACACTACCTACCCTGATTTGGAGTTTTTCATTTACATTTGATCATAGAGATGGGGATGTCGCGGCGTTTAGCCTGCATGGTGAAGAAATGGACTGGCGACTTGGACTGACAGACTGACAGACATACAAATAAGGAACTTTTGGCTTGCATTTCGACTTTGACGAGAAAAAAATCGTTTTGTTGTTTGTTGATTATTGACCGTCGTCAATCAACTAGTCTGGCTTTATACGGACAGTATAAAGAAAAACTGAAATAATCATAGGTTATCAAGCCAAGATTTTTATATGTAACAAAAAGTTTTTAGTCTATTTCATTATTTAAAAAAAAACAGTAACGAAGCGCCAAACAAAAACAGTACTTACGTAAACTAGTTAAAAATTCGCTGCATAATACTTTCACGTTTATTAAGCACTTTTTACGGAGCCTTGCGAACTATTAGAAAACTTGAAAAGATTCAAATTGGTATAATAAATACAAGACGGCGGATAATAAACTACTAAGAAGATTAACTTGGGAGTTCTTAGTTTGGACTTAAGTGACCATTAAGAACTAAATAACTTTAAGTTCTGGGGCCTAGGTTTTACGCAAATCTTGTTTATTTATTGAGATCATTTTTCTGTTAGGGAATATCCTTTTAAATGTATCAAAAACACATGATAAAGGTACATAGCACCACCTCTTCAAGTATATGACATGTTTTGTTCAAGTACCTTATTAATGATGATAGGATCTAAGAATTATGACATCACAATGTGGGAGAGATCGCTTATAACGATAAGACTGCCTAAATTGTACTATACAATTTTTTTTTACTTTTATTATTACTATATACTGTACTAATATAATTCAAAGTTTATACGACTAAAGTTACTCGAAGCATATAGGAGCCCACAAAGCATACAATATGCTGTAAACTCAATGTAAAAGGTTACTACGTTACATAAAATATTATCACACGCATAAAATCCCAAAAATTGAGAATCATTGAATATACATCCATTGTTCTTATTATTTTAAGCGTCCTTAAAAACCACTAAAACATTACCTGAATAACTTCGAGCGCGGAAGAGTTTGAAGTAAACTGATGTAGAGGGGCAAAATGGGGAGTTTTTTACCCTTTTAAAGTGGGGAGGTTGTAACAACACCTGCGTTGCTTAAATTATGTAAATATTCTTTAATTTGAAGTCCCTAGTAACCTTTTTACGTACGCTCGCGTTTTGGTAACTCGACCAGGGAAAATCGACTTTTTGATGTGTATTTAGTTACACTGTACACAAAAGTACAGCGCTGTAGAGGTGAAATGTTTTAGAACGAAGCGTTGTAAACGAAAATTCGTTATTTTTGATATCTTGTCAATTTCCATCCATTCTGTATGCTGTTTGATTTAAACTATATTTAAGAGTAAAGTAACGCATTTAACTCGTCAAGTATGTGTAAACGAGACACAATAAAAATTCCATTGTTATGCGACTCTCGGCATTCGTTTGATACCTGACTGATTAAGTAATGATAGTTTCGATTTCAAGTCTTTAGAAAAATTCTATTAATCCTGTGTATTTTGGTTAAATTACGTAAATAAAGCATTTGTACCCAATTTTTATTTATTGCATCTTTTGGAAACCGTTCTGTCCAACTTACTACTACGATGAAATACACGAGAAACTACATCTATCTATATACGGTCTGTCATTTTCGTAAATGCTCGTCAAATTGTCTTATTCAAAACCTCATATTTAAATAATTAAATAAACGCTTATTTCAGGCAACTGATAATGAAATACAGGCCCATAAAATAAATACCTTACAGACTAACATACATACAATATGAGCAAAATAAATTACAATTGAAAACAAATTAAATTTACACTGAATCTAATTCTCACTATGTCGTCTAAAAACTTTACAATAGTACCGATGCAAAAACATTGATCTACCTCTACATCGTTATTTTTAGCAATGGTCAGTTTAAATCAAGCAGTCAACCGTGGGGACACCCGACGGCAAACTATACAGGGTGTACTTCTAAACTAGTGGTGTCAGGTCTAGAAGTACTGGAAACTAAGTTGAGGTTTGCATAGTTATAAATAATTTGTTCTTTGTTATTAAGTAATCTTGGTTGGCTTACAAAAGCATTCTCTACAATTTATTTTTGATGTATCAGCTTTTTAATAGAGCTACAAAACTTTAATTTCAAAACCCATTTCCCATTTAAAAAAAATAATAGGCTAATTTCTTACGGCAGTTCAGTAATGCGGGATGACTGCATTACTGAGTACCGCAGAAAAATATTGTGTGTTCACACGGCAGTATCCTCCAGTGGATAAATCTGGACGGGAGGAAGGGTGAGAACTTAAGGAAGTCCCACATAACACGATGAGGGCAGAAGCATTGTCTAATAAAGCATTCTCTTCCGCGCAAATAAACTACGGTTGTCTGTCAAATGAGTCCTGTCAACTCCGGTCAATGTCGTGCCTCGCTTGCACCTACTGATACAGCGGCATTACTTAAAAATAGGTCGTTTAATACTTTATCTGTCAATTATTTTTGGTACGACTATAATAAAATGTTAAATTTTATTATTTAATAAGTAAACACCGCACCACACCCTGTATAGAAAGTATAGGTTGCTATACAAAAAATTAAAATTAAAAATTACCCTTTAAGTAACCAGGCGCGGAAGTCTTGAGATAGTTCCCTGTAAAACCACCAGGTGGCTTGAAAAATGCTGAGATAAAATTGGTATTTTCTTATATTTATTGATTGAGAAGAATGTTTGAATCAAGCTTAAAAAAAATACAAATATTTTTAAGATTTATTAAAGATTTAGCTATGTAAGTTAGAAGGATATTCGATGGAGCAGAAAATCAGAATATTAAAATTGTCTACGCGAAATGTCAAACAGACTTATAGCGCAGTAATCAATTGTAATGAAAAATAAATTTATTGTTAATTTCTAACAAAATAAATCGCGCCAGCAATGTTTTTGCAAACAAATATCAGTCATAAAACTTGATGTCACTACTATAAAGAATAAGCGCTTTTGATATACATTAATCAGGAATTATACCTTTGGATTACTATATCTAAGTTAAAGCATTTTAAAGTACAGGTTAAGGTAACTACGTATATTCTATAGAACCATTGATTAAAATTTTTGCTCGTATTACTGGCCACACGCTGTATATTAACTCAGTACAAAAACAAGTCGAAACATTATTCCTGGACACGGACGTTCAGCGCAGCCCGCTATTGCTTGGAGAGCATCCAATGTCGCTCCGGAATGCTTATGCTCAAACAATACGGCTGCAATAATATATTTACTACGGTTCACTAAACTGACGCCTAAATAACAGCCAATATTGTAAATGTACGTAGTGTAGAAGCTTGAAGATTACGATGAGGTCTTTGGCGCCTAACCACTTTTCAACGAACAGCGCTTCAACACACCATAAAGCCAGGGGAATCTTCAAATAAAAGAACATGCAAGTAGCGAGTGATTTTGACTCTAAATGGATAGGTAGATTTTTTTGTTACTTAAACGCAAATTCATTTAACTGACAAATTATAAACTCAAATTGATTTCCCTTATTTTCATATAGCTTTTGCCCGCGACTTCGTTTGCGTGGACTTCAGGTTCGTCCCGTCTAGTAGCGCAAAAAATGTGTTTTTTTACGACCTCACATTAGAAACCTCAAAAATTGTAGCCTATGTGTTATTCTGATGTATAAGCTATATTGTGGTAAAGTTTCATTCAAATCCATTCAGTAGTTTTTACGTGAAAGAGTAACAAACATCCATACATCCATACAAACTTTCGCCTTTATAATAGTAGTAGGATCATTTTTGAGTTACTCCGTGATCATGGCGCTTGCAACAGTGCCGAAATATCGCAAGCTCATAAATAATAAGGTACATGGTAGCAATCCCGTATCTAACTATTCTAATCATATTTGAGTTGTCTAAATCATGCATATAAATGAAAGTTTCACAAATTACCTACCCAAAACCTATCGAAAGCGACTTTCAGCCTATTCGTTCGAGTAACTCTCCCATAAGACGATATCCAGCTGTGTTTCACTGCATCTCGTCATACTCGTAGTTATTCAAGTGTGGAGTGTAGAATTGATTAATGGCAGTGACAGCCGCGGCAAAAACGCCAACTTTCACCAACTCTGACGAAGTTTTAAGTGAACTATCGTGGCATGTGCTCGGCGTTAGGTCATCAATCAAGCGCACAAAAGATTTTTCCGACACCCAGGATCATCCGAACTCGAACCTGCTTGAATGAAGAATCAAGCGATGCGTGCCTGTTATATTAAGTTTGTTTTGTTGTGTTGTGATGACGTCATTCTGGAGTCGTGGCTAACATACACATCAAAACTTTTCGGTTTAATAAAAAAAAGGGTTGATTTGATAACCTCCTCTTTTTTACAGTCGGATTAAAAATGCATAGTACATTACACTTACCTTTAACTGATTTATTAGCAACTTTACATGTGTACTCAGAGATTTTTTTATATAGCTGAGTTATAAATACCATGTTCCGAGACTATTATTAGGAAGAATGAATTTACATCAGAATTTCAATGATGTCTTTATTTTGATGTTAAATCATAATCATAAAATATTTTCACACCAGTAATAACGTCAGCCTAAAAATGATCATTTGGATAATCTGATCCTGACCCAAATAAAAAATATTTGACATAAAAAAATATAATGAACGGCCATGAAAGGAATACTGATTCAAGTTGAGCGTCTTGTCATTTTCAAAGAGATTCGAAGTGTTTGATTTACCACCCCATTGTTGATGGAATTTCAAAGGGGGTACACAATTAAAGTTATTTTATGTGTCGTAAATATTTAGTAACGTTGGGTTGGCGTCAACTTCTGGCATCCGTGTACTTTACTCGGCAGGGCCTACTGAAAACCAGCGTCAGGTCCTCTAGAGGACCTGGCTTATGCTGAATGAAGTCCTATTGGTTTGGACGTCACCGACACACACACGCACTGCTTGGCTGGCATTTGAGTAGGTAACAAGAAAGTGTACCTTTTTTCTTTCTTTTAAACTATGTACATGTGTTTGTTTGTTTTTTATGTATATTGTATGTATTTGTGATGTCCATTATCAATATAAGTAAATAAGAATATTGTAGGATATGGATACAAAAGCTACTGGGTTATAGATATTGAAGAACTACGGCCCCTGCCTGACCTATGTTTCTCACACGGATAACATGGCAGGAGGTGACTTGCGCTTAGTTGATGGGTCCCCAAATAGGTTGATAGCACTTTATTATTATTGTTACTTTTTTATACATTCTAATTATCAATTGAAAGATTAGTTACTGGTTAGATGAATCATTTAAAGAAATACTCTACATTCCTATTCAAGAATGTTTACTTCTGCTTTGTTGCTAAGTACGGTATCATTGACAAGATTGATCGTGATCAATGCATCAGAAATTTAACTTTAAATAATACATTAAGGCCCACTTGCGCATGTTGATTTAAACCAAGATTACGATGCCCAAGTGGGCCTTAATAGACCAAAAAGTAATTTATAAAATATAATATACGCAAAATATATTACTTTGAATGTAAGTTTTACAAGCATGTATCAATGTCTACTTTTTAATAAATTATCATTCTTTTTGAAATAGTCCTAATCACGTTTATTTACTCAGGACAAAGAACAGCTTCAAGAAATAATTGTATTTTTATAAAGTTAATTTAAGTGTTGACTTTTGAGACGTTGATCTGCTACTAAAAATTTTACTCATCTTATCAGGCTTCACCTATGACTTATATCCGAATGACCGATGACCTATTTTACTTTATATTTAGGCCCTACTCCGCGGATATGACGAACGACATCGCCGTGATGTCATATCCTCCATTCGGATGGACATAGAAATGCTGCATTTGAAAATATCGGGGGTCCTACTGAGTGAAGATTTGTATTTTTTCGTTTGGGCATTTTTTTACCGATTTCAGGCTGTCAATTCTATATACCCTCTGCCCCACCAACTACTGAGTCAAAATAAGTCATGTTGACCTATTAAAGCTACGACACACGCGTGCAAAGTTTAATGTATATTAGTATATGTACGTATTTGTATGTTTTAACCACACATTTCTCGAAAACGAGAATTCATAGATGATATGAATCTTTTTACCGACTTCAATAAAAACCGGTTAAGTGCGTGTCGGACCCGCGCACTGAGGGTTCCGTGCCACCCTTAACTAAATTCAGGGTCCACTTACTTTCACTTAACGGAAACATCACAATATATTGCGACAGCAAAAATAACTTTGTTTTTCATAGTGTTTGTATGAAAGACAAAGTTATATTTGCGGTTGATAAAAATGTGCAATATCTCAAAAACTACTGGTTCGATCTCCTTCAAACCAATTTTCGTTGCAAGTTTTTGTTGAGATCTACATCATATATTTTATTCAAAATTTTCTCTTTCTTAGTTCAAAAGTTAGATGGGGCCTATTTTACCACTTTGGAAGCGTCTATATCTCAAACCTTACACTTTTAGAAAAAATGGTTTTAGAAACCTTAGCATTATTTTAAAAGACCTATCCATTGACATCCCACACGCATAGGTTTGAGTAAAAAAAATTTTTTAGGTTTTAGTTTCATGTATGGGAGCCCCCCTTAAATATTATTTTTTCTTACTTTTTGTATCTGAATCGGAAAGCGGTGAACAAAATACACCTACCTACCAAGTTTCAGCTAAGTGATGCTTATAGTTTCAGAATAAAGTGGCTGTGACATACGGACGGACAGACAGACAGACAGACAGACAGACAGACAGACAGACAGACAGACAGACAGACTTGACGAAACTATAAGGGTTCCATTTTTTGCCATTCGGCTACGGAACCCTAAAAATGAGCACGTGTGCAAAATTTTAGTGTATGTATGTTTGTATATTAGTCCCCAGATTTCTGGAACACAAGAAGTCATACGAAGATGATTCTTTAGTTCAATTAAGGATATTTCAACTTTCCAAATGGATTTGTTTCCCCTAAATATACGATGGGTATACCCACCTTATATGGGTGGGGGAGCCCCACATAACCTACTGGCGGCTCCCGCCGCTGGTATGGTATGTGTGAGGCATTTCCTGACGAAAAAAAAAGGTATACTCTAACTTAGATTCAATGATTTTGCATAAGATAGAGATGACCAGAAGAACGATAACTAACATAGTTTCACAGAGTAGGGCCGAGCAATCGTTCTGAATCTTTTGATTTACGATATACGTATTCATGTGCACGTTTAGCCGAGCGCATATTTTTCGTCTGCCGTTTGCGTTGCGTACATTCATCATAGTTTACAGTTTTGCCCGAATGTTTCTAATTCCGGTGAACTATGGTTGTTTGGGTTTGTTTAGTTCTGTGGTATCAGATATGGCATCAAATGTAATGTAAAATTTGAAATTATTTTTTAGTGCTTGTCGTTGTCACAAAACTATTAGAAAGAAAGAAAGAAAAGTACAAAAATAAACATAAAAATGAAAACATTATTATAAGTACTGAAACCAAATTGTTTTCCTCTCTGCTTTATTGCCATGGCAAGCCATTACGCTGGTTTTCAGTAGAGACCACTGAGGTTGAGATGTCACTACCAAACCATATTAAAATTAAAACAAAGGGAAACTTAAACAATCTCAAAAATTTTATGGTAAACTTACATACTAGGTACCTATTATTAAATTATGTGTGTGTATTATGAAAAAATACTCTTCGTAAAATTTATAATATAACCTGTTTGATCAGAATGGGAAACGAGAAGATACGTAGAAGAACATAGGGAACGGACAGAGCCCTACGAATTAGTAACCTCAAGTAGCAGTGGGCAAGGCACATATGGCAAAGGACTGATGACCGTTGGGGCAGAAAAGTTATAGACCCTTCGACCAAAGGCGTGGCATTTGACGTCCACCGACAAGATGGACAGATGACCTTGTAAAGATCGCAGGATCACACTGTATACAGACCGCTCTCAATCGGTCGCTGTAGAAAACCATGAGGGAGGCTTATATTCAACAATGGACGTCCTCTGGCTGATAATGTTGATGATGATGAGTAAAAGTTGTTAGTTTTTTAAACCAACTTTATAACACGTTGAAACAACGCATGTACACATTGTAAACCAGCAACACGAGTTACATTACCAGGTAAATGCATCAGTTACTTCACGAAACTAAAGTTGTTCTGCTCGCAGCTCAATTGTAACAAACTGCTTGTACAGTTTCCACCCAGGTTATTTAAAAGCTGCGACGGAACGTGATGCCGCGCTCTGTACACGAGTAATTATTTCAAAATGTAAGACTACCTACGTAGACTAAAGCCGACGTCATGGCTCAAATATAACAGACGGGTAAATTGTACCTTAAATATACTTGTTTTTTTTAAATATATTTTAGACTTGGAATTTGTTATTATCTTCGCAACACACGACATCTATGGTGTATTGGTTAAGTATGCTGGGTTTCAAGGCGTCACCACTCTGAGGTCCCGATTTGATTCCCTGTCGGGGCAGTGCCGAATTGATAAATTGTCTCTGGTCTTGTTTCTTATTTCCAAAACACAAGTACGCTAAACACAAGTAAACATAAGCTACTTACTTTGGGATCAGTACCCTTACCATGAGTTTATGTCGGTTTTGCTCGCTAGCGACGACGTAACTTTTAGTATGGAAAATTTTAGTTCTGCAAGTGACCGCTAGGGGCGCTGCGCAATTTTCCATAGACTTTTTTACGTAGTCGCTAGCGAGTAAAACCGTCGTTAACTCATGGTAACTGTACAGAGGAATGTATGTGTTTGGTGTCCAATATACATTTAATAAAAAGTTATAGTTGTTTTATCATTTGAGTTTAATTTCTCCAAAAGCAGCCATTTGACTACTTTAAATGAAGATAGTACTGCCATCTATTGTAGTCATTTCCATAAAATTACGTTTCATGTAAATTCTAAATATTAAAAACTGAAAACTTATTTATGTTACCGATGACAAAAGAGCTAAGTATTCATTAAATGGAAAGTAGGCGTTTTATGTGAGCAGGCTGACTATTTATAACTGTGCTAAAAGCATCGTGGGCGAGCAGTCGAAGCGGTTAATAATTAATTTACTAACATGCCCCGAGCCGGCGACTTACCGGGAAACTGAACGCCACTTTCGAGTTGCTTTTACTCGCGATCTTTATGCTAACTGCGAATATTTAAGCATAGATGGAGATTTTATAAGTAATTATACTAAAAACTTTTTTTAAATCACGATTACCATAAGATGTCAGACATACATACCAACTTGCCCGCTTATTGTGGTATGACCTCTTACACACTGCGACTTTTAACATCGATTCTAACGCGCGTTTTAAAAAGGCCCAACAGCATCGTAACTCGCGCAATGAACAAATTTAATTTGGCATCCATGCTAAAAGTAGCGCAGAGTTGAAAGGGTCTTAGCCACACTTTAAAGATTTTTTTAGGATTACTAAAGTGAATATCTTTCACATGAACTTTTCCAGATTATACTATATGTTTGTTTTTTTTTGTTTTGATTAACACCTAACGTGCTGCGCTCGGCCCGAATTGGCAAAAGCACCTACCAAGCATTCACGGTACCGCGGGCGCGCTGCAGAGTCGCACTATATTAAGAAATACACTAGATTGTCTTTTCAATCACACAATATGTGGATAAAGTTGTTGGTTGTGCAATAATGTTAAACATCTTTATTAAGATATATTATTAAGAAGATTGTACAATTGTTTTTTGTCCCAAATAAAAATAAAATAAAATAAAATAAGACCATATGGCCGAATCACAAAGGGATTTTCTAAAGAAATAACAACGTATAAGTGTTACGGGTGCGCATATTTGTTTTCTTTAAGTCACTTCTACTTCACTTTATAGTCTCTTAGAACAGACAATATCTAATATTAGTAAAACTTGAGGTTGGGAATAGTTTATGGTATGGTGTTCGTACCATTAAAAAACGTTAAACTCGTATTCAGGTGAGTAGTCCCAATTCGCAGTAACGGGCCAGAGGACGACCAAGCGGATCAGTTCCTTAAGGTATGGTTCCACCAAAACGATTTATTAACACGTTCCGGGACACTACTCCAGACACAATAGATGTTTTATTGTTTTCACGCCTGTAGGCGGGCACTGTCCCGGAACGTGTTAATGCTAGCAATCCTAGCCACTGTAGGATAAAAAGCAGTTACTTCCTTAACATGAAAAATTAATATTAAATTATTAAGCTTAATCGACGAAGCTGATTCCATATGAGGATCAGTGTGAATTAGTACCTATGTAAAGTTAAGTCATTCTACAATATTTGAAAATGGTTTCCCTTACGGAAACCAAGTACTACGGTTTCGTGTCCCGCCCGTGCGCAATATTTGCATTATTATTTAGAATTTTAAGAAACAAACGATAGTTTATTTTCTGTTGATGTGTCAGTGAAACTGTACTTTATCGATATAGATGAAACTCACTCAGTCGTAGAGAGAGTCGAGCACGTAATCCTTACACCGGCGCGCCTATTGGAGCACCGACAATTCAGCCAATACCGGCTTAAAAATACAGAATACCTGAAATACTGGCTACATAGGATAAAATTGGCGTATTGTATGAAAAAAACAACTTAGATAACAACACTTTTTAATTGTTGAGATATCACTAAAAAATGTTACACACTGATAGCCATTACTTCCATCCCGAAACTAAACACACCTGTTTCTACTAGGATACGTTCCACATAGCGCCCGAAACGCCATTGACCACGACCGCTAAAACTGCCGTTTCACTAACGTAAAAAGTTCGCGGGCGTTGTAGGCGAATGTTATAGCTGCAATAGTCAATTATAACTGCATAAGTCCGTACAGTAAGCAGAATGTATTTTAAGCACGCTTTGTATCGCAACACGCACGGTCATCCCAATTCGTGAAAAGTTAGATTGACTAGCTTTGCAATGTGTTGTGAAACTTTTTTTTTTTGTAACAACGGAACTAGTATACAGTAAACTTATGTCGAGTAAAATATGTAGGTAAGATATAATCATCTGCTAATATCTAGTGCAATTAATTTATGTGATTTGTAATTTTTGCACGAACTATCGAGGTCACTGTCTTCTTACCTTAAAAGCTAAAATTGCTTGCACCTTGCGTCGACTTTTTCTGGAATGACGACCGATTTTTGTCGTGTGTCGAGCGATTTTCGTTTGAAAGTAAACTAAGGCAGTAGAGACACTGGCCGTATATCAGCTTTTAGCGACATAATTTTACATGTAAATAACTACTAACTTCGATTGAGGGTATAAACTATATAATATTATCAGACCTTTAATAGATTGTAGGTAGAAAGCATTGAACTTTAAATTAGGACATACTTAAACTTGCTATATTGTGGCTTGTGTACGTCAACTGTCAGGATCGGTCCGAGTGAAAAACTAAGCCTTTGCCTGATGAAAGTGGTGAAGATAAAAGTATTTGATACATTTGCTTTGCATTTGAGGTGCTCGTGCAGTCGTAGCAGCGCTTTGGTAGTGATACCGGAGTTAGGCAACCAACGACGCGGTCGTGTTTGGATGGGTGACCATTCTGACCATATTATTATAAGTGACGTAGTATCACGAGCACCTCCGTGCTTCAAAAAGCACGTGCACGCAGAAGCCCTAAATAGGCGGCTTGATGAAATCTGACAGCAAGTTTGGTCACTTTCATTGCAAACACATTTTTACTAATCCGCACTGAGCCCACGTAGGAATACGGCTCATACTTTAGGTAAGGATTCCAAGCAGTGGAATACTATATATTTATACTTAATAATTAAATACTTATTTAATACTATATACTATATGTATTTATTACACTGTAAGTTGTAAAATTGGCGGACTTAATGCCTTGATGCATTCTCTAGTCTCTAGTCAACCACTCGGGAATGCAGACAGTCTAATCAGTGGCGGAATATTGACAATAATTGAGAGTTGTAATTTTTTTTATTAAATGCAATAACATAAACCATGGTATATATATATACACCGTGCTTTTTTGACCGTCTTACAGCCGAAGCCCACGTAATGTAACCATCTTAATAAACCTCTAGGGCATGTTAATTTTTTTATTACACTCCACATAATTTTTGTGTAAAAAATATCTAATAGTAATGTTACGTAATGTATCATCCTGTTCATAATGTTTACGATTTCAACAATGCATTCCTTGACCTTGCCGCCTCCACGCGTTCCGCACCGTTAGCCAATCTAAGACAGTCCACGTGGATCTCTAACCAATCATGCGCTAGCGCAATCCTTTGTGACGCCCACCGCCTCGCCCCTTTCTATTCGTGCGTAAAACTAGGTCAGTAGCGCTAGACAGCCCAGTGAATGACCCGTGCGTAGTGCTCGTTACAGGATGTTTCGTACTAAATTGTGCTGATATCTTCTTTAATGTCTTAGTCTTTGAAATCTTAATAATAACCAAGTTTTATTTAACGAATGACATGTAGTTATTGGATACTTTAAGTGGCCTTCGGCTGTAAGACGGTTAAAAAAGCACGGTGTATATGTACGAATATTACACAAAAAAATAATAATAAGATATAAATATATAGATATGTACAAGGACTAACGAACAAACATTGAATACACATATTTAATGAATACGAAATCTATACTAATAATATTATAAAGCTGAAGAGTTTGTTTGTTTGTTTGTTTGAACGCGCTAATCTCCGAAACTACTGGTTCGAATTGAATAATTATTTTTGTGTTGGATAGTCCAGTTATCGAGGAAGGCTATAGGCTATATAACATCACGCTACGGCCAATAGGAGCAAAGATATAGTGGTAAATGTGTAAAAAACGGGAGAAAGAAGTCACTATTCCACGCGGACGAAGTCGCGGGCAAAAGCTAGTTATGAATAAAGAAATTGAAGATATTGACGACATCCAAAAAGACACAAGTAAAAGATAAAAGTAGTTAGTTCTGGGCATAATTATGAACCTGTTTCTAATAATCACAGTAAAATGTACAAGTTGGACAGAGGCCTTATACTAAGACAATAATACATACCTACGACCTACATACCTATATTTTATCGCGGAAGAGTGGAAAGCCAGAGATCCCCAAAAGATTTTTCACAGGTATACAAGCCTGGGGCGATACCGTATTGAGAACTGAATTTCCTTTGTAAGTTTCCTTTGATTTTTCTAATAGCACAAAGCCTTATGAGAAGTATGTTCCGACAGTACTCTGAGCAGAATAGAGACCTCTTAAACGCTCAGGGACCGATAGGCCGCCGGTGGTTGCGTAAACATAAGAATGACAGAAAATTTTTGATAAATACATCCGTGAGGGTTTAATTAAAGAATGTTGTGAATAAAAATAAAAACGTTTTTTTTATATCATTCGCCTTTTTTATGTCTGCTTATCACGAATTATATTTGATGCTTAAGTTTAGTGTGATACTTTTTTTTCATTGATTTGTTTTCGTTTCATCATTATTTTCTGCAATTAGAGTGTTAAGAAGCTTCAACTTCGTTAAAAAACATTTTTTTTGAGAGTGAATCGTGTTTATTTGCATAAGAATATTTATTTTCTTTTGCAAAAATATTCTTATATCTTATCCCGGACAGTCACTGAGTGAAGATAATAAATTCTCGCCCCACCTGCCAAGAAGGGTCGTCCCTTTCTTTAAAGAAACAAAACTTACTGAAAAACGCACCTTTTGTGTTTTACTCCAAAATTTATAGACCGTCCGGGCTTGCTATTTAAAGACAGAAAAATACCAGTTCTGAATGTAAAAATCTCAACGCTCGCGAATGAGGTATTTAAAATGTGTTTTGGTGAGATAAAATGTTTTAAAGTGTTTCTTTAGTGGGAACTTGTGTTTCAGTTTTAGGGTTCGTCATTTACTTCGCTTGCTTTAGAAGGTGGATAAAACTATAGTTAAGATCTAGAAAATAAAATTTAGGGTCTCACCGACGTGACTGCTTTATTTTATTGGAGCACAAAGGTCGCAGCTAAACTTTTAAGTGTGTTATTCGCTGATCAAACGGAATTGAGGCGAGTGTCATGTCAAAGGTCGCTTAGTTTTAGATCGGAGTTTGTCTAGCATCTGCTTTTTGAGAGGAATATCGTTATTAAAAAAGTCCATTAAAATATTTATAACAGAACATGTGGAAGGATGTTACATGGATGAAGTCCAGTTTCAGTATACTTCTAAAATATTAAGAAATTCCATGCAGGTAAATGCCAAACTGCAAACTAGGGTTTGACTCTACAGCTTATACTGCGTGTGGCCTGTCATAGGAGCAAAAATTTTAATCAACGATTCTACAGAGTATACGTAGATACCGTTGTAGACTGATCATTGTATTGTAAAATGCTTTAAATCAGAAATATACAATTCAAAGTTATAATCCCTAATCAACGCATATCAAAATGGCTAACTCGTTGTAGTAAATGACAATGTCAAGTTCTATGGCTGGACCATAGAATTATTATCCCTATGGGCTGGACACATTTGTTTGCGATACATTTCTGGTTTGTTTTATTTTGTTAGAAACAAACAATAAATTTATTTTTCATAATTTTAAATTAAATCCGTTTAGAATTGATTACTGGTTACTCATAGGGCCTATATTCAAAATTTCTGCATACGACAGGCCACACCCTGTATACAAAACTTATGTAGTATGAACAAAGTGAAACATATTTTTTTTACATAAGACACACTTTTGCATCTAATTTAAAACACTGAGAGCTTTTTGATATTGATAGCCCCCATTCAAAAATATGATGTACTTAAGCATTAAAATCATTTTAAGAGGTGTTGCGCTGAAATATTATACACCAAATACCTAAAACTGTAACACAAAAGCCTTCAAAAGACAAGTACATACGTGTGTGTGATAAAAATGGGTTTCGCAAACAAGCCATTTAACAAGCGTCTTCCTGTTTACTCTGTGCATCCTTGAAGGGTCCCCTAATCTGTTTAGGGAAGCCTCCTGATTTTCATATCGTTTAGACAACAGGTAAACAAACATTGACGGATCTAACACTTTTTCTATTCAAATAAGTTTATAGACTGAGTTTCTGAAGTATTTCTTCTTTTATTTAAAGTACTTTTGTACTTTTGTCATATTCGGCGCATTTTGGTCCGTAATGCCAAAGCTGTTAGTGCAGACTGTACTAGCTGATTAAGCATAAATAAATAAGAAATGCAATACGGCTGTGTCACCTAATTTCAATAACTACATACAATGTCGTAAATCTTGTCAACATCTTTATAGAAAGTGAAAATAATTTAATGCAAGCCTTGTTTAAACTTATCTTGAAAGGCCTGTATGAAGATTTACAAATGCATAATACTGTAAACAAACGCTGTTCTAACAAAGCTTTTGTAAATAGTTAAAGCAAGATTTCCTCAAGGACTTACGTGCGCATCCTTACCCTATCTTAATACATTTATGATCGGCATTTTCAATAACCCTGCGGAACCCAGACAATGCAATTAGGTTCGTGTCACGCTAAGAGGGATTTTTCACTTAAATCCCACCATTTATCTTTTCAACCCTTCTACGAAGCCCAGACACGAGGGTCGCACGTTGGCAGTTATACAGTTCACATCAGTTTTGAGATCTAGCTTAGACAGAAAAAATAGTAGCTAGCTAGACAGTGTTTTGTTTTAGGTTTTAGCCCGTCTGTAAAAGAAAATGCTAGGTATTTTATCTTCAGGTAAGCATTAGTGATTAAAGTTCGTAATAAAATTTGAAAGCTGAACGAAACGTGTTTGATTTAAGTCCGTCTGTCACAGCGTCTGATGCCCGTTGAAACGCGATGCATTATGCATAGTATTAAAATATTAAAGAATCTAGTAATGGCTGCTGGTAGAGTGGGCTCCATGCCAGCTCGGAGAGCTATTACAAAACTTGTAATGGCAAAGTTATTGCAATGCTTTTGACGGCTGGAGTAAAACATTGTCATGTTACTGCAAATAGTTTTTCTTACATGAATAGTTCAAACTCATTTTTTTTTAAATTCTTTTTTGTGTTCTTGAGTAGGTTATGGTTTGCTCTAAATGTACTGTAATATTAGTGTGAGGAAACTTAATTGGTTTAATCAGTCAGGTATCAAACGACTGCCGGGAGTCGCATAATAATGGAATTTCTATTGTGTCTCGTTCACACATACTTGACGAGTTAAGTGTTATTTATGAGTGTTTTTTATGTTTATTCTATAATAACTGTATGTTTCCCAAATAATAATAAATTAAATAAAATAAAAACAGCGTAAGTTACAGCAGCAATATTACAAGAGGCGTGATGTTGACGTACCGCCGACGAGTCATCGACGTGCCGTCGACATACTTTTGACATAGTTATCAGCATCTATGGTCAACAGCGGTTGGTTGATGACTGCAGTCAATTTGCCACCGGCTGACGTTGACAAGCAATGGCTTGCTGCCGTATTTCGTCAGCGTTAAGAACGCAAGGCGTTATAAAGTTACTAACGAAAGTATCCAGTCCCAGATTGTTGATCAGTACTTTCAAATACCAGCATGTTCATACTTCGAAGCTTGCAATATACTGTGATCAAAATAAAGGATGGACCCACTAAACCGTACTATACCACGACCGTGCTGGGAGCGTATCAGGCACGAAAAGCAAAACCATACGCTCTACTTTGCCCATTATACGAATCTACAGCGTTCTGACTCACCGTTATATGGAGCGAGAGCGTATTTTTCCGATGCATGGCACGCGACGGTGTTGGTCGGTGACGGAACGGTGTCTTGTGGGAACAGTGTCATGGTTTTAAATATTTTTTTTTGTCTTACACGTTCCTGGTATGGTCATGGAATGCTACGGTGTAGTAAGCAGGAGGCCGATTCTCGCATGATCGAACTTCGTTTCGTGTGGTAATTCGATTAAGAGTATCACTGTTTTACCAAAAAAATCAAGTAATATATCCACGTAAAAAAACTACCGCACGAAAGAAATCAATATGCATAGAATTAGTGGCCCAAATAAAGCAATAACTGTATTTTCTTTGAAAATTAAAATTCAATCGGTGATCTTTTTTCGTATACGAACTGTAGGAGAATTGGTCTCCAGAAACCTTAGTAACGATGCAATAGGAATCTAGATACGTAATAACTACGGATCCCCACACTTCACCGCTCTAAGCCTTCATAGATCTAGGTTAATGTCGGAGCGTTCTTTTAACTTGAACGCCGTCTCTTGATATCTGTTGACGGAGTGTATTGGATGGCTGTGGCTACATTGTTACTATCTTATTGTAAAAGTGAAGAACATTTAACGTATGCCCTGTGTTTTCTTCTTACAAAAACATCAGATGGCTTTGAAAATATAATCATTTCATAAAGTAAAATAATCATAAAATATTAACGGCTGGTTTCACAAACATAACGTTATCTGTCCACTTCATATGAAATGACCTTTCATATTGGAATTTTTAGATGGTTAGTGCTTTTCGATGGTGAAACAGGTCTCTTTGGAGTACCCTTTAAAAATGGCATTTCAAAGCGTTCAAACTACAACAAATAATGGAATTAGGTACGTTCAAATTCAGTTATTTATATGAACCCTCGTTGTAAAGCTGTAGAATATTTGTAGCACATTCGTAGCATAGTCGACGATCCGTAGCATTCTCGTAGTCGTCTTTGAGAATGTGCATGATAAATTCTACGATAGCCATAAAATGTTTTTCATAAAAATTCTTCGAAATTCTTCGAAAGATTCCATGCTACGACACTCGAAATATCTATTTATACGTTTATTATGAACGAAAATATGGTTTCGCGTTAATTTAACGGAGTGCCGCCATGTCTGCGTGTGATATGACGCCTGGTATGAAACTCCACTAAAATATTTATTAATTTCGCATTTATGAAGTATGGAGGATTTTTGGACGAAGAAGTAATGAAATTTTACATATTGATTTTAAATGTATTTTATTGGTGTTATCCAAACAGATTACATTTGCCAGACAAAATGTAAAGTATTATTAACCAAACACTAGTAAATCGCAACAAATCTGAGTAATTTAGTTAAAAACACGATTTTAACCCGCATTGCGGCGAACAAATTGCGTGGCTGCTAATGTAGGCAATCCCGCCGTTTGAATATTTTAGTGCGCGACTATACTTTGATTTATTTTTTGTCATATCAAAACACTGCTTGTTGTGTTCATAACTATTGATATCTGAACGAAATTATTTTCTGCCAGCGACGAACATCGTTGCAAAGTCCAAACTGGCGCTTGAAGCTTGACGCATATCGAAGAAAATATATTTAAAAAATAATATTTGGAGAAAAGGACATTGCCCTAAGACGCTCTATTGCATTGCAACCAACATTACCCTTCTCCTCATAAGTAATCATAACATAAGTCTAGTCTATACTTGATTGATGCGCACATCACATTGCCGAATGAGTTCCAGGGGCGACCATTAGCTATCTCAAATCGCTTAGACAGTACGCATGGTAACAACGCATCCATGTTGTATACTAGGTGACTTCGGTTAACCACTACTATGATCTACAAAGCAAAACTGAACGCGGCAGACCGAGTATGCGAACTATCTTGACACCAAAGTAACTCTCACAATCGAGCACCTCGCATTCGTACATTTTACAGTGAGAACGACAAAGTTCCTTGCCTTGTTCAGAGTTGAACCGAGTTATGATTTAGAAGCTACCCGGCATAGCATGATACATGGCACATATTCCGCCGCTATTCCTAAGGGCACAACACAAATGTTATTTATGTTGTGCCGGAAAAATATAGCTATTGTTGTTATGTTTAATACAGATGAATGTTATCTTGTTGGCTTGCGAAGCTTTCGGGCTTGATTGTAATTTTAACGGTGAATGTTTGTGGGAGATATTTCAATTTTGTAATGGTCAAAATTTGCTTTTATTATTGCGCTCCTGCAATTATTTATGGAAGAGATTTGAATACTGTTTGAATTAAATATCTATGCCCAGTTTATGCCCGGATTATTTTTATTTTTTACTTTAACGTACTGATTTGATATTCATGCTGCATTATTTACGTAATACTTTTGTGTGGTATTTGTAATTGAGGTACTTTTAAGTGTTTGGTATTTTTTTCTATGTAAATGTTTACACCTAATAAAAATTGAAGTATCTTCTTTACTATTTATACGTTTTTGAAAGTATTTTTATTAAACAATTATTTAGTCGTTTAAGACTAAAAAAAAAACAATATTTGACTCTATCAGGCGCATCGCTTCAGAAATAACTTCTCAAATCTCTTTAATCTATACATATACATGTAATAAAATTGTAGAGGTCGAATTTCTGTACAATAAAAGAAAATGCTTAAAACCGAGTCAGGGGGATGTAAGAAGTGCAATAGCACTAATCTAGATTTTTTTCGAATTTCTTATTTCTCTGTTTGTCTGTCTGTTTGCTCGGGATAAACTCCGAAACGACTGGACGAATTTAAATGAAATTTTGAACAGTGGTAGCTTAAACCATCGAGCAACATTTAGGATACTTACAATGCCTGTAAATAAAAGTTTCCGTGCGATGTAAAAAAATATTAAAAACAAACTTCAGTAGAACGAAACGCGCCAAGTGTCACTTTTTCAACCATAAACCATTGTACACAGATACAAATAACTGATGTCTAAAGTCATTGTCAAACAAATGTCAAGTCATTCAATCTATCAAAATAAAACAAAGTGAAACAAAGTATTGAATCCTACTACTATTATAAAGGCGAAAGTTTGTAAGTATGGATGTATGGATGTATGGATGTATGGATGTATGGATGTTTGTTACTCTTTCACGTAAAAACTACTGAATGGATTTGAATGAAACTTTACCACAATATAGCTTATACATCAGAATAACATATAGGCTACAATTTTTGAGGTTTCTAATGTGAGGTCGTAAAAAAACACATTTTTTGCGCTACTAGACGGGACGAACCTGAAGTCCACGCGAACGAAGTCGCGGGCAAAAGCTATATATAATATTCATCTGTGATTGAAAGCATGGAAATTATGGAAAATTGCCTGTGTAAATAATATTCGAGGAATAGCAACAACGCCACATGTGAAGGATTAAGCCACAAGTGATATTAGACACTGCTGTGTTGCAATGGTCTCTCCAGTATCACCTGTTGTTGCTGACCATCACCTGTATAATGTAACACCAAAGTTTTATTAACGGTATGTAGATATCACTTTTACAATTTTACCCACCAGTATGTTACCTAATGCTTTTCCTATTCATCTAAACTCTAATCATCCAAAAATTCAACTGGTAGGATTGCAGAATAATTAATGAGAAGTGAAGCTTTTCTTCCAGAGAAAGAATTGAAGAGTTTCTTCCAGTTGAATTTGGAAAATCTACTCTCATACAGTTCATCCTACTACTATTATAAAGGCGAAAGTTTGTAAGTATGGATGTATGGATGTATGGATGTTTGTTACTCTTTCACGTAAAAACTACTGAATGGATTTGAATGAAACTTTACCACAATATAGCTTATACATCAGAATAACATATAGGCTACAATTTTTGAGGTTTCTAATGTGAGGTCGTAAAAAAACACATTTTTTGCGCTACTAGACGGGACGAACCAGAAGTCCACGCGAACGAAGTCGCGGGCAAAAGCTAGTATTCAGATAATTCAGAAATTGAGGCAGACAATAAACAATATTTCTTATCCAGATCAAAACCTTAGCCTCACAGTCTTTAGAAATGCCACCAATACATAGCTATCATGACAAAAACTTTGTTTCAGCAGGGCAGCAATGATAACCAAAACCTGGCTGCTGATTGTCAACATGTAAGGAAGGTTGTTGCATACCCCGTGCCAAACCCGCTACAATTGAACAAAAAGATTAACCAATTTTTACCACCTTTCAAGTGTCACATTACAAACCTCTCCAAGATGCAGGGGAGTACAGACAGGAATGTGACTGTGGCATCTTCTACATCGGTGAATCAACAAATAGTTTAGGCATGCAGATTAAATTTATTTATATTTATTTATGTAACAAAAAACCACTTCATAATTATGTTTAGACCAAGCTAAGCAACATCTCATACTGCAAGATCTCAAGACACAATAAGCTTTTTCTGGGTGGTTAGGAACGTCAATAGATATTAATGAGCGATAGTAGTTTCTTGGTCTACCTGTGACCACGGATGCTGATAATAATTAGAAACGTCAGGCCCTCTATTTCATTTTAAATAAATGTGTGGGAAATGAATCTGTTAAGTGTTTTAATTCTATGTGTAGTGTTTTCTCCATATTGGTTTGCATAAATTAAATGAAATTTTGGTACTTTACTTTATAGTACTTGCCAAAATATATCAAAACAGTGCCATGAAAAAATATATATATTTAGATCAATTTTTTCCACACAACAAAGTAATATGTTAGTAAAGTAAGTAGTAGTTTTTTTTGTGGCAAAGTAGTAGTTAAAAAGTAAAGTAACCATATAATCCTCTCAAACAAAGGAACTCCTAATCGGAATACAAATTGTGAACGTCCAAATAATCGGTATGGTCATAATTATTGATCAACTTTGATGTACTACTTGCTTCTTATTGTTGTAATAATAAATATACTGATTTTGTTTCAAAATAAGTTTAATAAAGCTTACTAAGCATTCTTTATCGCCCTTTAGTTTTAGTTAAGTAATACAGGGTGACTTGAAGATGGGTGCAAAGCTTGGAGGCGGAAGTAGTATAGTTGAGCCATGGTTGTCTTAGACGAAGTCTCACTATTTTTCTTTAATACTTATAATGATTTTTTATATAAAACCTAAACTTTTACAATTCATTGCTAACAATGGCCAATTTTAATGATAAGTGAGTACTTAAATTTACTTTAATTAACTTATATAAATACTTTATATCTTGCGTACTTATAAGTACTTATACTTAAGTATCTTATTTGTAAAATCATAAGCCTAAATAATTAAAAATTCTACCCAAAGTCACTATTCCACGCGGACGAAGTCGCGGGCACAGCTAGTCTTAAATATATTCAAGAATGTGCACCAGTCCTTAGAGTAGGAATGTTTCAGAGTTTACCGGAGGTCGACTAGTGTACATTTGAAGCTGAGTGCATACCTAAGTGACATCGCGGCCCACTCCTGAACGTCTTTCAGATCTTGTATAGCTGATTTTATTTTTAACTCTCACGTTGTTTTTTTTTCATCAATCTTGGATTTAGCTAACGGGAAGCTAAAGTATTCAACTGAACGAATACTATACAGTGTGTCCAGGCGCCGAGGTCTCGACATAGTTCCCTGTAAAACCACCAGGTGGCGCTCGAAAAATGCTGAGACAAAATTGGTATTTTCGTGTATTTATTAATTGAAAAGAATGTTTGAATCAAGCTCAAAAAAAACACAATTATCTAACAAATTGATCTAGCAGTCACTGATTTCGCTCCATTAATTAAAGAGTTATTAACGATTATAAAGACACCTTTACACATATTTATAATAATAATGTGTTCAGTATTTGTTTATTTATCAGAATAGAAAATGAGATCTATGTCATTGGTTTGTTCGTCTATCCTTATCTTATTTACGGGAGTAGGATAGGAGGTTGAAAATTTCTGCATTCCTAACTAGGTTCTTTTAATTTGAATTTTCTAGCCGTATTAATAAAAACTTTGCGTTTTTATTACATTTCACATTACTGGTTACTGAAGGGTGACGGAATTATTTATGTTATTTGTTATTCCCCGTCTGAAAAGTTAGGAACAACAAAAAGGGGTAAGTATCTCACCCAAATCAAACGCGCCTACCCATTAGCCATGCATCAAAAAACTTTGCATAGTTCAAATGCAAGCACGGGTCAACGGACCACGGTAAAGTTTTCTCATAAATATTGACAGGGCACATCACTATTCATGGCGTGTGTCAGGCCTTTTTGTGGCTCCATTCATCCGCCGACCTCATTTAGCGAACCGGTTTTTACCGGTTGGGGATTTAGCGCCCGCTAACATTTTCTGTTAATGAATCCCGAAAGTGATTGCGGTTTTTGTACACTCGGCGGGTTAAAAAAACGACGGATGATGATGCCGCGTGATAGGCTGAAAGCGTGATGACGTAATGGATTTATCAAGTATCGGGAGTAATTAATACTTCAGCAAATTATTTATTGGCGTTATTATGTATTTTCATTTGTCAAATTTACAATTATTTGCTCGGTTCTTATCGATGGAGTCTTTTCCATTTCTTTTCTACCTTGATTCCTACCATGACAGTATGATTCTATAATCATTACAGAATGATTCTATGATTTGATAATGTTTTAGATCGATGATAGTCCATTTGCACAGGCAAGTGGACTATTATCATCTATCTATTTAGTAAGATAAGTCGATCGTGTGAACCTAAACAGTAAAACAGTCAAATAAACTTATTCCAAGAAAAATCCTTTGATCGAAATCTATACGAGATACGTTTACTTATTTATTCGGAGCCTTAGCATTGAGAATTATCTAGTTTAGATATATTGGTTCGGAATAGAAAAGCGAACCTAGATTTTTATAGTAAATGTTTATCGCAATTTTATGACTTTGTACAGGGCGGGGAATCGAACCCCGTTTTACGAGGTCTGAGCAATAAACCAGCTCGAACGAGCTTGCTTACGGCTGTTAAAAGTATTACAAAATGCCATTTACTCTGAATGCGTTGATAAATTTTTAAATGGCCTTTTGTTGTGATTCCTCGATCATTGGCAAGATCAATCAAAAAGTTAAAAAATAACATTATTGTAAACTAAGTCAATGCACTCTGGTTTGACTTTCGCAACTCATATAAATTTTATTAGATTGCATATAAAATGCTAATATTACAATCCAAATTCCATAATCTATGCTTATTTAGTTTTTATTATTAAATAGCTATTTTAGTCCATTTTTTTCACCGATATTAAATAACCAATGTCTTGCTGATATTCTGCTTATTAAATCAAAACAGTTATTATCTTGGAAAATTATATCTGGAAAATTCTTATGTCGTATTTGCTGATTCCGAAATAAATATTTATTAAAGCAAAGCCTCAATAGTGAAAGCAAAATTATACATATATTAATGTTAAATACCTCCCACTACTTCGAAGCAAAGTGTTAATATTAAAATTTAATATCGCAACGAAGTGAAACCAACCAAATTATGTATAGAGATTCATATTTTATTGACGAAACTTGAATAAAAGAAATGGATGTGGTGTTTGAAATAAAACCATAACTAAGACATGAGAGGAAAAGTTTTTGTTTTTAAATATAGAATATCTTCTAAGCCATGTTTCAGCTTCGACATAGTTATGACAACTAATCAAAACTCAGAACTGAATGATCCTTGAATAAGACGATCTAAACAAGTGTAAAATAGTCAATTTTGAAAATCAACAGATGAATTTTAAGGATCAATACATTACAAGTTTTGTAGGTATGACAGCAAGCTAATGTGATAAGATATAATAATCAAAACACAAGCATTATAATGCCGTATCCAACACTTTTTGGTTGATGTCAAAAAGTTGCGTAGGCGATTCTCAGTATTTACATAATGTTATTACAATGACAACCCCTATTAGGGCTGCTACTTTGTTTTACATAAAAAGTGATAAGGAAAAAATAATACATAACCTTGAGGACAAGGTGACAGGCGTTAATATGATGTTTGACGTTAGGAAGCATAAATTTTCTGTTTTATCGATAAATCTTTTGAAACATTTGTTTAAACAGTCATCTAATGAAACCAAAATATACTACTCAATTCTGTGTAGGGATATTTTGTATAAAGTTCTGACAAATGGTTTTTAAAAAATATATACATGTTGTATGGTATTTTTAATAAATTTTGATTTAATTGAGTAAATCTAAAATATGCCTAGAAAGTGTTATGTGTGTATATTGAATATTTTGCTTATGAAGTAAAGAACATTAATACGTCTTATTTTATGATTTGATATAATTGAAAACACGTACCTTCTTAATAATGTTCTGAAATAATGTAACTTAAAAAGTATTGGTTTATAAATTAGTCCAAAACACAACCTTCTGTGCCTCGTCACAGTCAGATCACGAGTGAATATTATGTTCTCCATAAAACCATTAATAAGTTACAACAAAATGTCGTTTTCGAAGATCACAAACAAAAATATTTAGATTCGAAAAATGTATTTTATCTCAAAATCGGGAAAAGCTTCAAACGAAATTAAGCGTGCACGATTCGTTATATCACTATCTTAAATAAAATTTACATTCTAGATGGACAAGATCCCGTCGCGAATTCAAATTTCCGGGAGAATTCTTTTTCTGTTTTCTTTCGAAACAGATGTTACTTTATAACATTTTAATTTCAACTGTGGATAGAAAAAACTTTCTCGTTCCTCAAGAGAAAGTGCGTCGGCGTCCAAGGCGCAGCGTCTTATTTATTCTTCAGTGACACAGCTTGATTACTACGTGAAAAGTGGCCAGGGGTAATGATAAAATATTAGAAGGTAAAAAAACAATGTTTTGCAAGAAAAAGATTTTGATGGTGCATTTTTTTAATGAGAAGTAACCTTATTTTCTTTTCGTAATTTCAGTGTTTTGTTACTTATAAAGTGATGAATATAAATGAGTACTAAAATACTTGCTGTTCACTATTCAAATCCTAAATAAATGTATTTTTGAATAAAATATAATAAATATCTATACTTACATAAACCACAACTCTACTAGCTACCTTCGTATTACATAGCAAACACGCTCTCAAAACCGATTTGTTTTACTACAAGCAATTTTAAATAACTTCATTTATCATTATAAATGTTTACCAACTAATACGATAAAAAAGCGATCAAATTGCATGTATCCATAAGTTAAAATTACGCTGATTTACTTTATTAGTTGCAACGCAATTTCAGTTAACCTGCATGCGAGCGATTCAGTTTCAGAACTATTAATTGCGAGCTGAAACTTTCCCGGCTATTATTGTAATAGATACCTGAACTTTGGTATTATTGATGTTGAACGCAATAATGGGCGATTCATTTGTCGACGAGCACTTTTCGTCTTGAGAGGGTTATATTTCATGGTACAGTTGTAGCATAAATTCTTTTTTTTTTTTCTTCTTCTAAGTCTTAATCTTCATTTCTGAAGGTCGTGTCCGTGCTGGTGAGCCTTAGAATTCTGACGAAGGGTTTCTACGCCATCTGTCTTGAAGATTATCTAAAAGCGGCAATCACCGTGATTTCTTTCATATGAAAGAAATATATAATCAGTAATAGTTTTTAGTAAGTAGTAGTAAGTACTAAGTTAGTTTAAGTAAGTAGTAAGTTTTTTTTCCTTCCAGTTTTGCCAACCACAGTCAACAATTTTTTCCAAACTATCCTGCTATGTGGCCAACTTCCACATTACCATCAAGCCCTAACGACACCGTATGGGTTGCAATAATCATCTTTATGTCTATTAATATAACGTCTACCAGTTTCCTTATGTAAATGCAAATGTCGTTAAACTACTTAGCATAAAATCCCCGGCTCCCGCGTCCTACTGATTGATGTGAAGAAGTTCAAGACCCTGTCCCAACATTATCACGGGACACATTGCTGAAACACAAGCGTGTTTGGAGAGCAAACCGTTCTAATGCCAGTACCATTTACTTCAGTTTAGTAACTAACAACGTCCAAGTTTCATACATCGGGTTCAACAAAGTTGAGCATATGAGAGTTAAAACATACTTCGTGGGAGAACAGACAACTCATATTAGTAGAGTCAAATCCTGAGCGCCAGTTTACAGCGTTTTACTAAGCAACGGCTTTACATTATTAGTTAAACATTCAGCCAAAGTCGTAAGCTATGTAAGTAACTATATAATCGTACTACTCTTGGTCGTATCCGACCACGGTCGTGAAATATCTCAATTGAGATTGACTATCGGCGCGAACCCTTGGTCATGGTCATAGTGATCCGGTGTGTGCGCAGTACCCCTTTCAAAAATGTTCTTGTTTTTGTGTGTTCCTTACTAACCTTACCTTAAAAAAACTCGGTATTATTTTAAATCCTTGATAGTTTTTGTCTGAATTTGTATCCACAAAACTACGTAGGCTTACAAATGAGCTGTCTGTTTCCATCCGATCTCTGGCAAAGCCTCGACTTGGCTCGCAAGTTCAGGTCTTCGTCGACCAGCGCTGATGCCGACAAAAGTTATTAACGTTGTTATTGAGACAAATTCGCTGCGAGTTCCCAACTAACATTAGGTACAGAAGTTCCGATCACAGCTGCTGTTTTTGTTGAGTTTAGACGCAAACGCGAGAGGTTTTCCTGGTAATGTTGAGCTGTGCCTTCTGAGAAAGCTCGGGCTTGTTATACAAAAATTAGTAGATGCCCAGAAACTCACATGCGGTATTGTTTGTAGTACTTATTTTCTGAGAAAAATAATCAATGATGAATTTAACATGACAACACTATTTCCTTGATTACAATGTAGACAAAATACCTTTTTTGTTAATGATGATAATGCCAATGTCTCGATAGTATAGTCTTAGAGTCAGTTCGATGGGTTAAAATTGTCCTTTTTAAAGTTTTCTTGTAAAAAAAATGAAGGATATTCATGAGTACATCAGTTTTAAATCAAATAGTAGTATGGTAATTCCCAATTACAATATTGATGTGGCTACCCGACCATTCTATAACGTGGCTCTCAAAATCACAAACTTATGTTATCAAAAGTTAAAACCTCCATTACAAAACTTGTAATTTATTCAACCGCTTCTTACGTGCCCTTATATTTTTTTCAATGTAATAATCTCGATAAAGTTACTCGTGTGTTCATGTAGATGTAAATTAAAGAGGTTTTATTAGGGCGTGAATAAATTAGTAGATAATGTATATCGTTATTGCCTGTAACCCTTTCTAGGGCAGGTTGCTTTTATGATGGGATAATAAATTTGTTGTCCTAACATACATGTGATTACTAATTAGTTTGGGTACGGAATCCGGGGATATCTGAAAAGGAATAAATTCCACTTGGTCGTGATACCGCCGAGGATTTGCTAATGACCTGATTCGTTGAAGATATAATATACTGATGCTTTTCTTAGTACGTATTTTTAAAGTTATCAATAAGGCATAACTACTGTGTGATCATTCAGCGTGTTGTGGCTGATCTCTTATTCTACAACTTATGAAATACTTTATTAATAACAAACAAGAAAAAAATTAAAGCTAATTAATTAAGTTCACAATATTAAATGGAGTAACATATGCTTGGGGCAAGACAATACAATCAATATCAATTTAATGTCAAACACCATCTATCTGACAGCTCTAGTGCTATCCATACACTAGTGTTGTCTACTGTAGTTATGCCATAATCAATTATCCGTCACGCTACTATGCCACGACCCAAATTATTGTTCTGTCTAAAACAAAAACAAAATCCTATTTTACTCTAAGGCCCGATTGCGTGATCGATTATAACTCAACTAATGGTCAGATGTCGTTACCAGCGGTTGAATATTTTCGATTGTGCGTGTTTTGAAGAAAAAATACCGGAACTAATGGTCAACAAATTAAAATGGACTTAAAGTACCTACCACACGGGGTTCGATTCCTCGTCTGTCACAGAGTCACGGTTGCTTTTTACAAGTGCAATTTATTTTAAAGTACCACATTAAACTGTTCTCAGTTCAAAACCATTTCTATCCCAACTCCTCTGGCCGTATCAATTACGAAGCTATAAAAGGTTTTTGAATTACTACAGAGGTGTTATTTAAAAAAAAAACGTGAATAAGCCGTACTTTAATTACACACATTTTCATGCTGTTAATTTAGAGCGCTAGATTAATTTGGCTCTTGTATTTTGAATATGGAATACCTAGGTTAAAATGAAACTGCTGGCAACAAATAACTTATTTTCGTATTTGGAGTTAGATTAAAACAAATAAATGGCTAAAATGTGTAGAACGAAACTAGGGCAGTGAAGCAAATCTGGCAGGTTTCTATAGAAAACTGGGTACACAAATAAAATAATGAACGAAATACAGACTTTAAATCAGGATAATTCTTTGTGAACATATTGTGTTCATAAACAATTTCGAATTAAGGTCTGGACATAGCCGTGCTAGGAGCACACACGAAAAGCAACACGATATACTCTACTATGTTCACTAAACGGACCTATAGCGTTCTTTTCACCGTTATATGGAGCGAAAGCTTATTTTGCCGGTACTGACACGCTCTGTGCATGACACGTGACGGTGCTGGTCGGTGACGGAACGGTCTAGTGGGAACAATGTCATAGTTTTCAATACAAAGAGTATTTTTTTGCCTGACATGTTACTAGCACGGTCATTGTATGCTACTGTGTAGTAAGCAAAAGGTTAAATCTACTTTAAAATGTATATAATATAAGCCACTATAAAGCTATTATTATTACAAAGCCAGACGATTAATTAGAGACCAAAGATACTCATGAATGAATGCTCAAAACCGAAACATGAAACCGTGAAAAAAATGATAAAAAGTGGTCCAATTAGATTTGGTCTATCATATCCAAATCTTTGGGTTAGATTTCCTTTGATTATGTGAGCTTATAAATAAGAGGCTGCTTTCTGGGAGCATATGAAAAAGTTTGGCCGTTTCTCAACGAAGTCGGAATAAGCCCGTGGTTTTCTTGCAATCCCAATTTATGAGCGATGAGTGTTAAAAGTCGTAGAGAATACATTTTGCTAATTGAAGTTGGTGAGTTGTAGTGCTTTTGAACTTTATTCATTATGTTTGAAATGTTGCCTAATGTTATGTGAAAACATCTCTTAGTGCTTTAGACCACACCGGTGGGACAAGAGCTACATAAATAAAATGAAATATAAAATAACACTGTGAATGTCACATAAAATATACTTTATGCATAATAAAAATGTACTCCGAAAGGATTCAGATACCTAAAACTGCAATTGATTTTATACAATACAAATGCAAATTATAAACACTGGTCCATAATTTGCAATTAGAAATAGCCTTAAAAATGAAATTAAATTACTGTGATAAAACTAGGTAGCCGATATTTTACCTGATTTTGTATCTACACTAAGGATTGAACCATCTTCTAAAACTGGCTAAGAAGCCTTTTTTTACATACACTTACAGAAATTCGCACGTATTTGAAAGCCTACCTATATCAGCAAACTCAAATATTATCCAATTTTAAATATACATACAGGTCAAATTGATAATCTCCTTTTTTGAGGCAAGTAAGAATTATTCTAAATTTCGAATTTCTGTCAGACAGAAATCACGCTTTTAAACTAAACTTGGGCCAAGCCCTAACGACGTTTCGAGCATGCGGCAGTGCATGCTTGAACACATCAGACTTCTTATTATATCTAGCCAGTTTCTGCTTGCTCTGTGCCTTTAGATTTTATGAACTTTTACAAACTATGCGAACTATCGCCAACTAAAAAGGAGAGGGTGCTCCGATCAACGGTATGCTGAAAACTTTCGAATCTGTACAAAGAATTTGTGAGGAAAAGTGCTTTAATATATTGTTACATAACAATACCTATATATTTTTGTCCTGAATAAAAATAAGTTAGCAATGGATTTTGTTGTAAAACATTGTGATGAAACTATACGTTTCGCATGCTTTAAAATGTACCTGAAATCTAAATGTATGCTCATTCCCTGAGAGCGGGGTCGGGCCTTAGTTTGGGACGCAACTTGTGTCAATACTTTGGCCGAATCCTATCGCCTAGCAGCGGCAGAGTTGGCTGACCACCAAGCGCTGCAAATACGTCTCCCTTGCAAGTGGAGATGAATTTGCGCTATTTGTTTCTGAAATAAAGAAATCCCATAATTAGTTTGTATCTTAAATTAAAAATTTAAACAACGTCGTCTTTTGTTTATGTATTCCTTCATTCATAGAATTCATTTTCATAGAAAAAGGTATGAGAGAGGACTTTGCCGAGGTCCATTTCAGGGAATTATTGTGACAAAATGACTCCACAAAATAACTCTAACATAAAGCTGCTCATCTTGCGTACTCCTCGTAAAACAAAACCCGCACTAAATTAATACAAGTCCCGTACGAAGTATAGTCGACGGCAAAAATGACCGTCTTCTTTTTGGTCTTATTATAATAGATGTAAGGGAAAATAGGAGCCGGAACTTTTTCTGTCGATAGTACCGTGAACGGTCAGAACGAAAATCCCTGGAAAGATATTAATTTCTCAACTAGGACGATGGAGGGCAATTAAAAGTTCCAGTCAGAATCGTGGATCGCGAGAAGTTGCAACTCTTAATTCTTTTCCATTTAATTTGATCTTCGAATCGAAAAAGATAAATCTGGAACGTTCGATGAGTAGCCAAGAGTTTGCGGTAGAGTTTATAGTTATTGCTTTTAGGAACTTTTGTAACTTGTAAATCATTTATGATGTCTATACAAGAAGAGCTTGTGATACTGAAATGAAGCGCCCCACTATCGCTTTATCGCACACAAGCACACTTAAACTAGTCGACTATGATGGCGGAGCAGTCGACACTCCCACAAAGATGAAGTGTCGTTATTAATATTTGCACTCACACATCGAAATCAACTAATTAAGAAGTGAGGCTGCGCGTATTTCAGCTTAGACAAACTCTTACTTATGTATAACAAGTGTAACTTTGTTATTTTGTCATAATTACTATTTTAATATCCGTGCTTATTTTTATTGAAGACCAAGGGCTGTTTTTTTTTTTAAATTACAACGTCAAAATGACAAAAGTGTGATGAATTGATGAGGCTATTTACTTGACAGGTTTCGTCTTCTTAAGTCTTCTTAATTGTATTCATTCAGCAAGATTAAATACCACGCAATAGGTTTAGCGACGTCAAGAAACTAAGTAAAGAAGTCAATCCAAAAATAAAACCAAACTGAAATTAGGCTAACGTTGCCATAAAGGACTGACCTCATACTAAATTAAGGCTCATAAACTTTTACTAAGTTCAATTTACCAAACTGCTCTTCTTTTAACAAAGATTACATTGAATGTCGTTATTTTTTACGTTGACTTTTGAGGTTATTAGATTTTCCTTTCACATTTTTGTTGGGTCGATGATACTTTTAGCTTGTTTTAATGTAGATTGATTAAGTGTCAATTGTTCCAAACGTCCTTGAACGTCACGAAACTCGAGAACTGAGGACTCTCAATGACATTTTATATTACAGTTTACTAGAAAATTACAAGGTACTCATGCAATGGAGACAGAAATAGTTGGGATTCCTGGAAGCATTTAATTTAAATACATATTACATTCGACGATAGTAACCTTTTATGAAAGGAATCCAAATAAAGTAGGTAGACGCACCACAGAGTGTGTCTATTTTTGACTTTCATGTATTTATTCCATAAAATTAATATATCTGTTGGAAAGGGATAATAAATTTATGCTTTATTCAGAGACAAAGAAAGTCATCCGAATCATCATGTGATGTACCTCTTATATTGTACAACCTTTTATTTTATTTTTTTAAAACAGTACACATACAGGTTACAGGCAGTGACTTACAAAACATGGAAATGAAACTTAAGGAACTAGACTATAACTTATGAATAGTGTACATAAAATTACATAATACTATATATTTTCTCGATAAGTGTATTACAAAAGATTTTTTTTCAATTCAAACCATGATTACCAGGTTTATCAAACATACAAACTCTTCAACCTCGTTTTAGTTCGCTGGTCACTACCCAAGAGGTCCCAGGTTCGAATCCCGGGTCGGACCGGTTTCTGGCTATTTCTGTCTTAAAAATACTCGGAAACAGCTTGGAATCAGAAAGTTGATGGTGATGGATGACACCCCCGGGCCTCGGAAAATACGATATGTCGTTGGTCCTGCGCCTGATGTCTCATCGGTCATTTCGGACTGTATCTCTGAATTAATGAGAGTGAAGGAAAAGAGTGTGCTCTTACGAGTATGTATTGCGCACACGTCAGGGCACTATAATATCTCCTGCGTACCGCCATTACCAAAAAACTGTTGGATAATTATTATTTTCATGTTTACTTTGAATATTAATAATTGAATAGCAACGATGAATGATTTCATTAAGCTTTTCATTTTGTTGCCATTTTGAAAACCGTTTATCCAGCAGTGATTTGATTACTCATCTTTGTAAACACTTTCAATGTTAAATAAACTATTTACGTTTGGGCTTAATCCGGACCGATTCGAAAGCGTTAAGAGAATTTAGAAAAGGTCCGGTTCCGTCCGATTGCAATCGCATTATCTGGATTTGAGCGATTTAAGCCACTTTATTATGGTTAGCAGCGGTCGGATATTTTGTTGTTCCCGACTTTGACTGCATAATGGAACGGATTTCAATATTTTAATATTTATAAGCAATTCGTTTGTTATTGGGCTTGTTGCTCCGCTGTGTGGCTTGGAGTTACGTTTTTAAATCCGCTGTTGCGCTACTGGGCAATAAAAGGATTTCAGTGGAGGAAAATCTGATGATAAACATTTTCACAAACTGCTACCCTTAATAAACGAATTGCATAAAATTAGAAAGTTTAAGGAATCCAATGAATTCCAACTTACTTCTACTACTAGGTGAACTCTAACAAGTATGTTAAGGTACCTGTATCCCATGCACTAGTGACTTGAGCCATTATTGCGAGAGCAATGCCTATATCGTTTTTTTTTTTTCGATTTCTATAACACAAGTGCATAGCTACTAACTTTAGGATCAGAGCAATGTATGTGATTGGTATCATAAATATACTAGAGTTTTTATTCTATAATAGTCGTCGTAGATAAAAACTGTCTCTACGTACCTACTACAATGTTACAAACTTAGTTCAATATCAGTAACTACATTATGTATATAGGTAGTATGACTAACGATCAATACATACGCACGATAACTTAACCGTATAGTTTTTCTTTCACTTTACTCACTAATAACGTCACAAATCTTTCATAGCCTTGATATATAGTTTGTTTTCGTAGTTTTATATCCTCGAAACCAATATTGAGTGAATAAAACACACCACAGCTGCTCCATAGAGAGTTACGAGTATTGCCACCTAGTATAGTCAAGAGCATATACAGTTATACAATTTTGTTGAAAAATAACGCTTAAGAGCCATATGACAGTTTGGAGATTCTCAGATTTTACCTAATTTATCAATGTGTGTGTGCGATTTTATATGTCCGGGACACAAAAAAATGTTAACTGTAATTAAACAATTTTGATACTTTATCTCTAGGTAGTAGGCTATGCGTATGATGAACACAGAAAATGATGGTCTTAAAAAGTCGATGTGATAAATTCATGTTATACCAGTTTTTTGTATTTGAAATACCTATTACGAATACAGTGAATACAGTTCGGAATCAGGGCTCGCGTCAATTCCGTTCGCGAACATTTTCCTTTTGATAAGTATATAACTGAATTCACAGACTTAAACACAAACGTACAGTTATAATAACGTAAAAAACTTACAGCATAGAAAAAACGAAATGCATCCAAAGGGTGAAGACATATAGAGGCGGGTAACACGCACTGACCTGCAACGACTAACCAGTGTTGTGCCGTGTTGGCTATTTCATGGAATTGAAATGCTTTATAGAGACTTTTCCGACTCAAGTCTTGATTTGAATCTTGTTTTAATCAGTCAGGTATCAAACGACTGCCGGGAGTCGCATAATAATGAAATTTCTATTGTGTCTCGTTCACACATACTTGACGAGTTAAAACAATTTTCTAGTGTCAGTCGGTTCTTATTTGGATTGTTGTAACGAATTTCTTAAATATTTCGAGATTAAAAATAGATGACTTGGCACATCACTAGTCAGTCGGTACAGGTTGGTACCGGTTATCTGCCTCTTTATGTCTTCACCCAAATCGTGACTTCTCAGAGTAGGTATTTTTTTACGAATGTAAACTCCACGAGAAACGGGGACTAAGGGTTATTGGTGGATGATGCCATTGGTTCTGGGCTTGATCTACCACGTGTCATACCAGCTGGATGCTATGAGGATTTATTTACACATAAATGCTTTTTTAGGGTTCCGTAGCCGAATGGCAAAAAACGGAACCCTTATAGTTTCGTCAAGTCTGTCTGTCTGTCTGTCTGTCTGTCTGTCTGTCTGTCTGTCTGTCCGTCCGTATGTCACAGCCACTTTATTCTGAAACTATAAGCATTACATAGATGAAACTTGGTAGGTAGGTGTATTTTGTTTACCGCTTTCCGATTCAGATACAAAAAGTAAAAAAAAAAATATTTAAGGGGGGGCTCCCATACATGAAACTAAAACCTAAAAAATTTTTTTTACTCAAACATATGCGTGTGGGGTGTCTATGGATAGGTCTTTTAAAATGATGTTGAGGTTTCTAAAACCATTTTTTCTAAAAGTCTAAGGTTTGAGATATAGACGCTTCCAAAGTGGTAAAATGGGCGTCCCCCCCCCCCTCTAACTTTTGAACTAAGAAAGTGAAAATTTTGAAAAAAATATATGATGTAGATCTCAACAAAAACTTGCAACGAAAATTGGTTTGAAGGAGATCGAACCAGTAGTTTTTGAGATATTGCACATTTTTATCAACCGCAAATATAACTTTGTCTTTCATACAAACACTATGAAAAACAAAGTTATTTTTGCTGTCGCAATATATTGTGATGTTTTCGTTAAGTGAAAGTAAGTGGACCCTGAATTCAGTTAAGGGTGGCACGGAACCCTCAGTGCGCGGGTCCGACACGCACTTAACCGGTTTTTTTTAGTGTAACGCTGTTCTTTGATATGATTTGTATTTTGATATATGAAATATGTCACAAGTTATTATAGCTAACATTCAGAAAATGTAGTTAAGAAAATTACGATCAAGATTTCAAGTATTTCATGTATAACAGATGATAAACAAGATAATTTTTATTTAATTATTTGGTTTACACCGGTATTATATCATTTTGTCCATATACATTTTTCAATAATGAAATATTATATGAATATGGACTTGAACAGAACCATAGAACTTCAAGGCATTTGCGTACAATTTGAATACAGGTTCATATTAACTACATACACATCACATGAAACGCTTCTATTTAAACAACCGTTTTACTATACAAGTTTATAGTTAGGTTGTGGTTGTAGATTGTGGTAGAAAGAAAAGTTATGTTAAATAAGCAAAATATTGCCCTATTTATTTTGGTTTAAACCATTGAAACACTGTTACTAGCGTATGGAATTAATGCCATGAACAAGTCCCACACAGTATGGAATTGACGCCAATGGCCAATGGTATGTACGTACAAGTGCGTATCAAAGGTTGTGGAACTAAATAACGCCTATATAAGGTCTATATTAAGAAAAACTGACCTTTTAATTTTTGTCGTCCGTTTATTCTTATTCAAAATCCAAAGCACGAATGATGTAAGAAAATTTATAAACTTACTTGTTTACTACACAAAGTCAAATACTTAAAACAAAAACCCTTATTTGTCTTCAATTTTGTTGGGTTAATGGTCACTTCACCACCATACTATTTCAATAAAACCGACTTCAAAAACAAAACACATTAAAAAGTCTTAACTAAACTCTTGAAAGGACTCCATTTTAGGCAAACCATTTCTTTTTGGAGTCGATGCCCAGATAGATGTCGCTTAAGATGGAACTTGAGAGAGCCCATGCGATGGCACTGACTTCAAAAAGAAATGGTTTGCCTAAATTGGAGTCCTTTGAAGAGTTTTAGACTTTTTAGTGAAAAAAAAACTTCGACCACAGAAAACTTTGCTTCATATCCAGCCTCGGCGCGCCCCAGCCCTGTTTTATAATAACTTAAGGGGTAAGAGGTAAATACCAATTCAACAAAGTAAATATCATGATAATCGGTCTACCGTTGTTGAACTATAAAGTAGTGTTACTGATATTATTTTATTTTATATAAATAAGGTTATTATTTGCAACCCCATACATATGCAATAGAATTGATACTATTGCCTATTCTTGGTCTTATTAATTCAGTATTTGTCTAAAATTGACATTTAACTGTTTGGTGATAGAAACAGTTTGGTCATCATGTACCACAATTTTATTTTGTAGACAATTTTTTATTATTATTATTTTTGTCGATAATTTTGGTCCTAGTATCTGCACATTTTATTTGATCAAGTTTCGAAAATACAAATTGTATATGATATCAAAAATAAAGATCTTCGTTATAACTCATGAACCTCTTGAAATAGTCGCCATACATATAAATCTTTCTTGCTTATAGTATTAATAAGGATTTCTTTCTATGCAAGTTTACATAACATTAATTAATCATTTAAATACAACTACTAATCGATACAAAAGAACGAATACTTTTTTGTTATAATTAGAGACCATCGACGATCCAAATGCACTATGGCTTTATGCCTGTTGCATAAAGCCTCAAAGCGAATTGGTCGCCGTATAAAAATTGTGCAAAGCGTGATATTTTCAAATTTGGAATTAGTATCATACACGAAATAAAAGAGTAGCAACGAAGACAACGAGCGACACACCCTTCCCCTCCGAGCGCTCGGCGCTGTCTGTCAAATTTCGATCGAAGATGAACGTCCGTGACAGCTCCAAATCTCAAATTTATAGGTTACTTTAGTAAGATATTTTGAATATAGTGCACAAGATAAAATCAAGAATTTAGATGCTAAGTCAAAGATAGGAACCTCTATAACATTGTTTTATCAAATAACACACAATAAGTGCAATGTACCTCAGAGATAATCGCCTGCCTTTAGATGCGTATTTTATGCCAAAACATGGTTTCAATTTTGTCTTCATTTGGAATAACCAGAGCAATAAATAATTAAAACAGAGTCTACACCTTGTAGAAGAACGTAATTCCCTTCAAGTTTATGTTATTTCGATAGCTGATGTCAACAACTGATCTAGAAAAGTGCACCAGAAAAACCGTCAATTTGGCTTCTATGATTGCAAATTACAGGCATTTTAAAGATTGAATCAAAAATTCAGAGCTTACATCTTATGTAGATAGCTTATTTCTACACAAATCAGTCAAAAAAAGTTGTCAGTTAAGTCATTTTTGGGAAGAAAACTGCACTTGAACTTTGTTAGAAGGTAGGTGACAGCAGCCTTAATACTGTTGCGTTAGATACAACAGTGCTTAAATTGAAGTGCTCTCTTTCGTACATTGCTAATGGCAATTTATTGTCAATAAAACTTTTACTCTCCTACCTAAATATGTTTGACATCGAGCAAAAAGGTTTCGGATATAAAAAGAGCAATTATTTTTTTAGGAAATCATAAGGGACATAGTGTTTAAATACCACTTGTATCGTTCCGTTCAGTACAAAAGCTTTTATCAGACATTTTGGACGAGTGCTTTATGAAAAAGCTACAATTTTATAAGGTTAAGGGTTCATTGCCCCATCAAACATTCCAAGGAATAGTCTTACATCTTAGTATCTTACATTAGAATAATTTGGTACTTAAATCTGATTATAAGACGATGTGCTGTGCGATACATTGGTGAAAGATCAATTTTGTTAATAAACGTACGAGTATACATGCATTCACTTTGACCTGACCGCAGACCGCAAAATACATCTTATGTAACAAATTATCCGATTTAGAATTAGTTCAGAGTTTGAGTACTAAGGCCCGGTGTCGTGATCGATAGTAACACTATAGTTGCACTAATGGTAAGTGACGTTACATTTAACCATTAGTTGAAGCTATTATTAGTAAAGAAAGATAGTAACTTGTAATAAGGAGACTTGTATTTAAACAGCGCAGTCAGCAGTTACGGGTTTTATTTCAGCACTTCCACGATTTACATACGATCGATGGGTGGGTTATTCTTAATAGAGCGTTCCAACAGCTTGAATGCCGCTCCATTGTATTACCACCTAACTAGTTCCTTGTAGAGTGTTCCAATAGCTTGAATGCCACTCCTAGGTCAATAGGGTCTCTTAGACGAGACTGCGGATAGAGCCTAGTTTGAGACTAGTTTGAGACACTAACACGAAGTATTAGTCGAGTTTATAAGGATCCGGTAACAGCAGTAATTGCCGCGAGTCAATATACATTCAACGCCATCTAGCGGTGGGTAGTGGTATCAAATAATTGTGCGTCTTACAAACTTAACTAATGGTTTAATGATGTTTCATGATCTAGGGAGTGAGCCGTTCGCGCACGCGCTTATCGATAACTGTGCATTGTGCCATGCAGCACTACGCTTCCCCATAAGGCCTGTAAATGTAAAAGAGAGATAAGAATGCACTGTCGCAGTTCCACGTCTTTTTGGCCCAAAAGAAGCGAGTGTTTAATACTACAACAGCTACAAGGTGTTTTTTTTTTCATAGCACAAAGTAACTGCACAAGAATTCACTGCGGGTATCATTCAAATCTTATGCAGAGCGCCGACGATGCCTCGCCGTAGCCCTGACAATATCCGAGGCGCCTTGCAGCGGTCTTGGACAGTGCGGACAAATTGAATTATACGAGAAGAGCCTGAAGTGGCTATTACCTAACTCGACCACTTTTATATTGAAATCGTAAAAGACGTCTTTGCAGTTGCAGTATTGAAACTCAAAAGTTAGCATTTATATTTTTGTTTTTTAAAGTCCTTTGTCACTGTACAAGCTAAATAATGTAAATTGCACTAGTAAAAAGCAACTGTCAGACAAGGAATCGAACCCTGTGTCTAACGCTATCCGGGCGCATGCCTATACCACTCGGCCACCAACACATTGGCAGAATTTGATCACTTGTCTGACACAGTTGCTTTGTACAAGTATAATTAATATAAGTAAGCGATTGCTTTAAGTAATTGAGCAAAAGAAATGGAATCAGACAAAAGTAAAGATCAAGAGCTATGTGTCTTGTGACTCACACAGATTGCATTTCGGTCATATCAGTGGTAAAGGAGACTATGTACTGAGGCAGCATCGGCAGCTAAAATAAAATGGTTTTTTATTGCCTTTACAATGAGGTACATATACATACTTAATTAAAGCAAGTAAAAGGCAAATGGAAGTGACTCAGCGTATGTTGGGTAGGCCCTACCGTAGCTGCTGCATACCATCAAAGGATAAGGTCGTTCGTCACGTTTGTGAACTGAAAACTGCCGTCCTTATGTACAACTTGATGATCCCTGAAATTTTGACAGTTCGTTTAGTCCAATGCTAATGTGAATAGCAATCGCGATGCGTTTTCAATTTACATTATACCACTGCTTACTGTCTTTTCGCAGCTTCGTCTGTTTAAATATATTTCATAAAGACTAGTGGTAATTGTTGCGTGTAAAAACTTTAACCTTTTTTTGTGGCAGTCAGTTAAAAACAAAGTTAAAGACACACAAAATTAATTCCACCAATATGCATGTACAACTTGATTTCGTCTAGATTGTATAAAAAGATATTATGTTTCGCGATCACCCTAAAAAAACTGCATATGCTACCACATATTTAAGACAGAAACACCATGAACCCAGGTGGGTATTACATGCTACAGTTTACTTTGATCTCATTCCTTGACAGTTCTTGACATTCTTAGTTACCCAAAAACTTAAGCGTTAACTTCTGAACGCTATTTGCACTAGACAATGTGCATCACCCATTAGCTCACAAACTTTTCAGTGATTGTATAACGTAGTAGCACACAAAATCTCAAGGGTGCCCTAGTCAGTTACAGCTTAGATCAACGCTAACTTGTTCAAGCAACAACTAATGTAGTTAGCTGCCTACATCAACAGAATTGGAAGATACGGTCTACTATTGTTCTAGCTGGTGCCAATAGATGTTCGGACTGGACATGTTGGTGCCGGAATGGGTTAAAAATAAAATGAACTACAAAATGAAGTAATATTTTTTGTAATTTAAAGTTTGAAATAATTTAGTGCAAACAATCTTTTTTTCAGGATAATTTATTTATATGCAACTAACAAAATAAAAATTGTTATAAGACCTTAAATAAATAATCCTTATATTCCAATGTTAATGTTTTTATTTCTTAGTATGATGTAACTCTACAAAGATTTTGGTAACGACCATTTGATGGCACATACTCATACCCTACAGATTTCTAACACAAGTGCGAAACTTATGTTTAAAGAAGTTTCACTAAAATTAAGGTCATGGGTTAAAAAATTTGGAGGGTCAAGGATACCGACCTAGCTCAAATACTACTGAGTATTACAGAGTGTTACTGCAGAGTGAGTGAGTGGGGGAGGCCTATGTTCAGCAGTGGACGTTCTTAGGATGATGATGATGATGATGATGACTGCAGAGTGCAGAGTTAGGCAGCCTAACTAAGTATACCTCAGTGCCAAATAAGTGTCGGATTTGAGGATGTCAGGTAGTTAGTTTATCAGTCAGTATCAGGTGGGTTCAAATTTTTTCTTAGTTGACTTATTAACATCAGTATCAAAAATTCCGCTATACACATATCATTTTTAAAGAGAGATTCTCACTTATATATGCTTACGTAAATGCAGATTTATGCTGTTATTTAATATAATAACTTCAGTAAATAAAGTGAACTTGCTCATGAATTATGACTCATGCCCGGCACGAACAAAAAGATCAAACGATGCATTTAAAAAGACTATAGCGGCGTTACCGCTAGAAGGAAAGAGCCCACAAAAAGGTATCCTGCAAAAATGTTATTATTTCAGTCTTTAATGTAAATCCGCATTGAAATGCGAGGTCTGAAAAGGTCACAATGAGCGGTAACCAAAACGTAGGAAGGAAAATTAAAAATATTTTCGGGTTCCCCACTAACGAGTCCACGGGTTCATTACATAACTCGATGCTTTTGTGGTGCAATCATTAATAATTTGGAAATATAAAAAATCGATCAATTATAATCATCGAATTATTATATCGATCGATTATATAATGGCTAGAAAAGATTACAATACGATTCTTATTTATGTTTCAAATGGTCTATAGGCACTGGCACATACCTAAAGCGTTAGCTAGTAAAATAGTGAATGCTCTGTCAGTATCCCGTCAGATTTTGTGGGTCGTAAAAAACTAGTAAGCGCGTACGTATCTTAAGGGCTTTCAATATACAGCCATAGCCATTGCCATGACAATGATAAATTGCAATGCTAACGTATCAAGACAATAAACCTATCAAGGAATTCGTTTATTACCATTTAACAATGAATAATCTGCTGGCGTAGACGCGCTAATAACCGCATAGTCTGCCCATACACATTACGGATTGCAGTTGCTATCGCGCACGCCAACAAGTTACGCAAAAGCCCTTTGGGGTTATCTGCATTTTGTACCAGCGAAATTGGATTTACTTTCGTCCAGTTTCGACTTGGCCATTTTTTCGGTTGCATTGACCCATCGTTGCGATTCAGTTTGTGAAGCACCGTCGCCTGTTGATCAGTGGTGTGAAATATCAACGCTCAAAGTAAAAACCCGGGGAAAAAAACTTAAATCAAAGTTACTTAAACTATTTTTAGGCCTTTAGAGTAAAAGAGATCTGCCAAAAAAAAATACAAGGAAGAAAATGAAATAATTAACCCTTGGAGGAGTTTGGTATTTAAAGATGGCATGATTTTGCTATAGCCAAATGAATGAGTTTCGAATTTTGCTACGTCAAAAACCATTTTAACCAGAAACGATACTGAACTCATAAGCAAGACCAACGTTGTTTGTGTTACAGCACAATTTGCAAACTCTGCATCGTAAGATCTAATCTAGAAACCACCCATCCTAGAATCCCAGCACCCCAAAATCACCCAAGGGTCTTACTGTGTTGCTCGATGTCAGTTAATGAATTTCCGACATTGAACCATCCTTGTCATCATAAAATGCTTGCTCATTTAGAATCATAGGGCCAAGAAAAGTCTCTTAGCTCTCGGTACACCATAATTTAGAAGCTAGAAACAGAATATCGCAACGTGTTATTACGTGTATTTATATAAAATAGCTGAACGTGTAATAGTCTTTAATGAATCCTGTTTCATACTTTTGACGTATTAGTCACGTAATCGTAGCGAGTTTACGTCAGTCGGCAGCACGAAGCACTCCTGTGTCGAGCTTACTACTGTAAGCTCGAAAGCATTACCGCAGATACGTATACTAACGTAAATGTGGCACGTCCAGAAACAAGTTGAGCGATCTATTTAATTAAAATTATTGAAATAATATATTATGTTATCCGAGTGTCCAATTTTTAGTTTGTTCTACGTCCGATAAAGGCGCTTTCAATTTCTCATACATATGATTACGTAATACTTTGACGCAATTATTCGTGATAGGGGTACAGTAGAAAAAGTTGATATATTTATTCTCCTACAAGCTTTTGTACGATTTCATTAACAGCCTCTATTTATAAAGAAATCAACTCATACAGTAAGACCTCGAGCCTATTTCGGCCGCCTGTGGTAGGAAGCAGTGTGGTGAACCAACACAAATCAATGCCTATTGTATGTAACGCGTTGGCCATTGTATCGAATATGGCTTGCAAATCTTTCGTCATAAATAATCTTTCATAATGTGGACTATGTAGCATTTGTTAGCAGTTTCATGTTGGGAAATGATCACAATCACAACAACTCCCATTAATCATCATCGTAAATTGTAAGGCTCTTGTCGGAGGATTTTTTTCAATTCTTTTGACCTCTTGGTACGATGCAACAATTAACTTTTGCTTTATTAGATGCATATTCTTGGTTTTCCTCTCTTCCTCGTTCCTTCTATTATAGTTCCGATGAAGCTGTCGTGTCGTACTAATATATAAACGAAATTAGGCAAAGCCTGATTCTAACACACTATCTTTTTTCAACTGAACACTCATATATAACAAGCAAGATGAGTAAGCCATTTACAGTAAGAAAGATCCCACTAGACCTCAGCTTCTTTTTTGTTTTCCATGACAAGACTATGGCTCGCAGTGTCAAAAAGTTGTCAGATCTTTTGTAGAGCCAAACCCTTAACTCTTACCCCTGCCTCTTATTTAAATCAGACGAGTGAATGCTCATTCTATCCTCACTCCATTATTTTTTTATACTCAAAGCATTCGTTCGTTGTTTTATTGCGTTCTATAGAATATTCTAAGAATGCTTGCTCGATATTTTGGTGTAAAACGCTGAAGTCGAGCTTCCGTTCAGAACAAAAAAACATGAAATAATGTTCCTGTTCTAGCTCTAGTTCTTTGTTCGTTTGGTCTAAACCCACCTTAACTTGAATCTACTCTACGAGCCGTATGTGGCTAATCTTCTGATGGGTAAATCAGTATCAATACTCACAAAAATCTTGGACAAAAATGTATAATGATGACAGCATACAAAAAGAAACCACAGACAAAGCCTGTTAGTTTTTAACTTGGACAGTGTCACTTTAGATCAGAGGTGTTGGATTCCGTTCTTAAAACTACGTCTCCGACCGTTTTAAACCGTTTTGTGTGACCGTTGCCGCGTTGATGTGAAGTAGCCAAAATAGTGCAAAAAGAAAAAAAACGCTGACAGTCTATAACTTGTAAGCATACATTCACTATCAGTATCTATTCAGGGGTGTCAACTCGCAGCCTCGCAGGTACTCGGACTTTATCTCGCCGTGAGTAATGCCCTCTGGCGGTGATCGACGACTGACGACATTTCTCCCCATCCCGCGGATTTAGTACTCCCGTCACGCGGAACCGTTAAACACCGATTGGGAAAGTATAAATGAATGTTAATGTGTATTTTGTGATCTGAAGCAATAAAATGGTTTTGCAACGAGTTTTTTTCAGACCGACAGCTTTGGTTTGTTGAAGGGGAGAGAATGATGGTTTGGAGTAGGTACTTATAAAGATTAAATAATATAAACTTATGGAGCATTGGTCGTAAATTTTCCACGTCTTTCAAAAACACTGGCCTGCAAAATGTTGTAGCTACTTGTAAAAATATTTTTTGTTTCATTTAACGGAAATTAGAGACAACAAAAACGATTTGATCAGATTTCTGTGAAAAATATATTATAAAGAAAGTTCAACGTGGATTCCTTTTTATTCAGAAGATGTATCAAATTATTTCCTTCGATTTATATCCCCAACTCTAGATCCAACATACGTAAAATTAAACGAAAAGGAGGCTAAGCGCACTGGTTTCGAATTAAACGCAATTCGAATGGTGCGGTGTGTCCCGGAGTGCGGCAGACATCCTTTGAACATCCAGTTTCTTTGTCGTTGTCTGCTGCGCGCGTGCTATTGATACCGCGAATGTGATGACATTTGGGTCTGCATTTATCATTCTTCTTTATTATTAAAACTATTGCATTTTTTTACTTTTTTTCTTCTGGATGTTAGTAAAGTGACATGCTGTTGTTCGATCTGGCCACAATTTTTTTATTTTTATTTGTTTTTTTTTATTTGTTCTTTCTAGACAGTAAAAATATATAAATGGGTGACCATATTGTCTTTTGCCATTTTATCTATATAACTAACACTATAGTGGGAATCCAAAAACAATAAAAAAAAAACATAAATTGTATTATACTAAAACACTTAACGCATTACCTATGCGTACCATACCATAAATAAAACCACGAAAATACATTCAGTGGCGTCTCGAGAGCCTCAATTGATTTAAGGGCTAAAAATAACATCTTTCTATTCGCTACAAGAACCTATATAACTTACATTCGTAAGATCTCGCTCAGAAGTCGAATCATGTCTGGAGCTGTGTTGCACAGTCGGCAGCTCTATAAACTTTACATTTAAGCAGAAAAATAGCCCTTATTACAACTACATAAGGTATCGCAGTGTTTAGCTCGTAATGCTTTTTATTTATACATTCTTCTACAGCTGTTTCGATCACTGCACTGCTGGCGGCGAGTATTCCCAAATGGGGTGTTGCAGAATATTGAGCGACAAGGAAGCAAGGAGAATAAATCGATAAGAACAAACATACATTTTTGTGTAATTGTCGTGTACTATTTAAGATTATGTACGTTATTTGTAGATAGCTCGTTCTTTTGCGAAAACATTGTATCTGATTAACTTGAATGAAGAACAAGAACTCCACTTAGAGTTAAATATAATAAGGTATTACAAAACTACCCGTTAAAAATAAAGCAAAAATGAATCTACTCATAATCAGTACTTTTTTATTTATGTTCTTTATTGCACTTAAAAGATGTACAAAAAATACAAGAAATCACAATGTGTACAAAGGTGGGCTAATCCCTTAAAGAGATCTTTAACATCTACGTCTAAGTAATATTTGCTACAAAAATCGACTCTCCATAAAATAGTGTGAATAATAAATTTTTCAACATAGGTCTCAAGGAGAAATTTGTCAGTTACCGATTCCTTTCATTTTAAACGGGAAACACCTAAAATTTTAAACTTATGTGAACATTATATCAAATGCAAATTAAATTAAATAGACTCTATCAGAGTAGCTGCACAACACAGTGGTCCAGTACATAATATCCGAAAAGGAATAAGAGTAAAACTAACTAATCGAGGAAAAATTTATGTGTATGAAACATACATTTTGTTTCTACGGGCTAAGTTCTTGCAAGGTACATTTTTTCAATGTAATTGTCACTTAAAAACCCTCACACGTCTGTTCTGTAACTCATTACTATTATTACCATGTTTCACTATAGCACATTTCCCTGTAACTTTACGTTCTAACCTTATGAATAAACTCCAGCCTAGAAACTTGGAATAACTTCAGAAATGCATTATTTGGAAAGTTACCGAGGACAGCGCAGCTCAAGGTGGGAGAACATGGCAAGTTTTAAATGAGATGGTGTTACCAAGACAACATGAGGGTATAACATGTTTTTTTTTCCACTTTGTAAATGGTCAACCAATTCAAAATATACGACAGTCAATGATTCAAAGTATAAAAGCTAAGGGGAAAATAATAGGAAAGATAAAAAAATAACTTAAGACAGATAGAGAAAAAACGATAAAATTGCAAAGAAATAAGAAAACAAACAGAAAGAAAACAATTAGGAAAAAATAATTATTTCATACATTTTTTTTCCGATAACAGTATTACAATAAAAGTTAATAGCTCCTTTTCTTAGCATGATTGTTTCCAGATAGGCAGGAAAAATCAATAGCATCGACGCGGTATTTCTGACCAAATATTAAGTAATATGCCCAAAAACCCTCGCGGTGTCAATAATAAAATGAAACCTATACGTATGTTCGATCTCAATAGATATTGGAATAGTTCCACGCGTGAGCACGTCCTATCTTCAGAACTTGACGCTCTATAAATGGAGCATTTTTATTGGATTCCAGCCGATTCCACTTTTTATGGCCAGATTTTTTGCGGGTTACAGGAATTTATTGAATGGTGTCAAATAATTTTTATTAGTCGGTGCAATACTGAAGTCGAACTGCAAATCATCATGTTTTTTATATTATTATCCTACTACTATTATAAAGGCGAAAGTTTGTATGGATGTATGGATGTTTGTTACTCTTTCACGTAAAAACTACTGAATGGATTTGAATGAAACTTTACCACAATATAGCTTATACATCAGAATAACATATAGGCTACAATTTAGGGCTCTGCAGTGCTTAGTTACCGTATTTCTTACTTATTACTAGACTAGACGGGACGAACCTGAAGTCCACGCGAACGAAGTCGCGGGCAAAAGCTAGTTTTTAATAAGTTTGTATTGTTGTGTGTCAAATAAATATTTCTTTCTTTCTTTCTTTCTTTCAAATAGAAGGTAACTTTGTGTGTATACATATAACAAAAAACCGGTTAAGTGCATGTCGGACCCGCGCACTGAGGGTTCCGTGCCACCCTTAACTGAATTCAGGGTCCACTTACTTTCACTTAACGAAAACATCACAATATATTGCGACAGCAAAAATAACTTTGTTTTTCATAGTGTTTGTATGAAAGACAAAGTTATATTTGCGGTTGATTAAAATGTGCAATATCTCAAAAACTACTGGTTCGATCTCCTTCAAACCAATTTTCGTTGCAAGTTTTTGTTGAGATCTACATCATATATTTTTTCCAAAATTTTTACTTTCTTAGTTCAAAAGTTAGATGGGGGGGGGACGCCCATTTTACCACTTTGGAAGCGTCTATATCTCAAACGTTACACTTTTAGAAAAAATGGTTTTAGAAACCTCAACATCATTTTAAAAGACCTACCTATAGACACCCCACAAGCATAGGTTTGAGTAAAAAAAAATTTTTAGGTTTTAGTTTCATGTATGGGAGCCCCCCCTTAAATATTATTTTTTCTCACTTTTTGTATCTGAATCGGAAAGCGGTAAACAGAATACACCTACCTACTAAGTTTCAGCTATGTGATGCTTAAGTATAGTTTCAGAATAAAGTGGCTGTGACATACGGACGGACAGACAGACAGACAGACAGACAGACAGACAGACAGACAGACAGACAGACTTGACGAAACTATAAGGGTTCCGTTTTTTGCCATTCGGCTACGGAACCCTAAAAAGATGCACAATGGTATGAATACATATTGACCATTAGGAAGATACGTTGGTGGATTTAAATGTCATAGATTAATAATCCACGCAATCTTTGAGAGATCTTAGAGCGAAAACGCTAGTCATTCTCATCATTTTGTGAAACGTATACACCGCTATAACAAACGGTGAAATCATACATTTTGGTCGTACAACTGGAGAAATAAAGCATGTTTAAATTACTTTATCAAATTGATTTCAAACTAAATAATAGACCTCCGATTGTACCTACTAAAAATATAAAACCAAATGTCTTAAGATATATAATTCAATGAGAATACAAAGTGTCGAGAGTCATGCGCTTTACTCTTCGCTCATTCTTTACAGTCCGACTTTTAATGTTTCCAGCTATTTCCTCAGTTTAAATTTTTAATGTTAATCCATAAATTTGCATCTACATAATAAAATCTTCGCCCCAGGCCCCGGGGCGTTAGACAATGCAAGGTCCCTACTCTCTAAGAGGATATTTTTGTATTGGTATTCGTTTAACCTCGTACCATGTGATTCTTATTATTAAAGTTAGCTACTTCTATATGTCGCTACATGCTATTTCATTGGCCGTGTGTCTATGCACAAGTCAGGAAAGAAAGATAAGATTCTGCTCTTAATGGCTAGATGGTGCTATATGGTGCTATTTAAACCGCAGTATAGAAATTATAAAAAATGCGACCCTCTCACCGCTGCGCCACCGAGGCAGTCGCATTTTATAGCGACGGCTGCGCCAGAGGTCCCGGGTTCGATTCCCGGGTCGGGCCAAAAATGTATACCTGGGTTTTTCTGTTTAGAATTTCTCAGGGTAGCCCGGAGTTTGGAAGTTGGCGGTGTTTCACCCCCGTGCCTCGGAAAGCACGTAAAGCCGTTGGTCTTGCGCTTGATCTCTCTCCGGTCGTGTCAGATTGCTGTCCCATCGGGCTATGAGAGTGAAAGGAATAGAGAGTGCATCTGTGTTTGCGCACACACTTGTGCACTATAATATGTCCCGCGCAGTCGGTTAGTCGTTGTGACTGGCCACCGTAGTCGAAATCGGCTAGGGCTAGGGTGGGGGGATTGAAATTATGAATGAGCTCAACTAAACGTAGACAAACGAAGGCGATGATCGCGAACTCCTGCGATGGAAGTCTTGACCACATTGACCTGTCGAACACCAAATTGCACTCGAATGACACTGAAACAAAATGCGTGTTTTCATGATTTTATTGATCACTCATTTTATCTACTTGACTCTTTTCTGTTTTTGGGACTGTTTCAGTTTTAATCAAAAATTATTCTCAATCAGCGTTCGACTGGCCTATAGACATAACACGAGTTAATAGACGCTCTTCTTTCTAACTGCCATTCAGTTCTGCAAAACGTTATTGCTTACATCAGGCCCCTTACTCTGGACACAAAACCCGATCTAATGAATATAGCCATCCCTGTCACACGCATGCACGGCCTGGTATGAGTGACAGGGATGGCTATAACCATTGGATCGGGTTTTGTGTCCAGAGTAAGGCCTCAAGCCAGCATCCAGTACCGTTACCATGAGTTTACGGCGGTTTTACTCGCTAGCGACGACGTAACTTTTTGTATTGAAAATTTTAGTTCTGCAATTGACCGCTAGGGGTGCTGTGCAATTTTCCATAGACTTTTTTTACGTAGTCGCTATAGAGTAAAACCGTCGTCAACTCATGGTACCGGTACAGGTACGAGTGACTGAGATATAAAATGCTGATAGCCGGTAACAGGGTAGGGTTTCAGGGTCACAGTGAACAACGTACCATCCGATCGCGTATTTGTTATGCAAATCTGATGGAGTGCAATGCAGGGGTTTTTAACGTAACGCGATTAAAGCGAACACAATTATGCATAAGTAATGGGGAAAATATCAGTATTTTCGCGAATTGTATTGGTAAAAAAACTCAAATAACTGTGTCACCGTGGGCTGTTAAAACATAAATATAAATTTAAAACATATTACCAGTTACTATACGTCTATTTTATTTATTTATTAGATCAACCAGGGTTTAAAAGTGACTAGTATCATGTTCTTTGAATTAAATACCTGCTTATTTTACAAACTTATAAAATGCAAATAATGCTATGGCATTATACTACTAGTATATATTTATCACCCTACTATATTCTGTTTTAATTGTTTATTTAGTTTGCCATAGTAATGTATTTGTCTTTTACAGTGTCGATAAGCTTAAATCTGATTGAACGTTCAGAGCTCTGTATCAGCAGAGTCATATTACGCACACTCCTCAAATTTAGCATCAGCCTGACGCCCCGTATGTATAATACCTACCGCCATTTGAGTTGGTGCAGTTGTTATAAAGTTGCCGCATTCGTAGCATAAGATCCTAACGTTCCTTTGCGATGTGACCTCGTTATGAAGTTAGCGTCTTACCTTGTAGCTACGAAGTTATAAACAGGTCCTTAACATACATGAAATCTAATACGCGAAACTTGTTTAAAGTTTTTGTGTGGAAAATGAAAAAATCCTTGGACTAAATTACTTTAATAACAATATGTAACTATTAGTTTATAAAATTAAAAAAACTCATTACATTTATAAATGCATGAATGAATGAATGAATGTCATGCATTCATTGACCTAGATACTTACAGCAGCAAAGCAATCTGTTTCCTCGACCTATTTTATACTTTTTTTTAACCCCCCGATGCAAAATTGCTAAGATCCAACATTATTTTCAAAGAAAAGCACATATTCTACACTTACATAATTTGATATTATTGGCAATATATGTTTTTCTATTAATCTGTACTGTATCCGAAAATAAGCGCTATGCGAGTAACAAAATTAGTGCTATGCAATCTAAAACCTACATGCCTGCAATGTTCTATTGAACTATCAAAATTATTACCGTGTAAATGCATTGTCGAATTTGCCAGAAACTATCAGCTATTGGCTGAATGGAACTAGCAATGTATTGTTCAATCCTATTGTTTCTTTTCGTTACATGCAAATTGGCAGTTTACTAGGAAGCAGAATTGTAATAGTTAGAAACGATATACCAAATGAAACGTTTTTTTATAATCTTACTAGCCTTTTATTCCAGAGTAACAGTTCAAGTGAAATCGTGTTCAATTTTATATCGAACAAAAAATTGCAATGGATAGAGTCAGTACTTTTATGAAACCAGTTGGTCACCGCGACTTTTTCAATACAAATATTGTTGTATGTACTTTCGCTATTTTTAACAACTTCGAAATTCTTTACAAATAACTATTTATTTATAGGTCTTTTCATAGGTATGAGATTTTAAACTTTCGCGTTGCATTACATTGTGACCACGGCTATTGCAACGCAGCCGAAACGTCGAGCAGTGGGTAGCATTTACTCATATTAATATTTCGTGTTTAGACCCGTCATGTCTAATTCTTTTCATAGGTATTTTATAGGTCTGAAAATATTAAAAATATCGGTAATGCTGTTAAAGCTTGGCAAGGCAAAAGATCACAAAATATGTTTATTTCTAATATTGAAATATTAAGGAGATAGTATTCGTGATTACTTAAATTAAGAACGACGCCAATAGATGCCAAAATGCCATGTTGATACTCTGTGCTATCAAGTCATAAAAATATTGTAAAAAAATACGATGTCTTGTAAAAACAAGACATCAAATATCAGCAAAACCATCTAATCCTATTTTCGGGTATAGAGCGCTTTATAATATCAGTAAAAATACGGCTCCTAAAGGTGGATACACATAAGAGGCATGCAACAGTTTTACTTTATTAGGTTTCGTTACAAGAAGGTTTTCTTCTAATAGATACAAACATTTTATAGCACATCACCAAAAATAAATAATTAAGAAGTCATGCAAATAAAATAATTTGAATTTGAATTTGTAAATACAAAATCAATAAACATTTAATAAATTAGAAAATATTTTGTTCTAATTGAGAAACATACAGAAATTGACATGACGCAATGCAGATTTGTATTTGTCTTTTTCGAACAGATTTCTCAAGTTGTTTTTTTTATTTTATTTTGACGACTCAATTGGCTATGGTAAATTCTTCATAGTGTGTTCGTCTATCGAACATGATTGGTTTAATATTTTAATATAGATCAGTCATTTAAAAGACAATCTGTAACACCAAACTACATTATTGTCTTATTATCTTGTCTCTTTTAAAGTAAAAGATAAAGTGTGTGTCCACCATTATAGAGGCATAAATTATTACGATATCAATTTTACCCTCTCAGCGCGCGGAAAATTTTAATTTTACTTAGTTCCCGGCTTCATTTTAATATTATTAGTGAACCCGTTAAATTGGTATTCGACAGAGTGCCCTGCTGCATTTTTGGTAAGCGAATTTTCCGTAACACAATACAGTTTTAGGAGATGAATTAAGCCATTAAACAAGAATAGCAACCAATTTTTATCGGTACTTAAATAGATCAATAGGTCATTGCTTAGATATTAAATATTAAGAAAGTATTCATCCATTACATCGAAAAGAGTTATATAAACACATCTCTTTGTCATCAATTTTCAAAAATAAATATTGAAATTGAAAAATTTGAATGCCCAAGCAAAGATCTAGTAAAAATCACTAACGAATGAGGAATTCATGTTTCCTAAAATAGATTACTAATCAAATTACCAAAGTTTTACCGATATCGGACACAGATCGGGTAGAGGTCCCTTAACACAGCCACAATAGTAGCATTCACTCACACTAATTTTGAAATCGTTTGATCTTTAATCTGAAGAAACTTTCGTTGGATTGCGAACCACAAATATTATAGAAGAGCATTTTAATTAAGCTTACTATACATTTTAACTTGATATATTATAGTTTAATGAAACACAATTTACGGATAATTTCGCGATAATTATAATTCGCGGGGTAACCCCGTGACCACGAACGCTGTAAAGTGTTCGAAACGTCGGGATGAAAAATCAAATAAATTATCGCGAAATTATCCGTAAATTGTGTTTCATTAAATGTGTAATATTCGCGTAAACTTCAGAAATAAGTATATTATAGTTTATTTTTTTTATAGTGTTTTGTCACCATACAAACTTAATAATATAAATTGCACTTGTAAAAAGCAAATGCCTATACCACTCGGCCACCGTCACATTAAGTTTTTTTTTGGCAAAATATAAAAATAATAATTTACGTATTCGATCGTAAATGGAGAATGACATGCGACATTAATGCACGTCCTGTTACATACAATGTCTTGTTTCCAAGTTCACACAATAATGTAAAAAGAGAGAACTACTAAACTGCACTATAATATGGCACGACTGTAAAAGATACGCATTAAATCAAGAACCTGGTACTTTAATCTTGAAGATGTCATAACTGTGCAGTCAAAGTATACACCAGCCATATTTAATCAGAGTAATGAAAACGTGTACAAACCAAGATACCCGAATCGGGACCATCACAATTCATTTTGATTTCTTTATTAAGGAAAACAACAGCTACATAACGAGTAACATTACATTGAGGTAAAAAATAAGTAAGTAAAGTTAGCCTGTAAGCATCCCACTGCGGGGCAATAGCCTTACCTCAAATGTGAGGTAGTATGAGCCATACTCCACCACGCGGGCGGAGGGGTGTTTGCAAGGCAAGAGACCAACCTTGCTGTCAGATTTTATCAAGCCGCCCGCCCATAGGGCCTCTGACTAGGCTTACCGACTAATATCAACCGATATTACCCGGGACCAACTGCTTAACGTGCCTTCCAAAGCACGGAATAGCTCGTGATATGCGTCACTTATACGGTCAGAATGGTCACCCATCCAAACACTGACCGCGCCGTAAGTTACCTAACTTCGGTATTACTACCAAAGCGCTGCCACCACTGCACTACGAGCACCTCACGCGCGTTTCCACTGCTGAGTTTTACATGATTTGTCAAAAAGACAATAGAAGAAGAAACATGCAATAAAATTACAGACGTACATATTTAATTAAGAACAAAAACACGGATGAAACGTTACAGAGCTTCCATATTACGGACTATAAACAGTTAAGTGTATTCTTATTATTCTTACGGAAGTGTTTCATTTTGAATGTATGTTCAAGATTAGTTTGGCCTTATTAACTTGTTGTTCTTGTTTGAATAACATAAGTTTTGTGTCAGTCTTGCGACCATAAAAACTAAGCGTCTATCTTACGTTTTCGCTAATTTTGCAACAGATACTAATCCAAAAGGAAACTTAGAATCCAGTTGGTAGACTTATCCAGTTGGTAATCTCGACAAAATAAGGACCGTCTTAATGAGTTCTATGGTTCTTGAAACATTACAGCACAAAAAAGAAATTTTAAGAAATCATCATCTAGGTATGGGTATACTTATTGATTTTTAGGGTTCCGTACCCCGCAAAGGAAAAACGCAACCTTTAAAGGATCATTTTCTCGTCCGTCCACCCGTTCATTTGTCTAAAAAAGACCCTTTTTCAGACGAACGTGTATAATTATCAAATACTAAAAAATAAGATATCAAGCTGGAGTGTTTATCACAAATGTAAAAAACTCAAATTTCTAAGCCAGTGCAATCAAAAGATACAGCCATTTATGCCGCAAATTTTCTAAACTCGCAAGGTAATCAAAACCTACAGTACTTCCCGTGAACTCAGAATCTTGTGATTTGGTATAGCACAGATAAAGGAAAAATTGCGAAAGCCGTAAAACCGTTTAGTAACATCATATGACTAATAAAAATTAGTTTTATACGAAAACCTCGGTGCGCGAGTTCGTCGGTTTTTAGACCATTATCTAATACTTAGGCGAGGTAGTGAATCAGGGTCAAATTAAAAAATCTAATATTCATTTATTGCATCTGTTATAGTGTTTTTTTTTTTAAATGCTTATAAAATAGTTTCTCTATACCATGCCAATGAGGCGTACAATATTGTAGGTACTATAAGTACCGATAATGAAGACTTAGCAGTAAGAACTTTATTTCGCATCTCAATTTGAGTATTCTAAGTTCAGCGACATCGCTTCTAGACAAGTTTTGTTTACGTTCAACTTGTATACTTGGTCCCAGGTTTCTATTCAGTGAGAATTCCACCACCTGCGTCTTGAACTTTATTAATTTAGTGCACTAGCCCACGGTTGCTTCGGAACTAATAACGTTTTGTTTTGGAGTAACGCCAGCGAAACGTTTGTGCGGCATTATTTTCTTTTAATTACTTGTGCCTACTGCTGTGTGTTTTGGAGACAGTCTGGTCTTGTCACAAATAAGTTTACTCACCTCACCACTAACATGTCTGTGCTAAGTGATTATGCAGAATAAATAAATGAGACAACTAGATTATTAGATAATATTCAAAATTTTGTGAAGTCAGTTTTTTTGTTAAATCCTATTCTTAAGGAAAAAAAATATATCCTAAAAGTGAAGTTTAATTTTGTTGGTTTATTTCAGAATGTAGGTATACAACTTTATTAGCAACTATGACCCTAGGTAAATAATAAAGAGATAACTGTTAAAATTTTAACGTGTGTTCAAGAATCAGGAACTTTGCTCTGGGTTGAGAGAAAAGAACGTTGAAAAACCGATGGCTAGAAATATCGCGAATGAAAATCTATCAATACAATTTTCATTTGATCTGTCAACCTCGTAATACACATCTGAATTGAAAACGACGGACTAAGCCACAGCGAATAAAAAAATACCGTCACTGGAAAACCTAACAGAATATTCATGAATTTGCTGGAGTTCAAAATAGAAATACTCAGAAAATATAATCCTCCTATACGCGTTCGTATTGCATGAAACATTACTAAAAGCATTTAGATGTGACAATTATTCCACACCCTAGATATTTTTGTGACCGTGCCGTTTATGCTAGAATTTTTTATAACAACAGATTATTTAATATATTTATTGTTATTATTTTTATTTTTGTTTTTCTTAACTCAAGCCAATTAAAAAACAGTATTATTATCTGCCCTGGTAGCGTATAAAACTCACGGGCCTATGCCATTTGAGTTTCATTACATTAATGGGGTTATATAATAATTCACCAATTGAATACAACAATTGGTTCCTTCGCGTCTTCTACTATTATACCATATGATAGGTTAAGCCTGACATTGTACTTGTAAATGGAATGAGCTAACCTTACGACAGTAAACTCTACAGCGCCAAAGTAAATTACGCTCGCTCCCTCAAAAAACAATTTTTCAAATAAAACCATGCAAATAAAATTCGATCATTCAAATTCACTTGGGCGCCACAATGTAATAAGAACAAACTTTGCCGTTTCAGAGCCTTGGTAAGGCCAGATTCCTGCAAATTCGTTTACAGTAAAGGAAAATTAAATATTTTTTAAACCTGACTAAAACTGCCCTAAGAACATTATGGATATTTTTTAACAAAGTATTGGAACACTCTGATGATTTGAAAGTTTGTGCAAATATCATTTATTAAATTTTAGGTCTTGGCTTTTCTCAGTGATTATCTATTTTTAATTACGCTTGTTATTTTATGTTCAAATATAAACTAGACTATGATACCTTAATAAAAACAAACTTCAATCTCACTAAAACGATCGAAAAATTCATCCCCGATTGTAAGATAATCCTGGATAGGTTAAATTTATTAAAAAAAAAACCTTTTAAATTTTGCAAGTCTTTCAAAATTTATATGTAAGTATTTGTACCAAGTACATGTTAGGTCAGGGTAGCAACAATCCAGTATTACTCCTACGAGTACTGATGTTAAACTCGCCTCCAAAATTTGATATGCAATCTCTGGCGCATTCGGATTTGATTTATAATTCATTTTCTAATAAGCCCTGAGATTATTAGAGCAGCGAACTTAAATGCAATATAGTTATGTATAGGATACAAGGGATTTTGATGAGCGTTGAGAATAAAACTGTCTCGAGTTCCTGTCTAACAAAATACTACTATTTTAGAGCTATTTTGTGATTTAATGAATTTAATATAATAAAATAAAAATTGCCAGTACTGAGGTCGCATTATGTGGTATGATTACATATGAGTATGCGAGCTACGTGTGTACACTTATGTCAGTCATACCTTGTACATCCGTTTGGCATGAATAAATATAATCCTAAACGCACTTTCCAATGCTAAACGCATTGGAAAGTTTTGGTATTATGTGTATGATTGTAACTTCAATGCAACTTTTTTTAAATTTATTTCCACGTGAAAAACTACCAGATGAAGAAATCAAAATGCCTGAAATCATGACGCCGAGTAATCAAAAACAATTTTAATTCGTCAAAGAAAATTCGATGAACTTTACACAAATGAACTGCACAAATATTATTACCGGCTCAGATTCTCGCGTCAATCTAACTTTTTACGTGGTAATTCGATGGCTTTACTGTTTTACCGAAAAAATCAAGTAAAATATCTACACGTAATAATACTACCGCACAGAAGAAATCAAAATGCATAGAAATCGTGACCCTGACAAAAGAGAAACTGCTCTTACTTCGAAAAAGTAAAAAATTCGATTGGTGAACTGTTTTTGTATACACACTGCACAAAAATTAGCCCATCGTTTGCATTCAAATTTATAAATTCACTAATGTGTGTGCAATAAAGAGTTATCTATCTATCTATCAAGTTCACATACTACATAGTTCTTACACTATAATATACGGAAAATTCTCTTACGTTATTTTTTTGCTAGCGAGGTGCACATTAATGCAAATTGAAAATAGCAAGTCCTGCCATCTTTTTCGCCCTCAAAAAGAGAGTCTAAGCACAATATCTCCTAATGCACTTAAATTGCCCCAGTCTCTAAAAATTCAAGGGAAAATTCACTCCGATCTCAAACTTGTATAAAGAAACTATAATCCATAAACTCTTGCTCAGTCGGGGGTTAAAATAAAACGAAAAAAGGCCGGGTTGCTCCGCTGCCAGTACACGGTTAGTTATCTGTGCTCGTAAACAAAAGATTGGCGATGATTTACGTCGCGAAGATCGCTGTAAACTTTGCCTGTATTATCTTTACGTAAATTCAAAAGGACTCTTAAGTTTTAAGACCGAAAGTTTGTCAATAACGTATGCTTTCCTGCGAATTTACGTGTGCATCGTGAGACTTTCCGTCTTTCAATTGCTAGTGGGGCTTTTAAAGGGAAACAGATTACACGTGAACTTTACTTACTTATTGTAATGTCACATGTATTTAATTCATCACCCAACTCAAAAAGTACTAGTACAAGTTTTTATACCATTATTTGATAATAACGGCGCGGTTAGTGTTGTGGGTAGCGCTCCTGACGAATATGCCGGTGGTCGCGGGTTCGAATCCCGCAAGGGGCAAATGTTTATGTGATGTGCACGAACATTAGTACAAGTCATGTATGTTTATATGTATTTCAGTATTTGTGGGAGACGCCCCCGTCATTATCGTTGTCTGGTATTCGTAGTACAAGGAAGAAAATTCCGTATTTCGAAACCAAGACAATTGGTGTTTGTCTGACGCATATTCACTCATTTATTTTAGAAGTAAAGAGTGTGAGTCATTGAATTGATATAATAGAGATTAGGAGTGATTTGATGGAAGCTGAACGAATGAGGAATTATTCTATAGTCTGCAGATGTTATAAAGAAGTACACTACCTATTTCTGTTTTCCCGTGTTTATAAATGCTTAATTGCACAACATAAATTTGTAAAAAAGTAGATTTAACGCCATATGGCATTGTCTACTAGTCATACTTAATTAAGGTAATTGTGACACTAAAAATAACGACTCCTGACTGTTTATCGCGTCGGTAAAATAGTTTAATTTCATTATAATAATAATTCATTATTTATTTAGGACAATTTTTATCGCTTTTGAAAACAAATGAGTACATTAAAGTTAGTAAAAACCTTTTTCAACATAGTAAAAATAGTCCGCTGGAGATTATAGGCGGTGGTGATAACGATAGTACCTAGTACATACCTACAAAAATATCAAATTCAGACTCAGATTCATAAACATGGTTTTATTATTTTTGGCACAACAATTGCGTCGAATTTAAAATGAAAATATCTCAGCTGTGGAATGATTTATACCAAAAGAATAGCGTATAACAATGTTATGGTTATAAAAGGCATAATAAACTCATATCTTACTCAGAACCAAATTGTTTGTCCCGCATAGTCTTTGTCTACCATTCCAAGAATTTAATAGCTCCTAACATACGTCAAAGGATTCTGAAACCTCTTCAGTTTATTTTAATATCATTATATTCGGAAGAAAGTTTGTTTTAGCCTTAACATCACCTGGTTTTTAAAGTGCGCTTTACATTTTTTTTTCAAAAATAATTATGTTTTTTCTATTATCATTATTATCAATATTTTCCACAGCGACCGGCTGTGAGCGGTCTGCATCCAGTGTTATCCTTTAATCTTTACAAAGTTGTTTGTCCGTCTTGATGGTGGACGTCCTACGCTGCGCCTATGGTCAAAGGGTCTTCAATCTTACACTTTTCTGCTTCAACGGCCATCTTCATTCAGCCATGTCCTCCCCTTTGTACCCTTCCCATTGCCACCTGAACCTATATGTTACCTTAGTCCTTCTACGTATCACCTCATTTCTGATTCGGGCCAAATTAATCAACCTTTCGAAATACTTGCTGTTGAGTAATAAATTAAACTATGTTGAATTAAAAGCTATTTATAGAAGTGGTAATACAGCTGATGGAAACGCGCAATATGTCATAGCGTAAATTTGTAACACACTCTTAAACTTTGATAAAAAAGACTTTTTATGTTTCAAAATATCATTTTTATTTTTGAACCTAAGCAGATATTTGACCCCGATCGCACCTGATGTCAGGTGTGGATGAGACCTAGGGTGGTGCAGACTCGTATCTACTTAGTAGCAACCTCACTCTTGCTTTAAAGGTGTTTAGGTCATATTCCTGAGGGAAGACTTCAAAAGGCAGCGAGTTTCACTCCCTAGCTGCCACGCATTAGAACAGAGTCAGCAAAGCGCTTTGTATATAGGTAGTATCTGACTTTTAAATTTTGAATTCAAGGTTGATTGCAAAATACAGGCATCCAAGTTATTTTAATGATCTTTAATGAACACCAGAAATGATTTTAATTGAAATAAAGGAAATCCTTTGAGGCACATCTGACACGTCCACGCAAATGGCAATTACTCGAATAATTATTTTAATGAACAGCAACAAATAAATTTAAATTGAGCAGATTACTTCACAGTGTGTGCTTTCCATCAACTGAAATCGCACTCCATTAACTTTAATTTTATTCGGCCACATGAAAATTTAAATTAAAGTTTGGTTTCGATTTCCATCAAAATGTAAACATAACTGAACTTGTGCTCTTTGATTAAACCGGACCTTTTTTCAAAGCGTCGGCGAATAAATATTCATGAGTATTTCATCGCTCTTGTCTATCGCGGGTAATAAAAAACTTTGCCGGCAATTGCTCCGTTTAGAGGGATGTCGTTAATAGGCAAACCTATTTCAAGAGTCCTCCCATTACCCTTGAGGAAACTGTATGTTCGTTTAATTGGTCAATAATTTAGGAAATATGAAAAAAAAAACAAGATTAGAACTTAAAAAAGCATCTTACGTTTTTGTAACGACTGTATATGCTCAGTCGTTGGAAAGGTCTGGGAGGTTTACACAAGTAGAAACCTGTAAGTAGAAACGATAAAATACTTCTAAGGAATTATGAAAAAATACACATATTTTGTTATAATGACATAACATTTTTGAAACTTTCTTAAAGTTAAGTGCACTTTCACACAAGTGACATTTAACCATTAGTTAAATTAACTGTCTATCACATTACCGGGCTTAACAATATTTTAGGGCTTTTGAGTAAATCTATGGAAAAGTCTTAAAAACCTCCGTTTAATCCTGCGCCTGACTGATTCAAGATATGTTAAAAGTAAAAAAACCTTTACTTATGAATGTATTTTGTAATATATTTGTAGCACCACCGTTTTTTTTCTAATTTCCATAACTTTTAAATAAATAATTCCATAAATTTGCACTTAAGTGCATCAACTTTGGGATCAGTTATGTGATTGGTTTCCAATATTTCTTTATTTATATTTGTTTTCAACTATTTATTGATTCAGTTAACTAACTGACTGAATACGCGCGATTCTACGTTAAAAAGCTTGGGTAAAAAGGGCTTTGAATAACCTAAGGATATGCGTCAAATATTCGACTATTCCGTGTTTTGTTTTGCAAGTCAACCGGCACTTTCAACTGATTCTCAATACTGCAATTTTCTCAAAAATAAGTGTTGTATTGTATCCTACCGCCACCCACTATCAATTGGTCTGAATTAGGCATTGAACTACTATTACTACGCATAGAACTGACATCCCGAACAAACTACGGGCGCAAAAAGTTGATGGTCACAGACCATCAACACATGCGCGGCATCACAGTCACTCACTCCCGCTCGTGGCGTTAACTAATGTGACATTTGGTCAATTATTTGACAAAAATGCCGTCTTGCGTTTTAAAAACATGCAAAAATAAAACCAACAGGAATCAAAAAGATACCGGCGTTACTTACCTACCATCGTTAAGAAATTAAAATGTTTACTTTAACCAACATAAAGATTTTTTCAAAATGTTTAAAATGTTTCTCATGAAATTGCCGCCATTTTAAATGAAAATCAAAGATTATAAACAGTGACACGCATAGAATAGAAAAGTAGGTAGGTAATAAATAGAGGTTAGACAACGCGATTTTTTGATATTTCTTATAAGGTGTTTTACCTTTGTAGATGTATTATTCTCGAATTATTTCGTATGAAAAATAAAAATTTTAAAAAATATGAATTAAAAAATAATGAATATCATTGGAATTTTTGACCTAGAGATTTTTATTCATTTAACTTTTATTTCTTTAGCGTTTTATAATAACTATTGATCAAAGTAAGTAACGATTAAAACATTTTGATAAAATAATATTCATTCAATACAATTAAGTTCAGTAGGCACAAAAGTCTGTGCCACTTCTGCGGTTTCATATTCAACATTCAAAATTTATGGAATACGTCAGTCTGTTGACAGTTCACGTCAAAAAAATGCGCACATTTTTTGCTTGGCATAGCGTCTCTATTCGTGTAGTAGTAACAGCTCACTGGAATTAGGGGACTAGTTTGATGTTGTGCACACTACGCACTTATGAAATACGGAAATAAGTGGATTTTAAAAGTATAAGCTTTAAAATATTCCGATGTACGTGCTACGAAAATACATAATAAAAAATACATGATAACTCACCAAAAACTGCACCTGTAGTTGATTTATCGGTTATGCTCTTCGTTGTAACTGTTTAATATTACTATGTTAAATGTTGCTCCAATGTTGCTAGAGAAAATATCCCATTCGTATGTACAAAAAACAAGAGAGAGTGCTGAAGAAGAAACGTCTTTTTCCTTTTTTCAGCGTGCGGCGCTCTAAGTGGCCAGCACGCGCGGCGAGGAGGTTGCTAACGAGAATTACCATATAATTAAATGTAGGTATTTACGCAACAGATGTGTATGAAATTATCTTGTACTTATATTTACCTATTGGATATCAAATTGGAACCTTACAGCTCTCAGTGCTCCTGTCATTATCTTTTACGGCTTCATATTCACCGCTACAGCTTTATGGCTTACAGATATAGAACACACGTCACAAATGTACACACACAGACTTAACACAGAATCTATCAACATTAGCATCACGTTTCCAATATCTCGAGAGTCGGTGTTATTCGGTTCATAAATTGTACGGCTGAGTAATAGAGTCGCCTCGTGTCAGAGCTGTTGACAGCATATATTATGTGGGCCCTGTTATGCTGGGAGCACCAGTCTTGGTGACTGGTCAATTTAAAGCGAACGAAAAGGATAATGGCCCGTGTTGCAAGTGGTGCAGTGATGGTATACTTTTGCAATAATGTTGTCGTACATCGTCCGTTTAGTATCTATGTACTTTCTTGAGTTTTCGACATTAGGTTTAAAAAATGGAATAGTTTATAAATGTGAAGTGTTATTGTAGAACATACTATGTTTTAGCTTTTTGTAACAAGTAAACAAATTTTCAAAAAGTTTGAGACTGAGATCCCTTTAATTTTTTTAAATTTTGATGAAATTTTCTAAAGCTTGAGCTACATAATTTAATACATTTGGTTTTGCCTTTCGGAGTCGAAAGGACGTGACCAACACTGGAGCCCTCACTTTACCGTACCACTGAATACATACGTCTGCATACACAACGTATCGTTTGCAGTCGGGTCTTCCTTCCTTCGCTGTGTTAAGTGACAAAATCACACGTACGTAGTCACATATATAAAGCATCATACTAGGGATCGTCATATTGTCCATTTCACTCAAGACATTAGCATGCCAAAATGAGTGAAAGAGACGCCTAGGTTTGACAATAAAGATTAAGTGAAACCTTAATCTTGCTATGTCGCATAAGTATTATCGGTTAGCAATATCTGTTACGTATGGTATCACTGAATTAACCTGCATCGTTTAAGTAAGCGTTACTGTGATTCAGTGGAATGGTTTCGCAATTATTACGTAACGGAAAGATTTGACTGTTCGTGCAGCAGTTGCATAGTCTTTCTAGTTTAATTTATTACAGCAATACAAAATAACACATACATCTTCATAAAAAAGGCATTAACAAACACTATTAAAACGAATATAGAACTAAATGTTAAGAGTAGTAAACATAACTTTAGAAATAGATATAAACTTGAGACAATAACGGCGAGGACTAACTATGACAAAAAGTCAATACTGTTTGAGGGAGCAAAGCTATTTAACGGTTTGACAAATGATCTATAGGTCGACCGCAAAACTGAGACGTTTCTGACGTCACTTTTGTCGCTTTTATTTGCATTTCCCTCCCAATGAATGAACTCCCTATCATTGCTGTAAATTAAACGGTCTTTCTTTTACCTTGAAGAAGAACATTTAATTCATAATAAAAATATGGAGTACATTATTCGCGAGAAAAATACAACAAAAGTGACGTCAGAGATGTCTCAGTTTCGCGGTTTACCTATAAAAGAATGTGGAAGTTCAAATACTTTGAAACATAAGCTACAGTTATATGTACAGTGTTTCATCACTTTTTTTAAATTGTTGTTGTGATCTCTGTGTCAAAAGCTTATTATTTTCCAAACTTGCATTCACTATTAAAATTCGGTACCTATGTGTGTCGCAAACGCAAGGACAAAAGATAAACCTAAATCCCCGATACTAGGGCCGCTCATCCATCCCGTATCCTGGGAAATCCCCGGGAACTCCCGGCTCCGATAATGATTCCTTTATTGCATCCCAGAGCCCCTAGCTCAACATTCTTGATTATATTATCTAATGCTGTGTTCTCGTTGGGGCGAACGAGCATTCGCGACTATGTAATAGTACACTGCTCAACAAAGTCTAGGGAACAGGAGGTTTTTAGGGAATATTTTTATTTTTATATATTTTTGTTTTAAAGTTTATATACCAATCGATGCGCAATTTAATGCTTAATTAGTTGCGTATATAAATAAAGGATTCAGTTTTTGAATTACGAGGTAATTTTAATGAAAAACAAAGAAAGTGTATTACAGAACTAAACAAAGAAATTTAATTTAATAAAATTTCTTAAAAATTAAAACATTACAGTTAAGAACAAATATGCGGGGACTTTTATAATAATCAGTTGGACCCCCTAAGGCATTAACAACAGCTTGACATCGTCGTGGCATACTGATTATGAGACTATCGATTGTCTCTTGTGGAAGAAGACTCCATTCTCTGGAGAGATGTGAAAAAAGTTCATCTGCTGTGTTCAAATTTTGAGGGAGATTTCTAAAAGCCCTTCTCTTTAGTAAATCCCACGCGCGTTCAATGGGATTGAGGTCCGCGGACTGAGCAGGCCACTCCAGCACTTCGATGTTGTACTCGCGGAACACATCCATCACCTGACTCGCAGTATGTGGTCGTGCATTATCTTGCATAAAAATAAAATCTGCGCCCAGATTTTGTCGGTGCGGGATAACCACGGATTGGACTACCTGTTCGCAGTATCGCTCTGCATTTAAATTTCCCCTGATCAAAACGAGATCCGTCCGTCCACCCAGGCGGATTCCAGCCCACACCATGATTGTACCACCTTGGTAGGGATGCACCTCCTGTGGGTTTTGAAGCCGACTCTGCCGACCAGGAATCCGCCAAACACGCACTCTTCTTGAATCTGGATGAAATCCGAAGCGAGATTCATCGGAGAACAGTACATGTGCCCACTGATCTACGGTCCACTGCAAATGTTCACGTGCCCACAATAATCGACGTCCTCGATTTCCATGACGCAGCGCGGGCACTCTTAGTGGTCTGCGAGCACGAAGATTAGCTTCATGGAGTCTCCTCCGAGCAGTCTGGTCACTGATAGCAACCTGGTGCTGCGACTGGAGGTCTTCTACCAACTAACGAGCCGTAATGGTGGGTTGCCTCCTTGCGACATTTTGCAAAAAACGGTCTTGCCTTTCCGTAGTAACCCTATACCTGCCTCTGTGCCTTTCGGCTACATCGCCAGTAAGTCTGTAACGTGCCCACAGTCTGCAGATAACGCTCGCGTGAGAATTCAGAGCAGCTGCAACTTCGCGTTGGGGTAGCCCAGCTTCCAACATTCCTACAGCTCGAATCATTTCTTCCCGCGTTAAATGACGTCGTGACATAATGGCCGTAGTCGCAAAAGTTACGAATAACAACAGTTAATTTTGTTTTTCAATAAAATACATATAATACATATAATAAGACTGTAAAAGATCGATTTCTGTACATTGAAGATTTTTATGAAAAATTGTTACAGGGGGTCTTAATTACCGTAATAGAAGCCAAAACAACATTTTTTAAAATTTTTGTCTGTCTGTCTGTCTGTCTGTTTGTCCGGGCTAATCTCAGAATCTACTGGACCGATTTTGACGGGACTTTTTTTATTTGACTCAGTATCACCTGGAGAGTAAACTGGGATATAAATAATCACGCCAATGAACTTAGGGGGCAGGCAGGAAATTGAATCTCAGAATCTACTAAACCGATTTTAATGGGACTTTTTTTTATTTGACTCAACATTACTTGGAAGGTAAAGAAGGATAGAAATAATCACGCCAATAGACTAAGGGGGTAGGCAGAAAATTGAATCTCGGAAACTACTGGGCCGATTTTAATGGGACTTTTTTTATTTGACTCAGCATCACTTGCAATAATCACGCCAATAGACTAAGAGGGTAGGCAGGAAATTGAATATCAGAAACTACAGGACTGAATTTGATGGGATTTTTTCATTTGATTGAGTTTTACCTAGACAGTGAAATATATAATAACTCACGCCAAGTGACTAAGTGTTAACTGGCCTAAACTTGGGATGAATTAATCATTATTTATTATTATTACAATACTTCAACGCGAACGAAGTCGCGGGCACCAGCTATTGTAATAATAAATACTGATTTTGTTTCAAAATAAGTTTAATAAAGCTTACTAAGAATTCTATATCGCCCTTTAGTTTTAGTTAAGTAATACAGGGTGACTTGAAGATGGGTGCAAAGCTTGGAGGCGAAAGTAGTATATTTGAGCCATGGTTGAAGTTTCACAATTTTTTTAAAATACTTATTATGTTTTTTTTTAATATAAAACCTAAACTTTTACAATTCTGCCCAAAGTCACTATTCCACGCGGACGAAGTCGCGGGCACAGCTAGTAAAATCATAAAACAATGAAACAAATTTTTATCTTTAAAATTCTCATACAGTATCACTACACAGCAATCAAAGTTAAAGATTCCCGCCTTTTACGAAAATTCTTTTGTTTCTATTTTTTTTTTATTTAAAATTCGAACAACGTTTGATAAACATTCAGCCTACCTATTTACCTCAAAGAGATCAGTACTTTTTTAAAGAAGATTTTACAAATAAAGTCATATAGTTGGCTTGTTCCCTAGACTTTGTTGAGCAGTGTAGATTGTTATACAAGGGGAGAAAGCGACCCATTTCACTCGAGATGTTTCTGGCGCTCGAACGAAGTGAGAGCGCCAATAATTCTAGAGTGAAATGGTGCTTTCACCCGAGTTAAACATACTATTTTTCATTTCGACTGTGAGGAAAAACATTAAATTTACAATAGTGGTTGTAGGTGTCATGGTCAGGTATTATGTAGTACAGCGAGAAAGGAAAACTCAAGTTTTTGCACAAAAAGACAGTTAATTTACAGTTCTCCAAACATCTTACATGATTAGAAAGAATAACGACACGAATACATGAAAACAGTACGAAAAAGCAGACGATACGAAATAATTAAAATCCTTGTAAAAAATATCGATCGAATTTTCCCCACAGATAATAATCGTCAAAATTTTAAAAAGTAGGCATAGAGTTCAAAAAGAAAAATTACACTGACAATGTAAAAAAAAAGTGTCATCTTGGTATTATAAGGCCATAAGGCCATAAGGCGGGAAGCCGAATATTTTAATCACAGATTAGTAAATGTATATTTTAATTATAGATTGAATCAATTGAATATTTTTTATATCAACGATCATAATAAACATGTTTTTCAATGTATAGCTAAGCAAAAATGTTTATTATTTTTATAATATGATGTGACTCAATTATCTTTGATCCAAGCTTTGACTGCATGCCTTGACTCTATACCATGCCAATTAAAACTAAATTACTTTCCACCCTAGGGATGGATAAGCTATTTTCCACCCGGCTATCTACACAGGAAAGTGCTATTTTCCGAACAGGAGAGATGAAAATGTCGTTTGTTTGATGGGTAAGTAAAGTATAGCGGTCTTTTGATTGATATTTTAATCGATCTTGAAGATAAATAAAAATAAAACTACCGACAAACCACATCACCCTATTCAGAAAATAAGTGGGAAGTCTGGGTACGCTATTTTTTAAATTCTATTCTTACTTTGAAATAAAAAATAAAATTTATGAACACATTTATTGCCTTAATCTGAACAATTTATGCGATACTTATCCTTATTTTTATCAACCTACATCATCTCACTACTGGGAATTTTTTTCCCCTGACACTTTTCATTGTACCCGTTCAGCAGCTAATGACACCCAAATATCTTACAAAACTGGTCAAGTTTTCGCCTCCACTACCTCTTTTTAGGTCTTCTTCTTCGTCGGTAGTCGTCTGGAAGTATCCAACGCGTGACGATTTGAGCCTAAAAGTATAAAAAAAAGAAGTTTAATAATAGAATAACAAACTATCAAAAGTTTTTTTTTATTTGTCGAACATTATTCTGTTATAAGGTCATCTCGTTTTAAGTGATAATATTTAACTCGTCAAGTATGCGTAAACGAGACACAATAAAAATTCCATTGTTATGCGACTCTCGGCATTCGTTTGATACCTGACTGATTAAAAGGCCGATTCAGCACAATAAATTAATATTTTTTTGTAAAAAACACTGGGTTTTTATCCGCTAGTTTTTGAGAAAATTGGAATTTTTTTCAGAATTTAATTTTTTATTAATTAAGGCTAAGATTAGAGAAAAAGAAGGTTTGGGCATTGAATTGAGAGAGGCAAAGCCGATGACGTAGATAACTTTTTAAATTGCCACGGTACTGTTTTAAAAATTGATATTGACATTTAACATAGAATTAAGGAAAATAATAAAAATTAAAATATCGATTTTCTAAAAAATAATGGTAGTGTCCTGTTTCTATGATGTAAACAAAGCCACTGTTAAAATATTATCACTTAAAATGATTTGACCTTATATACTTTTGACTTTGTGTTATGATGTCCTTAAAAGGGAGTGTCCTAGGCCCACTTCTCTTTTTATTATACGTGAATGACCTTCCTGATTTCATTAAATGCAAATCTGTACTTTTTGCGGATGACATTTCAATTATAATAAGTACAGACACTAAATCAACTTATAATGATAAAATTATGGATTCTGTTTTAAGTGTGACTGAATGGCTTACCAGGAATAGACTAAAAGTAAATATAAGCAAGACAAAAATAGTACAATTTAATCTAAAAAAACGAAAAGAAGCTCTTGACATAAAATTAAATGGACAAAAACTAGAAGAGGTACAAAATACAAAGTTTTTAGGAATCCATATTGAAGACAGTTGTAATTGGCATAAACATATTAAAGAAGTGTGCACAAAAATTAACAAATTTATTTACCCACTACGCAGATTGACAAGGACATCATCACAAAACCGGTTAAGTGCGTGTCGGACCCGCGCACTGAGGGTTCCGTGCCACCCTTAACTGAATTCAGGGTCCACTTACTTTTACTTAACGCAAACATCACAATATATTGCGACAGCAAAAATAACTTTGTTTTTCATAGTGTTTGTATGAAAGACAAAGTTATATTTGCGGTTGATAAAAATGTGCAATATCTCAAAAACTACTGATTCGATCTCCTTCAAACGAATTTTCGTTGCAAGTTTTTGTTGAGATCTACATCATATATTTTTTCCAAAATTTTCACTTTCTTAGTTCAAAAGTTAGATGGGGGGGGACGCCCATTTTACCACTTTGGAAGCGTCTATATCTCAAACCTTACACTTTTAGAAAAAATGGTTTTAGAAACCTCAACATCATTTTAAAAGACCTATCCATAGACACCCCACACTCATAGGTTTGAGTAAAAAAAAATGTTTAGGTTTTAGTTTCATGTATGGGAGCCCCCCCTTAAATATTATTTTTTCTTACTTTTTGTATCTGAATCAGAAAGCGGTGAACAAAATACACCTATCTACCAAGTTTCAGCTATGTGATGCTTATAGTTTCAGAATAAAGTGGCTGTGACATACGGACGGACAGACAGACAGACAGACAGACTTGACGAAACTATAAGGGTTCCGTTTTTTGCCGTTCGGCTACGGAACCCTAAAAATCTGCTCTACTCGCCTATCATGGCTATGTAGCTTCCGTTTTAAGATACGGTGTCATACTCTGGGGAAGCGGCTCTGCAGTTAACAAGGCATTTATCGCACAAAAAAAATGTGTAAGGGCGATCTGCGGAGTTGGCCCATTATTTTCTTGTAGAGAACTGTTTCCAAAACTTAAAATTTTAACATTGCCAAGCATCTACATATTTGAGTTATGTATGTTTGTCAAAAAGCACTCACATTTCTTTACGAAAAACAGCGAAGTTGTAAAATTCAATACAAGATACAGAGATAAATTGGTTCTTCCATTACATAAGAAGGCAACCTCTAACAAGGGCTGTTATTCAATGGCTATAAAGGTATATAACAAACTTCCTACGGACATGAAATCATTGCCGCTTAATAAATTTAAAAATAAACTGTTTATGTGGTTGGTGAATAAGGCTTATTATACTGTCAGGGAGTTTTTTAATGACAAACAATAATTGTATTAATTGACATACTGAATTTCTTTTTTTATTAACTCGTCAAGTATGTGTAAACGAGACACAATAAAAATTCCATTGTTATGCGACTCTCGGCATTCGTTTGATACCTGACCGATTAATTAGTTATATAAAATAAAATTAAATCTTTTAAAATATTATGACTAGTAATAAGTATTTAAACATTTGCATGCTATTACATATGGCTGAATAGGTCAAAGCTCTATTTATTATATTATGACCATGTATTGTACCCTATTTATATGCAAATAAACATTTTGAATTTGAATTTGAATTTTGAAAATATTTATATCATATAAGTATTTTATTTATATGATGTTAAAATTTTTAACTAAAAAAAAACAATAAATAAAGTATCAAACTAGCGAATGCTCGCAAACAAGCGTACATGAACACACACCTTAACAAAAACATTGCAGTCGGCGGTTAAAGGAAATTTATTAAAACCAACGCCTCTGCCTACAGAGTTTATTAAACGAATCATTTTAAAGGCGAGCTTCAAATTCTTCTTTTGTTACGTTTAAAATTGTTCAATCTCCGTATAATGTCTGACCCCGCTTCGTAGAGGCTGCGCTTGGATCTCACAAAATTTGCTTTTGAGTAGAATGATGATAAAATAAGCCAGTTCCACTTGTAACTTTGTTTTTGATAATATAAAACCTCTCATTTTTGTTAATTTTTTCTCCAAATTCATGAGTTGCGACGTAAATTGCATGTCCAGTTTGGTTGTGTAGTCATAAGAATTTACGTGAAAAATCGCAAAAGTACGTTATGATAACAAATTAAGTAAGGTTTTACCCACTCATACATTTTGCGGTACCTATACCAAAAAAAAAAACAAAGAATCTAGAAAGTGTGTCGTTCAACGAAACCTTAAGCAAAAGTCGGTTGTAAACTTATCTAAAAAAATTACAGTAGATAAACAATCTTATAATTACGCTTGCTAAATCACTTCAATATAACATTGCACGAGCGCAAAAGTACTGAGATTTATTTGAATAACATTTTATGGATAATGATTACACTGATATACCTACCTATCTTCTTCTTCTTATATTTTAATATTTTATTTATGTAATAAATAAAAGAAAGTCGTGTTAGTTACACCACTTATAACTCGAGAACGGGTAGATCGATATTCATGATATTTCTTTGTTGGGTTTGTTTTGAGCTCGAAAAGGTTAATAACTATAAAACACGTCCGGGCGGGATGGGCTGGGGGCGAAATGAAGTTCACTGTAACTGCTAGTTAGAATATACTTTAAGTCTCAACCATACTAATTAAACATTTTGACGACATTTAACTCTATAATTTTAGTATGGCCACACTAAAATTAGTCAAAGTGAAAACCACAAATTATGATACAATGGCACAAAACAGAAATGACGGTGGCTTTTCTACCTAAAATTAATATCGTCTTTTGACTGCGGCGGGGCACTCTGAGCTCCAAATATATGACTTAAGCCGATGCATTATGGGTGTGCTCATATACTATTAACTAAAATGTGTTGCTGCAAAATGAAGGAATGTTAAAATAACTGAATTGTTTGCGGTTTTCCAAATTGCTTACTGCTTTGTGTTAGCTTAAAAATTCCAAAAACCAAACATTTGCAGAGCTGTTTATAGGACCCTTCTTCATTTAAAATGATGAGTGATAGGGATAATAATAGTAATAGTCCCCCTAGCCGATTTCGACTACGGTGGCCAGTCACAATGACTAACCGACTGCGCGGGACATATTATAGTGCACAAGTGTCTGCGCAAACACAGTTGCACTCTCTATTCCTTTCACTCTCATAGCCCGATGGGACAGCAATCTGACACGACCGGAGAGAGATCAAGCGCAGGACCAACGGCTTTACGTGCTTTCCGAGGCACGGGGGTGAAACACCGCCAACTTCCAAACTCCGGGCTTCCCTGAGAATTTCTGAACAGAAAAACCCAGGAACATATTTTTGGCCCGACCCGGGAATCGAACCCGGGACCTCTGGCGCAGCCGTCACTTTAAAATGCGACCCTCTCACCGCTGCGCCACCGAGGCAGTTATCTTAGTTAGTTAGTGATAGGGATATCCAAAATACAACACAACACCATCTGGAAGCACAGTACCATACCGTACCGTGCTAGGAGCATATCAAACGCAAATAGTAACACAATACGCTTTAGTATGCCCACTGAACGGATCTACAGCGGTCTCACCGTTATCTAGAGGGAGAGCAAGAGCGTATTTTGATGGCGCTGACACGCTTCGTGCATGACAACGGACGGTGTTGGTCGGTGACGGATCGGTCTAGTGGGAACAGTGTCATAGTTTTTATTAAACCTTTTTTTTGCCTGACTCGTTCCTAGCACGGTAGTGTCGTAATTTTTATTTTATTCTGTAATCGCGTCAATACAAACCTCAGTGGTTTTAGAATGCGACTTTCGTATTTAATAATTCTGTAATGTTTCTTTGATTGGTAAATAAATAAAAAAAAAAAAAAAAAAAAAAATATTTGCATGCTATCTTTATATGGCTAAAAAGATGAACTTAATACTTAATGATTCGATCTAAACTGTAACCTTTTTCAAAAGCAAATAAATTTCTTTCTTTCTTTCTTTCATTGTATGCTACGGCGTAGTAGGCAGAAACCTATAAGTATAGTACCAAAAAATATGTATTTTTTTAAATTATTATCAACATAACAGCTAATATCGCTGGTTGAAGTGACAATATTCTAGTTCTACTAATAGAATGCACGGAACCAGAAAAAAGGCACAAAGGAGTGACGTCAAACAGACAAGTGTAATAAGATACTGAAGGGTATATCCGGAAACATTACAGGACAAGAGAAAAAGTACGACATTAATCTTTGGTAGGTATAATAAGAAGAAAAGCGTAATAAAATATTAATATTGAAATATTAAGTTACATAACTTGATAAAATCAGGGATTAATTTTCTTATTTCTAACGTGCTAAAACTGCGACTACCATATATTTGATAGTTGTCCAAAAGTCTAGATGAAACGTCTGTCAAAATCATCTGCAAAAACTGGTAATTTTTTAGACACTTGATAAACAAAATTACTTACAAAAATCGACCGATTGAAATTGTTAAGAGAAATTGAAAATCGGAAAAGAAACATTGTTTACAGTGTTGCATGCAGAAGACTTAAAATGCGGACGAAAAATAAATTAGGTAGCTTATTTATCGTTCTTTATTGATTTGACATACTTGGAATGGGCTTCTCACATCTGACAATATTTTTTCCAAAATTAATTTATTGGGTACACAAATGTGCGGCCGCTTGCTAATTGGCACACGGAAGGCATTGACGAAAAAAGTAAAATCGAACCCTATTCACACGACAGACATGAATTAGATTTTGGCCCTCACACTGGACTTTACACTGACATTTTCGACAGCTTTTTTAGTGAGTGCAGTTCTTAATGGACGTTAGGATGTTAACTTTTGTGAACAGTATGGCAAGCACGAAGAATTAGCATAAAGTGGCTATCGTAATCGTATAGTAAATTCGCTACGGTTACGTTACGATTATGAACTTATGAAGATTACTTATGAAGTAATCTTCATAAGTTCGTATTTGAGCTACTGGCAGTTTGGTAAATAGTGCTTATATAATTTTGTGGTCACAAAATTCAAAGTTTTGGAAAATGTTTATTAGGTACACAACGAAGACGAATATAAAAGTCTTAAATATAATGAAATTTTGCAGGATAGCTATAGTTTTAAGCAGTAACAAGGGCTATTATGGGAATTTTTCGGGAATGAAACTAGAAGGCATGGTGGTATTGGGTGGCAACTGGTTTATTTGTTAGTTTTACAATTCGATAAACAAAAATTACAAAATCATAAATTAATGGAAGAAATATTTATGTTTGGGAGCAATATTTTGAATTGTATTTCAACAATATTAAATATCGGGGTATTTTAGTAATTCTTGATAAATATTTAAATGCTAAAATAATAATAATACAATGAATTAACACGTTCCGGGACAGTGCCCGCCTACAGGCGTGAAAACAATAAAACATCTATTGTGTCTGGAGTAGTGTCCCGGAACGTGTTAATGAATTTTGAATCTCAAATGTTAATGTAAATATTACTAACACTAGTTATAAGATTTGTCTTACTAACTGCTATGGGCTCAGCCTGAAATATTTTTTAATTAACATTATTATTTTTATCGTTTAATTCTATTATGTATACTGGTATAATCTAATGCTAAATCAACTCGTAAACAGACAGCACATAGCTATCGAGAAGCACATACAAATCAGTGTAGCCACAACCTGTCAATCACAGCTTGACGAATTGTGCGAGCGACCTCGAACCAGCCCTCCCATTCTGTTAACCGATATGCTTCCATCCACTACATTAACAATGCTACAAATATTTACATACTTTTGTACTTAAGTTAGAAATACAATAAAATTTATTATGTCTATCAAATTGGTTTCTTTTAAGCGCTCTAACACATGAGCGGCAATTGACGACGACTTTAAGCGACATCATAGCATGTCAACGGTATCCCACTGATGGACTCCACTGATGGACAAAGGCCAAAGACCTCAAGTCGTGTCAGGTTCGCAAGAGCCATACCTCTGACACGCGGTCTCAGATTCGCACTGAGACGGCAGAGGTTGTAGTAGAGGAGTATATGCAAGGCGTGGACCAACCTCAGTGTACCTACGTTTCATTAATCCTCTAAAAATATTTCAGACATTGTCCACAGATGTACCAAAGCAATTCAGCCCTTTCTTTTCTGCCACTTCGCTCGACATTTTGCAGCGTCCGATGCAGATCATAAAATCTCTCGGTAACCTGAAAAAAAAATTGTCAAAATAGAGTTTCACAATAAATATCTTAGCTATAGGATAGCTAAGATATTTGTGTGTGCCGATGCTTAACCCCTCACAGAACCATTTGGCAGTTGTTTACATCAAAACCGAAAGCTGTTATCAGGAACAAGTCGACGATATAAATCAGCGGTAATCTTGTTTGTTGGACCAAACGCCTGTTTTTGCATTCGTCTTTCGTATTGATTACGAGAACAGCTCGTGTAATAATAGTAAAAGGTTTCACGTAAAAAGTTCACTCCGATTTTGGTGAGAAAAACTTTTGTTTTTCACTAGGGGAAGCAACTGAACTTAAAATAAGAAAAATGTTCTTTGTACACAGTTTAAGGCTCACCATTTACAGATTGTAATTAAACTGAACGTTAGTTTAGGTAAACAAGTAATGACTAAAACAATGATAATGTGATTAGCTACCTACTACAATTAGCCACAATTAAACAAGTGTTTCCAATTCAATCTTGCATTATTATCAAAACGAAAATTGTATTAAGATATTATGTACAATAACAAACTAGTTATAAGCAAGTGAATAAATTGACTAACAAGGTAAGAAATTGTTAATGATAAATATGAAGAAGATGTGCTTACCTGAAACCATTTTATAACATTATCAGTCGAACAAATCATATTGAAATAAAAATACTAAGTGGAGCGAGGCCAAGACTTGCCATTTAGGAAAATGCCAGGTAATTTGAAGTTAGCAATTAGAAGGGGAAAAATGGCTACATAATTATTCACCATTTCCCCGGACAGTGCATTAGGGGAGAGGAATGAATATTTTTGAAGCAATTACAAATCTGGGAAGATTCTGGGAAATAAAAGTTTTATTGTGGACGTAGTAATGGTTAATGAAAAATATTACTCTGAGCTGAGATTGAATTAACTTTGGTTTGCCTGGCCTTTATGTCAATTACTTTGAACTTTGCTGATTTAGAAATAAGTTTTGAAAAGATCTTAAATCAAATGATGCTAATGAATTTTTTTTAAGATTAACAATCATGGAGGATTGGAATAAAAAAATTCTGCAGGAAAAGATGGAATAAAAAAACTAAAAATGTGACAACATAATCCAAATAATAAGGAAATAAAATAAAGTGTGTTTTAGAAATTAAGAATTTTAATATGATGAATAGCTACTTTGCATAAGTAGACGTAGATATGTCGATGTTTCTGAAAATAAACGAGATGAATAAAAGCAGTATCTTTATCTTTGCTACCACGACCATGCTGGTCGTGGTTTTCCTCAAAGCCATGCGCCGCCTTGGGCATAAATTCTGATCTTTTATCAGTTCTTACTAACTTTCCCTCTTACATTGTAATGGCTTGTTTTACGGGGTCAATGCACTGCATAAACTCAAGAGTTTGCAGCGATAAGACCACCTGATGCTATTTATGTAGAAGGTGTTCCGAGGTACTGTTTAGAATGATATTTAACTGTATTTTGCAGTAGTCCTTAAATTTCATAAGTAAACTTGAAAACTTCTATACCTTTGAGAAAAAATGATTTTTTTATTTACTAAAAATAAGAAACACCACGATCATATTGTTTTGGGTTTTCGAACGCTTACAACTTAGCCGCTATAGACAACAACTAACACTAGAGCCTCAAGTTTGAACAAACGTCAGAATGATGAACCCACAGTGACATGGCTTGGCAACATGAAAACTGATTGTGTATCGGAAGCCCGGGAAACTTTGGGATGGGAAACTTAGTTTTGAATTACAACAATATAATTAATCGATATTCTTTGTCGTTTCGTCTTTAGCAACAAAAGTTGCCATCATATTATGTTTTGTTCATCTACTTTCGTTTCTTTAACTTTTATTCACACGGCGTCGTGGCATAGGTAGCTATGCATTTCAACAATAAAAAATAAAAAATAATGTTTTTTTACAAATTATTACTTATACGAGTAAATTTCCTTTTTGATACTTCCTTAAGTATATTTTATTTTACTTACGAATCATTTATTTACAGAAAATGAAGTAACATTCAGTTTGTGTTTGTAGTAGTCAAGATATAAGTAATTAATAAGTTACCTTTTTTAAATAGTGATTTCATAAAGTTCCAATTTAAATTTTAATAAAATATGTATCATGTGTACATACTAATATACCTCTATTTTCTTTTTACTCAAGCCAAAATGAGGTCATATCTGATCCCTCGTAGCGCATTCGCCTTGACAATGCCTTTTTCATTGTTTTCGTCCAATATGCTAAAATGTTTTACCAAAGAAAACCGTTGAAGTACCATTAAGGGTGCCTGTCACATGCGTATTACAAACACAAAGCAGGTATGTAGCCCTTTTCTGCATAGCCTTAGTTTCAGTAACACTTAGGTACTAGAATCAATGTGGAAATAAATTGTCAGCCTTTGAGACCAAAACAATTTCCTAGTCAATTTGAAATCTATTGTAAGTTAAGCCAACCTTAGCTTAGTTAAGACTTTTTTACGGAACCCTACTTGCATACATCTGATCAGCACCTAATTATTTACATGTTTATATTTAATTGACGGAGTTGTAGGTAATGATTGCTTTTGATTATGTAGATGAGGTCATGAGTGTTATCAAGTATTTTTCCAAACCTTGACCCAGTTGCAAGACATATTCGTTTATTGAATGAACATATCCGTAATCTCAAAACTGAAACTTTAAAATACAATTTGTAGAGTTTAACTATACAAACCAGTGCGGGACGGAAAAGGATCAAAGGATACGATGTAACCCCATAAGGGATGAGAAATGAGAACGTATGAACGTAAGTATTAAAAAGTTGTGAATTGATGTTATCAGTTTTATATTTGTAATATTAGAGACACTTCCCAAATTTTTTGGTCGGTAAACGATAAAAACACTTCTCAAAACTAAACAACACATGTAATATAAATTGCACTTGTAAAAAGCAACTGTGACTCTGTGTGTGACAGACGAGGAATTGAACCCCGTGTATTACGCTATCCGGGCGTATGCCTATACCACTCGGCCACCATCTTGTTAATGTAACGGTGGCCGAGTGGTATAGACATATATAGGATAGCGTAAGACACAGGGTTCAATTCCTCGTCTGTCACAGAGTCACAGTTGCTTTTTACAAGTTAAATTTATATTATTAAGTTTGTATGGTGACAAAACACTATAAATACAAAAATAAACTATAACACCATGTAATATTAGAAACTAGCATTACCTTTAGAAGCTTTACCTTTTTTAGGGTTCCGTAGCCGAATCGCAAGAAACGGAACCCATAGTTTCGTCAAGTCTGTCTGTCTGTCCATCCGCAGATCACAGCCACTTTATTCTTAAACTATGTATTAGCATCACACAGTTGAAACTTGGTAGGTAGGTGTATCTTATTTACCGCTTTCCGAATCACGCTTTCCGAAAAACTACAAAACTTACCATTATACTTAACTGCTGTACTTTACAACATACATTATCTAGTTTTCGTCTATTATGCTTAAAAATATTAGTTTTTTTATGGTTAGTAAACCAAGTTTTTAATTTATATTTTAAGCTAAAAGATTTGTCCCATCTCTACCCGCAATTCACGATTCTAAACAGTCACATTAATATCTCAAAAGGAGAGGACGTTTATCTGTGGGATGTTTTTCTAATATGTCCCATGAATTCAAAGGGCCACAGTGCCATGCCCTTTTCAACCTCTGTCAGATTATGATAACGGAGTAATGAAATTTAAAACAGTGTGCAATTATTTCACATGAACTTGCCTCTTTTGAAGTGCTTAAAGAATTATTATCTTTTTTATTAGGCTGGACCTTCAGGCTAAAAATACGATCTCAATATTTGTTTAATATAAACTCATACAAAAATTAGAGATTAAAGTCAGAGTGGAAACCAATTTGGTTTCACTACCTATAAATGTTTTAATTTAATTTTTTATATTGTTTATTTTTTTACTTTTGTAGTGTACCAAATAAATTACTTTTCTTTCTTTCTTTCTTTCAAAAATGATAACTACTACGAAAAATGTTTCATAAGACTTATGGCATGTTTCACAATGTCTTAATAAGTAACCAGTAACGTTAACTGTCCATTGTCTTATAAGAAATGACGTTTTATATTTAAATTAATCCGTTGCTTATTGTTTTTTTGTCGATAGTGGAACAGGGTGTGTATTGCGATGCAGTTTTGACAGTTAAAATGCTCTGCGTTGTGTCAAATTAGGAATTCTTATTGCAATTTCGCATTATATTGATAGTATTACTATTATATAACAATATAAATATTAATATTCATACCATTGTGCTATTACTATAATAATATAATATTGATAATATTCGTTTACACTGAGTGGCAATTGAACTGCCTCGGAATTGAACACATTAAGTTGGATCGCAATACGCCCCCAGATCCAAGTTAAACGAAGCCAAAAAATTGAGAAAAAGTATACGTTTTCGTAATTTCGTAAAATCGAGTCCGAGACCCACACAAACGTTTCTCTCCCAAAAGAGACTTTTAGAAATTCAATGCGCATTCAGAAAAGTAGCTGTTTTAGAACGATAAGCGAATTCTGCAAATCTGTATCCAAACCAGACTTTATAGTGCACAATAGCCAGCAGCGCTGCGCTGTATTTTGTCGAAAGAAAGCAAAAGAATAAAAGCGCGTCATCAATTTGGCGCTCACGTACTTTCAGTCAACAAAAGTAACGAAAATCGTTCTCGCATTGGCGCATTTTGGTAGATTCGGTGCCTGGGGACCGGTGCACATTCTAATAAGGCTATATACAGGGTGATAAAATGGCAATGGATTTAGTAGAAAGATTTACTTTCGTGTCCGACGGGTGAAAACGAAACTATACATTAAACTCTAGATCTCTACTGTTCATTTCTGATTTTATAACTCTCTATTAGGGAATTAAGGGAGCTTTGTCCAAAGCGCTATGTTAGGATAGAATCAAAAAAGTGTGGTTAAGTTGTTTTATATAAAACCAATATTTTATACAATGGAAGCATGTCCATATGTGCAAAATAGTGAATTATCATTGTTCAGTCTAGTAGAAAGCTCACACAGAAATAGTTAAGCAGTGATAGAAGAGATAGTAAGCATTTCGCGGTTTTAGCAGGAGCTAGAATCACAGGTCATCAGGAACTCTAGACGTAATATTTCTGGGAAATTTTTAATTTATGAAAGAATTTACTTTAAACAAAGAACGGCTGAAATATGGTGCTTAGATGCCAATACGTATTGTAAGCAGTTCTCGACTCATGCCTTAACAACAACAAATTTTGTCATATTCAAACAGAAGTAGGAGAGGTATCTAGGTAATTCGTCCGTTGTGACATTAAATAAGGTTACGTGTGTTTATTTATATAGCGTCGTGAATAATTACCTGACAGTAATTAAACAGTGCAGACTCGTAACATGAGAGCTCATTATACCAGTCCTGGGTACCATAATAGCATTATTTTACGCTTATTTGCGTTGTAACTTAATTAAAATTTAGGAAACAATAAAAACTAATAGTAAAAAAATATCGCTATTTAGAACAAATTACCCAAACTGTTTTTCTTGGAAAATTCCTGCGGAATATAATGAATGTAAAAATCGGAAACTGTCACGCAAAAGGGATAAAAATAATGAGAAAGATTACCTGTGGGTTATAGGTTTGTAACGTCACAGGTCCCAGACCATACATTACAAAGACTCATGGTGAATTCATTTTTATTATTATTATTATTTATTATATTTATAAAAATATAATGGACACTATAGTTATCCCTACAGGAATTCAGAACGTTAAATCTGTGGCTATGTAAAATAATTACTTACGAGTACGTAACCTTGGTATCGAAACTGATTCTTTATGAACTAAGGACACCTGTCCATTTTGTCAAAGTTAACATATTTAAATCAAAAGTTTTAACAGTTATAACATTAAAACCATGTACCTACAGTACATTTGATATGTCAGTAGCTACAGTGGTATGTACTGAAAAAATAATATATTAACGAAAATTAATCAAGAGTGCGAATGAAGTGCACTCTCTGTTCCGACACTTTCATAGTTCTATGAAATGTTATTGAAGCAGTCTAGGATAACAGAAGAAACGAAAAAATTCGACCCAATTGAACCTGAAACATCTTGGTAAAAGATCTGATCACAAGCCTTTATCACGGACAAAATAAATGAAAAAAAAATCCATCAACAATTGCAACTGTCGCTTCCGTTACTCAACTATCGATTCTATTTCTATGTCGTTTTTATCTCTAATACGTGCGAATCAATTTGCATCTATATTTATCACGCGCTTGGCAAAGCATTGAAATGGAACTCTATTCCGGATACTATGTTATAAAGCGAATACAGCTTGGGTGTCTTCACGACACGAGTAAATAAGAGTGGAAAACTAATGAAGAGGTGCTACAGTTAATAATTATTTCTGGTTTGATCGAAGAATAAGCCTTAATTTATTTGCACTTGTTAATAGTAGAGAATAAATTTTTTATTAAGGCAACTCTATTACGAGTATAATCATGCGAGTATTTTTTTTGTTACGACTCAAAATGTATGTTTTCGAACTGTCAATATTTAGATAAGCTTTTTTGCTTGCTCTTGCGTTGTCTTTTGTTTGGAGTGTCGCCTGTTTTTGTGTCGTGAGTGCATACGTTTTTTTTTTAAAAAGTGATCAGGCGCTTGAGATCTTGACGGTACCTTTCTGATATTATTTTAAAAGTATTTTCAATTTTCTAACTGATGTGGTGGCCTTTGTGTTAATTGTGCCTTGTTAATGCAGAGGTGGGCTTCTGACTTCTAAAACAGTAACAAACACATGAAACAGTGTTTATTTTGCACAACAATTATATGCTTTGTTGGTTGTATGAGTAAACAAATCCATTCTATTTTCGAAACCGCACGAACAACTCCTAACTATCGCAACTTATTAGACTGAAGTTTGATACATTTTGCTTCGAGAACTTTCCACGAATTTTCTACCCGCAGTGTACAGACCACAAAACACGAAGAGCTTTGATGTTTGAAATTTCATAAGCAAATTGATTGTGTGCTATTTAAACCAACTGGTTTTGTGTAACCATTGTAGGTTTATTTTAATTATGCCATTTATTGTTATGTCACTCCAGAAAAGGCTCATAAAATATCAGGTTTATAAAATCTGCAAAAAAGCTGCATTCAGTGACACCATAATTATAGTACCTACATGTTTATTTAAAGTTATTGAGCGTTTTACTTTTGTGTACTTCATAGTTAAAAATAGTTGAACATTAATAGTACCATTACCATGAGTTTACGAAGATTTTACTCCCTAGCGACTACGTAAAAAAATTATATGGAAAATTTCACAGTGCCGCTAGCGGTCACTTGCAGAACTAAAAAAATTCATACAAAAAGTTACGTCGTCGCTAGCGAGTAAAACCGCACGTAAACTCATAGTAACGGTACAAATATTTTGTCTCACCTTGCTACGGATAGTAAATTCAAATCTGTTCAAATACACACCTAAGTTGAATTATAAAGATTCAACAATTCTAGTTTAGCTTTAAATCCAAAAGATTACTAAACTTCGTAAACCGATTTCCGCATGTTCTAATACCAGTCGTCCCTTTTACTCATACCAATGCAAATTGCTCGTAACAGAGACGGATAAATTCGGACACATTCTTCAGTATTATTCAGTAGAACCCCGGGACTCATACGATCTCATTCAGATTCACAACCATCAATTTCTCAATTATTGACGCGTGACTCAATATTTTATTGCCTCGTTATTTGAAACTCGGTTGTTAGCGGAGTTTGTATTTAGTGATGTGACTGTGATGGACTTGAATGATGTACTTATTGTGAGGTCCTTTGAAATTCTTTAAATAAATCTAATTTAAGTTTTATATTTCTGAACTAAGGGTTCTTTTCTTTTGTTTATAGTGATTCAGGTTCAGTTAACTAATAAAAAGTCTTTTCTTTTTATTTACTTGCAAATTGAATTTGGGGTGGATATAGAACATTTATCATCATCATCATCATTATCAGTCAGACAAAGGACGTCCTCTGCTGAACATAGGCGCACCACGCGGCTTTCCACAGTGACCGATGACAAGCTGTCTGCATCCAGTTTGATCCTGCGATATATACAAGGTCGTCTGTCCATCTTGTCGGTGAACGTCTTTCGCTGCGTTTTTGGTCAAAGGTCTTCAATCTAGAACTTTTCTGCCCCAACAGCAATTAGTTCTTCACGCTATGTGCCCTGCCCATTGCCACTTGAGCTTATTGATAGAACATTAACAAATCTTTTTCGTCCAGATATACTTTGTGCACTTCAATCGCGTTTTTTTTAAACAAGCAAACCAAATAATCAATTTTTAACATTACACAATGGGCTATATAAGGTGGATTTCGAGTCCCATCCCTTAACTTGAGTAAGTTGTTTCTGTTCGGAAAATTGATGGTATAAAGTTAATGCGATGTGCACACGTTTGTTTGGGGACACAGCGCGTTCTGTTAATTGTGACGGATCTTATTTCAAAGTACAACTGAGGTGTAACGTTACTGTGAGAGTTAACGTTTGGCGCAGCGGTTAGAGGGTCGCATTATAAAGCAACTGCTGCACCAGAGGTCACGGGTTCGATTCCCGGGTCGGGCCAAATATATTTTACCTGGGTTTTTCTGTTCAGAAATCCTCAGGGAAGCCCGAAATTTGGAAGTTGGCGGTGTTTCACACCCGTCGTGCCTCAGAAAGCATGTAAAGCCGTTGGTCCTGCACCTGATCTCTCTCCGGTCGTACCAAATTGCTGTCCCATCGGGCTACGAGAGTGAAAGGAATAGAGAGTACACCTGTGATGGCGCATACACTTGTGCACTATAATATGTCCCGCGCAGTCGGTTAGTCGTTGTGACTGGCCACCGTAGTCGAAATTGGCTAGGGGGACTATTACTATAATTCGATGCTGAGTTGATAACTATCTGATATATAGATGTACACATACATTACTACTTGAGCTTATACGATCAGGTAGAGATCTTTCGTAAATTTGACATATATGTACTAGTATATCAATATACTTAGTTGAAGGCAGAAGGAAGTAGATCCTTTTTTCTTGGTATCTATATGAATTGAAATTGGTGCGATCTATATGAATCTTTGACAACTATTTAGCGAAGTAACAGCAGCAAACGCGGCGCTCCGACGCAGACTGATCCGAGCTAATTCTTGAATGTATGCCAAGACCGGCCATTCCGCTGACCTTAAGTGCTGTCCCAGTTCCGAATGCTCGCTACAGAACCATCTGCAGCGCCCGCAACAATGCGAACACTTTACTAACTGACTGCAAAAAGTTCTTCGATAGAAATAGGAATTGTACGCTTTTGAGATGAGATATACAAAGCTTATCACGACGAGCATAGCATTTTTGAGTCTGTAAAAAAATGGGTTTGACTGAAAATAAAAATTTCAGAGAGCACCTTCATCGATATCGACAGTTTTGGTTGAGGATAGTTGAAAAAATAAATTTTACTTATTCTTAATTTATAATAACTAACCGGAATAAGACAAAATTTAATAGAAGTCTGGGTTGCTTTGTAAACTAGTGATATTATTAAATTTTTCCACGAAACTATAATTAAGTACAGAGTAATTCGTACATTTCGAATACAAAGGTTATTTCACGGTTCTTGTGTATTCAAAAATATACTGCGAAAGTCTTTGAGAAACTTAACAACCTCTTATAAATGAAGATGAAACAGTTAATTAACTAAGAATCTGAGAAGCGCTTTGAAATCAAATAGTTGAACAAAGAAATTTCTTTGAAAGTGTTACTCATTTCTTTTGTTATTTCTCACCGCTCTTCGGAAGTTCGATGTTTTGATGAAATAAAATAAACAAAAAGCGCCTATTAGACAACGGATGGAAACACCGTCGACTAATTACTTTCTTGGTGGTGGAAATGAAAAGAAAATAGCACTTTTCCTGTACCTATTAATTTACCTAAAGAGGGAAGAAATATGATGCGGAGTTCAATTTATCCTCATTATTTAACCTTTTGTTTAAAAAAACCTTTGATTAAATTAGATGGTACAACCGAGGTGTACAAACAACGCACTTACAAAAAAACAACGAATGAGAACCTCAAATAGGACTAAAAAACTAAATGACTTACCTTAAAAACTTTCTGATGTAGTTTAAAAACTTATATGGTCGATTTTGTCTGCATATTTTTTTTGTATACATTGTTTTTTTTTCAATGCTACGTTATACATATAAACATAAAAGATGTCTACTAGCTTGCTTTGATAAAATGTTTTTTTTGCTCTTTGTAGGTATACGTGTATTTTTTTTGATTTTGATTGTAGGAGTTGGTGGGATAATTATCGATTGATTGCAAGACAAAGTTATAGAAGGAACGTCTTTGTTTTCTTTTTCATGTGTTTTTATATAACTTTATTGCACAACCAAAGGTGGTGGTCCTTACTTGCTATCATTGATAAATATTATAAGTTCATGTAAATGGACAGCCATAATAATATTTATGTGTTTGGTAATACGCCTTTTTACAATTGCTTACGCCAATTTTTGAATATCAATAATGGTAACTCTAACTTGTACCGGCAGCAATGTTTTCAAAGTGACATCTGTAATTCCATTTTTGGCCATTCTTTATATAAGTTTGTGGCACTATATCTAAGCGGCTTAACTTTAGCTTGAAAATTACATGACGTATACATAAGCATGACAGCCACAGTGACTATCAGCTAAGTTTTTGAGTGGTTTAGAAACTTTTAAGGCACCTGGGTTGACTACTTAATTATTTAAAAATAACTGCGAAAGCCACAGAAAGCTTATCAAGCAACGTTATGTTTATTACTTTATTTAGAACTAGGTACACATATTTTATAGACTATAAAATGCTTTCAAAACTCTTTTATCAATTGTGTAATTTACTCTCGGGTGTACAATCATTCAACGTGTCAAAAACCTCTTTATGTTGCTATCAAAGCTAATTTTTAGGTACAAAATAACTCTTAAAACCAGGTAACAATAAAACTTTAACTGCAAGCCATCAGTGAAAAAACGTTTAAGTTTTAAACTAAATTAGTAACAAGGGACAGAACATAAATAGGGCTTGCAATAACAAGAAAATGGCCGGTCAAACAATTCATTACAGTGATGGCATTACGCTTATAGCGGTCCTAAAACCCAATTATTTTAACGATAAATAAAACGGAGAAGATTGTTGCTTTTGAACACTCAAAACATCCTCATGAATTTAATTAAAGCCTTGCTTAATCATACTCAAACCAATGGTCCGAGATAAATTTCTAATTAAATATTTGCAAGTAGGTATATTCACTGAGAAGGAAAGGACAGTTATACTGTTCGATAAATAGTTTATTCTGAATGAAACTTCCCTTTACATCTCTAAAGGGAAGTTTCATCTGGTAGCTACTATCTGGTAAAGGTCGTTGAATAGCTAGGTTCTGAGCTACACACATCGCTCTTTAGATATCTCAGTTAAACTATTTTCTGTAGAATAATTTAAATCTGGTAAGTACTGATATTTAATGTTGATGCTTGAAAATAAAACGTTTAGTATTCTAGTAGGTTTAAATCTACTTATCTCAATCTAGATTGATTATCATCAATCTTGATACATAAGGCAATAAAATGTTTATATTCTATTCTATACATAAATCACCACTGAGTCACGATTCAGCTCACCCTAAAGTTGCCGTGGTGTTTTAAAAGGAAACACATAAGAACCTGTACCAGACACGTGGTATCAATGGCTTGTAATGATTGTGAATACTCGGTGTGATTAATGATTTTAAAACTGCTGCCGAACCGCCGTAACTTTATTAGGTCACTGAACTATCGAAACAAATGAGCGCCGAATTTCAAACTTGCCAAACCCATCCCAACTGTCGAAAGACTTCTTCCGAAGCATTAACGGGGGATTGCAGAAAAAAAAGATGTTGACAAAGCGCAATTAAGGGGAGGAAAAAACATTGTTGCCAGCGACGTCGGCTAATAACAACATCAATCACGTCTGTTGCGGTGAAGACGACCATGGGCAGGATTTTGGGATACATTTTTAAGCTCTCGAGCTGCGGTGATATACGGCATTGGCGGAAATTGGGATTAAAAGGCATGCGCGGAGCTTTTTTAAAATTTTGTTAGTCGAATGTCGAGTTTCAGTTTTATACAGTTACTTTTTGGGTTAAGCTTGATTGGCTTATAATTTTATTTTTGTTTTTATAATGTTTTGTCAATATACAAACTTAATAATTTAATTTGCCCTTGTTAATAGCAATTGTGTCAGACAAAGAATCGAACCCTGTGTCTTACGCTATCCCGGAGCAAGCCTATCCTATCCCACTCGGTTTCCGACGCATTGGCAAACCTATTGAATTTTGCAAGTGCTTCCCTTATTTTATTATTTATAAGTACCTATAGACATGCGCCCGGATAGCGTAAGACACAGAGTTCAATTGCTAGTCTAACACGGTTGCTTTAATCAGTCAGGTATCAAACGACTCCCGGGAGTCGCGTAATAATGGAATTTCTATGGTGTCTCGTTCACACATACTTGACGAGTTAACAGGTGAAATTTATATTGATTGGTTTATTTACAAACCCAATCAAGTTATTTCATTTTAAATTAGACACATACTTTTTGCGATGATTATCTATTGATATTGTTTTATTCTACGGCATGCATAGTAGTAAGTAATTAAAAACACAATAAAGACTGTTTAATTTTATATTATATATAAGCGATAAAATAACCTTCTTTACTTTAAGTAACCCGTACTACCACAAACCTTACAAAAAATAAAATAAAACTAACAAAATCCAACATTGTCCCAGAGAAATAAAAATAATCACTTTTATTTCCTTAAGGCAGTAGAAGGAACTCTATTGAGAAGACGCAAATAGTAACTTTGTTGTATTGAAAACTGTTATAAATAAGATTAATTTAATAATATTTCAATAAAATAATAGCAGTAATAGCGGGGCGAGGCTAGGCCCTTGCGGAATACCAATTTCGTTTTATCGTGGCTCCTGAGATGTTTACGGGTCAATTTCGGTCGCAGCAATACTGTAACTATTTACAAATACAGGTATTAGAAAGGTTAAAAAGTTTCCGTGGAAAAATACAAACTAAGAACATTTTTGAGATATTAAACTTGAATATCAACCAATTTGACTAAGGGCTATTTTACATAAAAATTAAAAAGTAATAATAATAACTAAATTTAAAAAAAAAAAAAAAACTAAACTACTTACATATATACATCGAAAAGCTCGTTGCTTTGTGGGAAAGTGCCCAAAAGGCTGGCAACATTGCCTCGCTGGATAGCGATATATTGTATATATTTCCCACTATTTTACATTGACAAATAAGCAATAACCAACGAATAATTCAAATTTGTAACGTCATTACGTGAAATAATGAACAGATAACTATAGTGTATGTTCATCATCATCAGCCCGGTGATCCCAGTTGCGTGCGATGACGCCCGGTGTCCGCCTTCCTACCTTTGCGTCTCCAGTTTGCACGGTCTTGGGCATCCTCTGTGGACAGTAGATTGTCACGCATATCATCTTTTACGACGTCAAGCCAGCACTTTTTGGGTCTACCCCTACTGCCGGCGCTGTATGTTACTCATAAATAAAACTTTAATTCGTTAATAAACTAAAAACCAATCCCGCCCACTCACCAAATCTAAACACAGGACCTAAGTGTATCCAAAGTCAATACTTACAAGATGCTGAGCATAGCAACAACTCATTTTAAACGACATAAAAGAAGATACATAAAATATCCCGAAAACTACCAACAAGTACGAAACACAATTACGACTGATACCGAAGTTTGTCCTTTAATAACCGAACTTTTTGTCTCTGCTACCGAGGGCCGTATCTTACGTGTGCCATGATTTACTGCTTTCAATAATAACCAACAATTTCCGAGCCCCGAAAATAAATGAGCCCTGTTTACCTAAGTTTAATATGGAGATTCTCATTTTAGATCCGACCGTTCTTTGCATAGATGAAAATTTAATTTTCATATCGGCTTATTTTGCTGAGGGTTACAATCTGGGACTGTTATAAAGCTTTTATACGACTGTTGGAATCGCTTTGTCCGCCATACTTGTATGTAAATGTGGGCTTGATGAGAATCTTTTGTTCTCGATTACAATGTTTTTATAAGCCTTAAGTGGTCTAGGTAAAGAGTTTATGAGCACTGTTGAAATTTTATGATTGTGACAATACCTATTTTATTATATTAAAAAAAATAAGTATCTTTAATTATCTAAATAAAACTTGGCGCCTGTTTCGAAAATATATACACAAATGTTACAATATTATGCAATAAATACCATGATACTTATTACACGTTGTTTAAGCGTCTCATTTTTACGGATGAAAACTCATTTCAATATGTACCGGAAAATATAATTTTGTTCCTGCAAAGTTTGATTCGAAATTGAATTATAAAAACCCAATTAGCAAATAAAAAACTCCATTAGTGATTTCAATTTCTGATGGAGTTTCAGGAATCCTCAAGAACTTAATGGGAAAGTATTGGGCATCAAATATAACCGTTTCAGAGAAGTGAGACTGAAGTGGAAATGTTTACGTGTTTTAACGTTTCCTTGTAGTGACTAAAGATGGCAAAAAAAATTATTTTAGTTTTATGGAATACTTTTAATGGCTTTTAACTTCCAAACCAATTTTCGCGACGTTTTTTTTTATCATGCGTAATAATGTTTGTTGTAATTTCCTTAGTACTGAACCAAAGTATATATATATTTATTAAGAAGTTAAATTGACTCAAGCTCGTTCCATCTTCGATTACTAAACAGCAATGTCAAATTTATTTAAATAGCCTGTTTCAAATTAGGAAGCAGAAACCTGTTTTGAATAAGTACGAGTTTTATTAAGTTACTTATTTTAACGGCAAAACACAAGGTTGTCAGCTCTGAAACACACATAATAACTCTTAAGTCGGCAAATAAAGGACGTTTCTCGACTCACGCAGAGTCACATCCCTGTATTCCTTTAATGAATCAAACATCCTTGTTCCAAATTACACAGAGTCAAAGAGGTTGCTTTGACATGACATGAAAAGCCGTCGGCTCTCTCCTGGAATATTAAAATATCTGTTAAAAATGTGTCTTAAGAGCGCCGGTAATAAATGTGGGTGCTAGGGGCAGGTCTTTTGAAGCTGCGATAGAGAGATCTTAAGCGGTGCCCTAAATAGACGCTCGTGCATGGCTACTTTTTGAAAGCACTTTTTTCAAAAATCAAGCATTCAACTCATAGAATAAAAAAATGGTCGTAATCTTGTTTAAAGTCGCTCTTTATGGTGCCATTGCGGTTTTCTTGGTACCAATCGTATCGAACATTTTGTTCCAATGCCATTGTTTTGTTGGTTGCCACAATTTATATTTTTTACTCGAAAAAATGCAAAGAAGTTTTTAAGGCCGTCTTATTCCGTCAAATTATCTCATAAGCCCCGCCCCCTTGTTAAAAGTGCGGGGCGCTTCCCCCACCAGCACCCCCGCACAAAACTTTTTCTGTCAACTTTGTCTTACAAATCTCGTGTATAATTAAGCCATCTAGTGTTTATTTAAGGAACAAAATTTTCTTGAATAAGATACTTCATGCGCTTTTGTAAGTAACATACCCACGCCATCTAGCAGAACCCCTAAGAACTTTTACAAAATGGTTTCTTTAGTACACCATACATGCTTTTTAGTCTAAACGTTTATCGAAAGAACAAGGAACGCAAAGAGTGGCATTTCATTCTCACACGACTGGTCAGCACTTTATGCCAGCAACCTGTAACCATTATAAAAACAAGAAAGAATATCCAATAACATTTATTATATTCTTTATTGCACTTATAAGATGTACAGAAAATAGGTACAAGAAGTCACAATGTGAACAAAGGTGGGCTTATCCCTAAAAGAGACCTCTTCCAGCCAACCCATAGGTGTAGGAAATGTAATGTAATAACATTTAGGTTGTTTTTATTAAGATCCTTTTTGTCGACACAGTTATAGTCTCACTACTATCTTCCATCAGTCTTCCAATTGATGATGACTGAAGACCATTACAGATATGGCACTTCAAATTTAGGGTTCCGTACAAACCAGTAGGTATATAAGTCAAAGTTCACCCATCACGAGAATTTTGTCATGGTTTTTTTTTACACACTGAAATTCATAACATTTCAAATCATCATCATCATTCTCTTGCCCTGTTCCCAGTTTATCTAGGGTCTGCGCAGTATGTTTCACGCTTCCGTTTAACATTACAAATATGGAAAGCTAAATTAAAGACAAAGGTTTCTTTATCGTTTCAGTAATCCTTTAATAATATCAAAGTTTTTTATTTACTAGTCGTCTCCCGCGACGTCGCCCGCGTATATTTTGGATGTCCCGTGAAATGGTTCAAGTAAATTAATGGTTTAAAGTAATTACTATCGAGGTCACCCACACCACGCTTAAAATACTCGCTTAATATCAGCCTGAACTATAAAAATGACTTGACTATCATGTGTTAGAAAGTAAGAAAATAGTAAGGCAAAAGTAGTTAGTAGTAATCTCTCATTTAGATGCAATACTTTTTTCGGCGAAGTTCACTATCAAATATACTGAGCATTGAACTTGGCTATCATTTTTCACATTGATGTTTTTGTTGGGATATCATAACTTTTTATAGAAATATTTATTTGCTTATTCATAAATCATTAATACATATTTTGTGCAAGCTTCCATCCACTTAATTATAACGGTTTCAGACCCTACAATTAAAAAACTTTCTTTTGTTTTCAGATTTTTTCCTTCGCTTACACATTATTACCTAGCTAGATGCCATATTTCAACTGTCTAGGTTTGTTAATTAGAGCACCGCACCCACACAATTACTTTGATAAACCATATATGGTTTTGCCATGTTTGACTTTTTGTAGTCTAGCTTATAGACCTTTTTTACTATAAAACTGTAATTTGGCATGGGTTTCTTTATATGCTAATCACACCGCCTAAAATATGTATTTTAAAATATTTTTGGGACACCTCCCTACAAGGAATGAATTATGATGAGCATGAGTTCCTACACCGAAAGGGCAACACCAGGGTTTATCTCATGAATCGTGATAGTAAGACAGTTGAAATTTTCAGGAAGGATGTATTCATGTTGCCGTTGAAAAAACAAAAACTTAAAAAACAGTTTTTTTTTCAGGTTGCTCTCATACAACTTATCTACTCTGATAATGATAATAATGAGGGGCTGCCCCATTATTAGGACTTCATATCTTTTGTATGGGACTCCCTGACAACAGATATGATGTTTATGCCATTTTCATAGATAATGGTACGGAACCCTTCGTGACCCCGAAGCGCCATTTCGCGCTAACTACAAGATTAATAGAATTATTATGTGTCACAAACACCAAAGTTGTTTTGGATATTCAGTAACAGCAATTTGAGGAACAACGGTTATAAAAATAAAATTAAGACAGTCTCCACACATTTTCGAAAGAACAAAATTGAAAAAATTATTCAGATTTGACATTTCTGAATGCAAATATAATTGGATTATACTGAGTAATCTCTATGTTCGTCGCTCAAGTCCATGTCACCAAATAAGAGATAGATAGTCAATGCATTATTACTACACGATTCAGAAAATGTGTACGTACGTACGTAAATAACATGGAAACCTGAGTTCCATACACGAAGAGAGCTAGACCGACCTTAACTTAACCTCCAATGTTTGTATTTTGTCACAGGAGTCTAGATGTAAATAAATAAATAAAATTAAAATAGACCTATCACCTAATAATTTTCTCCCTCCCTCAAATTCATATAATATTTTCTCGTCTCCAATATACTAGAGTCACCAGGGCACAGCTTTAGCATTTGAGATTACTGCTAAACCTACAGTTATGGTTTAGCTCTGATTTTTCCAAATAGAGAAAATGTTCAAAACTACAAAAATTTGACATGAGTGTTTTATGCTTTTTGTTTATATTGTTACTATAGAAACGGATTCATCTCTACGATTGGTACAAAAATATAGTTCATTTATTCACATCAATTATATATGTCGCTACAGCCTTTCTCTTTTTATTTTGCTTAACACGTAGAGGTTGGGGGTTCCATCCTCATGGCATTGAGGAGATTTATCCGCATGGTGATGATGTTTTTGATACTAATTTTCTTTTTGAAATTTATTTTCATTGTTATGTAGTTTTTTTAATAGGATTTGCTACTTTAAAAAAAAACCTAAAAATTTAATTAGTTTTAATTTTTAATTTTTTTTATTTTATATGTTAAAATGTCCAAAAATTAAAATAAATACTTATTTCGTTTTCTAAAAAAATATTGTGACTATGTAGAAAAATATTCATGATACCCCCGATTTGAACTCGCGACCTTTGATTAGTATAAGACTGGTGCTGATCCAACTGAGCGTGACGCGGCGCGGCGAAATTAGCTATTATTAGTTCTTAGGTGTTTTACGTAATTAAGTACGCAAATAAAATTGCAAAAATTGACATAGGTCCAGCGTTCGCAGTGGCGTCAAGGGGAATGAGGAAATGGTATCTCGTGCTTGTCATTTGAATAAAAAGACAGCGCTATTTCTGCTTGCATGTATAGAATAGAGATGACACGACGATCAACTGTTGCGTCAAAGTCGTTGCGCGAATCACCATCGTCACAAGTGTGAGAATCACTAAATCAGTGTTTTATGAATGAAAATGTTAATAAAACTGGAAAAAAACGATTGGACGCCCTAAACATCTTTGGTGTCTAAAGTAATCTTAAAAAGACAATTGGAAGAATTTGCTGCTTGTAAGAAAGAATACAGACTTATGAAAAAAATGGACCTTTCTTTGTCTGAACATAACACCGATAAAAACTAAAAAAAAATCATTTGATTCATAGCTGAGATCTCACTTATGTGGTCAAAATGTATATTCTTATAATCCCCTGTACCTCACATCTGTGTAGCTTGAGCAAATCAAGATAAAAAAAGTCGAAATAGGTCAAATAAAGTGTTTTTAGATATTTCGTTATTCTGATCTAAATAACAAACATTTTGAAATCATTTTAACATGTATATGTGTAGAATGGAATTACCTACTAAAATATGTGATTTTCATAAATATAAGTCCAATAATTTGAAAACTACATAGAAAATACGAAAAAAAAGGGGCCCACTTCTGAGGCAATTATTATCGAGCAAAGTAATTACAATCGTGTTTCCAACCACAATCCAGCTTTCTAGTAATCTTCTTCTATAACATATATAGATTCGAGATTTAAATAATTAGTGTTTCCATGTTAAAACTCAATCGAAACATCGTAAAAATGGAATATCTAAGCCTTAAATAGAGTAAGTAAATTTTGTAAGTGACGTTATTATTCAGCGGTTAAACAGGAAAAATGACGTAACCAGCAGTTAAATATTTCCAAAATGCTATTAACTATTCGTATAGTTAACTATCAATCACGCAACTAGGCTTAAGAGAAAGGTATAGTAATTTCCTATACTCTGATTTTTAATTAGATAGACCAGAATGACAGCTTCAATCGAACTTTTTATTTTTTAATGTTGCTAGCTTCGTACCCATAGTACTACACATACCACCATTCGTGTATTGTGTTGTAACAATTCAATTGTACGCGATTAATTGAACTTGTGACTTATTAGGATAAATTATACATGTTAAACGTTAGATAAATCTACGAATAAACGTAATACATAAAAAGGTTTTTGTAAGGAGTAGAAAAATTTAGGTTTCTCTTGCAATAGAAATATTTTTGTATAGTCTTACCTTATTTGACTTTTTAATTCTTTCTGTAAATTAATTCATTGAAATGATTATGATTTTTGTAGGATTCCTGATTTTTATAAACAGATTTTATTTGAATATTTTAAAATCGATTAGAAACAACAATTGAATGAAATTGAAACTTTCGATTATTAAGGACCAACACTAATTTTAAATTACGAAAAAGTGGCCACCCACCAAATGTCATTTTGGTCTATCTAATTTAAAAATCAGATTATAGGTTTGTTTGAAGCGCGGAGGAGTCTTTTCTCTACCTCAATTAAGTTGAACTGCAAATAATCAACAAACAAAATATAAATATTTAATTTAGCACACTCATAGCAGCATAAAAGTACGAGTAAGAAAAGTTGTGATATGATGAATCATTTACCGCCTACACTAGGCAAAACTTGTATCGTAGGCATGACCACTATGAATATATTATAGCTATGAATATATATATGAGCTATATTACAGCTATTTATATTATATTTTCATTGTGGTCATGCCTACAGTACATTATAATATAATGTACTAACATGCTCTCAAATTTCGATATAGGAATGTTTTATTCACATTAATGTACCTAGCTAAATGCACTGAATACTAAGTACCTGTGATTCTATTCTAAGAGATGCAACTTTACCCGTACTTTCTACACGGCTACTGAAGTTAGACAAGATAATATTCAGAAGATGAATTTGATGACGTATGATTCTCGAAATTAAAGTTAATTAATAAAGCCATCTACTTCTTCTTCTTTTTTTTCGTGTAGACTCTGACGTTATATTTTTGAGGACCAGTACTCGGCGACTGACAGAGCGTTATCAGCGTTGTACAGGTCCACACGTGTGCAGGTGTAGGGACACGTAGGGCAGGACAATAGGTGTACCATCGTCTGTAGGGAGACACCACACAAGCATGCGACGTCCGTAACTTAACCCCATTTGTACATGTTCTCCTTGCTTCGGCCGACAAGTGTCTGCAATCTATTTAAGGCCTTCCAAGTTTACTCCATCTATATCTAGCTTCGAGTATGTATGAATTACTACAAATTCTTAGAAACGAGTTAATTTAAAAATAAACGTAGGTTTCTTAAATTCAAGGATTTCTATGGAATTCGGCGTCATTGAAAAACCTTAATGCAGATTAAATATACTACACCTTTAATAATCGCCGCTTACATTACTGGGGGCTTAATAATAAGGCAATGAAAATACTTTACTCTAATGAAAAATTCATGTAAAATTAATTTGTACGTTAATCGACGTGAACGAACACGATACTCACATGCATCGCTGGGCTCATTACGTAAATTTCAGGTAATAGCGATCCGATTGCAATCCGCCGTCATTTTGCGCTGACGCCGGTTGTTTGCGTGGCTTTAAAAAAAAAAAATACGCGACTGCAATCTGTATGTGGAATGGCCGAAGTAAGCGCTGCTGATGCACTGTGCGAAAGCGCTCAAGCAGATTGATTCGTCACGTTAATTACTAGATTTTTTATGATGATCGCCAACTTAGTGAAATTCCACGCAAAAATGGCGGAAAAATGACGTACTTTGTTGGAAAACATTTATTCGGATGCCAAAAAAGAAGAATTATAGTTTAAAAAATACCTCTCATGACGTCACTAACAATTACAATTTGACGGCGTTCAAGCTTTGATTAAAATAAAATAGCGCTATTTTACTTTAATCAAAGCGTTCAAGTTACATAATAGTCCTGCGGAGAAGTAATTTCCGGCCGCACTTCGGAAGCACGATAAATATCTCGCGATTCGTGCTTCGCAAAATGTGGAAATGAATTTTTTGATATTGGAACAGGCCTGAGTTTGAAGTTTGGTAACACTAAGACCTAATGTAAAATGCATGTGCTGGGTAAAGTTTTAGCTTTAGAAAAGAACTGAATGGAAGTGTAATTACAAAAGCAGGGCTGAGCGTAAAGGTTCAGTGGTGGACGTCCGTTAGCTGATAATGAAGATGATGATGACAACTTAGTATACGTAATTACGAACAAAATATCTTCAGTCATTATTAAGAAAATCCTTGGCAACAAAGTTTAGACAAGGACGCCTTTTAGATATTCCAAAGCCGTAAAAATATGGAAATATTTCTTTTGGAGATACTGTTCAATTAATTACATTGGCCTCCCACTCAGTTAATTTTATATCAAGCTCCATTTAAAATCCTCAGATTTTCTTTATTTATAACGTAGCCCCAAAATTAAACTGTAATGAAACAATTTATTTCTGGGAGATGAAAAGATAATTATCTGTTGTAACAATTCTTCGAGGAAAAGTATGATTTTGAAAAGGCTACCCTACAATAATACACGATCTCAAAAGTTGCCTTTGAAGTTTTTTACAGGAATATGCCGAAAACGTTATCATTTAATGATAAATGGGTCGTTAAACACGTCCGCTTTTAATATTGAGATTTTTAATTTCCACATAATAATGAAAATACTTTTTTGCACACCATAACCATATATGATACAGGATCCATGTATGATCACATCTTAAATATAATGGAGTAGTACAATTTAGGTGATCATGTTCAAAATGATGTACAGAATCTTAGAGATTAAGCTCTTCTTTAGTTCGCACAATGAATGCAAGAATTTAAGGAGAAAACAGTTTCAAAGGGCTAACCTCACTATCCACATTGTAGGTACTTCTGTCCGGTAAGTACATTTTGTTGTCACCGCGTTTCTTCAAGGCCGCAGTTGAGGAACAAAGTTTAACTCTAAACAAAGAGAGACCAACCCCCATTGCACAGTAAGTGAAAGTGAAGTTCCAACAAGTTGGTAATTACAGTGAGAGATAAGCATCTTTGTCTCGATCAAGGCAGAGGCGTTTTGTAGGGTTAGGCAGAAAATTTAATGCACTTTTCTTATAAAATCGACTAAAATTTGATTGATGATAACTACCATTGCTTACCAGATAACGCCTTATGACGGCAAAGGCATAATGCTAAAAAACAAGTTTATTTTTAAATAAATAAATGTTGATTTATTTCAGATTCCTGATCCATATTTTTAAAATACAATAAAAATACAGTAAATTTTAAGCCTACTAGTGCACCATTTCAATAGTTAAAATCGAACTAAAGTCATTTGAATACAATTGAGTTCCATGGGTTTTGCTAAACCTTAGTTGATATAGAATTTGTGTTGAGACACATTTTGTGATAGATTAGGGCTCGGTTTGGTTATCCTAAAAAATATATCGCAATATTTTAAGCAATTTTACTAATGCAAGCACTCAGTCTTCAAAGACACCGGTTATTTATGAGCCTTATCACATTTAAATAACATTATTTTATTAACTGCTCATTTATACCTTGATATTTTTCGATATACTTACTATTTCAAACAAAACTCTTTGTATTACTAACTGTTGAGATGATGTGGGATATCTTCTTTGCAATCTGCATAAAAACATTTTCCAATTTCTTTGATGAAACGTGAGACTGCGAGTATAGATTCTCTAGTAGTATAGAGTCTAGAGTAAAATTTCCGACGCAAAAAGTGTCATTAGTGTTTTTTTTTTATTAAGTATGTTAAAAGTTAAGCTTATTGTCAGTATGATATTTTTTTTCAAATGCGACGGTTTTTTTAATGCAAATGTAATAATTGTGTATAATAATAATAGTTCCGCTAGCCGATTTCGACTACGGTGGCCAGTCACAACGACTAACCGACTGCGCGGGACATATTATAGTGCACAAGTGTGTGCGCAAACACAGGTGCACTCTCTATTCCTTTCACTCTCATAGCTCGATGGGACAGCAATCTGACACGACTGGAGAGAGATCAGGCGCAGGACCAACGGCTTTACGGGCTTTCCGAGGCACGGCGGTGAAATGTATGGTTAATTAATGATTATACGATTATTTGTAGTTACCTTGACCTGGTCATTATGCTCTAAAATGCTTTAACTCGGAGATAAAGTAATCCAAATTTCACTACTTCGTTCTAGTAAATTACAATGTCAAGTTCTATGACCGGACACATTTGTTTGCAGTACATTGCTGGTTTGATTTATTTTGTTAGAAAATTACAATAAAGGAGATGTTTACAAAAATGCCGCGACCATGACGTACGGTTTCTCTAAATAAAGCTAAAAATACAGTTAATTATACTCACTATATGTAATTTCAATGTAATCCACAATTTTTAGTTAATTGTAATAATAAAATGATAAACCTTTAAAAACCTGGCAACTCCTTATATCTATACCTACTTACTTCAAAAACATGTCGAATCGTGCAAAAAAAAATTAAATCTGTCAATTTAGACTGTCATTTTGTTTAATCTGTTAATGTCAAATGTCATTTTGGTTTCTGCTTTCGATCTTTTATAATCTGTTCAAACAGCTGATTGGCTGACAGGTATTTGACAGATTTATTAGAAATCATGAAATGTTACTAGATTTAATTAGTTTACGTTACCTATTGCCCAAAAAATATTATATTTTACGGACAATAATCATTCTAAAAATGATTCAACTTTACGCTATTTTGAGTGACATGTACAAGGTATTTTTTTTCCCCATACAAACGAAAACATCTCCTTTATTATTAATTATAATCAATTATAACCATCTATCATTGGTTACTGGTAACTTAAAGGGCCAATATGTTTAATATTTGCTCCTATTGCAGGCCACATTCTACATAAACATAATATTTTTTCTTTATTATTTTTCCCATTACATGATACCTACATTCAGAATGGCATGCATCAGATTCCATTAGTAGATGAAAAGAAAAAGGTTAAATGAAAAAATCGTAGTGCTCATTTCATTTCAACACAAAGTCCAAAATATTTCTACTGAATCTACTTAGAATCTTTAACAAGATGTAGTTTTTTATTTTCTATTTCAGAGTAACTTGAGATCTCAAGAAAAAGCTTGCGAATGGTGTAAGAAATTTAATTCATTTGTGTTTTTCACGTTGCAAAAGAAAATCTAGATTATTACGCTATCGGAGAAGAGTTGGAATAAATTACTTTTGTCAAATTGAAGCTTTGAAATCGAAGTTCCTAATAAAATATATAAACCTTAGTCATCGCAGTGTCAATTAAACCGAGAACAACATAATGAGTTTATCTCTACAATAGATAATAAAACGTACTAAAAAAAAAATTTCTTGAAAGTAAACTAACATGTTTTAACTATATAGCTGTTATCAATCCTTACCTAATTGAAGGCTCATGGTAATTATTGGCTTTTTTATTTTCTTCACTGAACTAAGTTAGTATATAAATAAATAAGCATGGCTTTGTAAGTAGCCTGGTAAAGTATCAACTCTAGCTATCATCATTTTTTTTCTATGAAGGTGAACTAATGCAATAAATAATCTTTCATAATTCCTTGTCAATCGGAAGAAACACTCAATCGCAAAATGAGTATTTTTCAACTTCCACAATCAAGTCAATTAGCTCTATCGACCGGCAAGCCCTGTCCTCTCTATTGTTTATACTTTTACTCTTTGCCGGTATCGGACGGTGTTAATTAGTGAACTATGACAAAGGGAACAGACCCCCTCACCTCGCCCTGAGTTTCAAAGTCCCTCATTAAAATGGGAGTCCAGTAACTCCAAGATAGTGATGTTAATCGATAGCTGGATGAAGATCTATCGATAGTATTGCCGATGAAACGTCTGCATATTGATAAAAACGTGATAAAACTTGGTAGTATCACAATGGACTATGTAGTAAGATAAAACACTTGGGGTGGTCAAAATAATAGGTCAGGTGCGATATAATAATACATTGTAGTCGTACTCTGTCAGTCGATTTAATCAATTCCAGGCGCCAAATATTTTTATTTACGCTAACTGCAATGTTAGAAAACTTAGTAAGCACTGTAACTATACGGCCAAGTTTATGTAAGTTCATAAGGCTTTTTGATTATCAACCAAATTATGAACATGTTATAAACTGTATTTGACAAAATATTTAATTGCGATACTCAAACTTCTAGACACAATAAGTTATCGATAACTAACCTGCACTACATTGAGCTATAAGACGCTCTGTTTTCCCGGCGAACGTTTCCGTTTACGTTTAATGAGCAAAATAAATATGGCGATAATAAAAGAGCGGAGTAGTTGTTCTTGTATTTTGACTCTATATTTTTGCGAAAGATGAAATAGCAACGTGAACCTAAGATGTGAGTATTGTTATGCTAGACGTAAAGTTAAATAAACATTCTAAATTTAAATAATGTTTTTATTCTAATTATTCGTAGAAAGAAGAAGAGCCTTGTTTTTATGTACCAGGATAATTATCCCTACCTAGGTGAACAACTACTATTACGTCCACCGACAATATGGACAGACGACCTATGACCTAGACGGAGGCCTATGTTCAGCAGTGGACGTCCTTTGGCTGATAATGATGATGATGATGAAATGTATTTGCGCTGTTATAAAAACTTTATAGTTGTGTGCTTCCACGAGAAAGATTTTCACGTAAATATTTTTTTTTACATTTCTACGTACGTACATGAAAACTGAAAACGAGTTTTCTTAGCAGATAAAAATCCAAAGATTTATTTTTAAATTATAATAATATTTTCTGCTTAAATTTCCCAATCCAATTCTAATATCACTAATGGCTTTCAACCCTTTTATGTACATACCAGTATAAATTATCGTGTCTATAGATAAAGATTAAGATTCAAATAATTTATTAAATTCTGAGGTCGGCGCGTAATTCTGTTTAAATTTTAATTAAGGCTGCTCGGCATAGTAACAGATGTCCGGAACTGATGTTGATTATTGTAATTACAAAGATAAAATACTGCTCAAGTATAAAAGATAAAATTTCGCTTTGAAAGATATCTCGATGGGAATGATCTTTAAAAGTTATTTCTGTAATTTAAAAAAAAGCAGAAAACACGGGAAATTGAAGACTTAATTACGTAAATATTTTTGTTCATGTAGATATTCAATTTTCATATGAATTTTGAACAGTTTTCGTTTTTTTTTCTCACCGAGTAACATTTAAAAACCGTTTTCCACGAATTGCGCGTACATTGTACTTTTTTACAGTTTCATTAATTACAAGTAAAAAGAAATAAAAGCACACCTCTTTCTCTCGTGACTGGCAGCCGTCATTGGGTTACAGCCCTGTGCAAATTATTCGGCAATCACACAAGTAATTTAAAACACAATCGAACTCGGGTGAATGCGATACATAAGGACGGCTCTCGGGATAAGAGTTACAATTTTATCGATATTTTTTTATCGATAAAGTTACGTCTCGCTTAGTGATTGTACTCAGCCCGGTTACTCTTGTTTTGACATAAATAAGCAAAACAAGAGTATTTTTGTAATTATTTAAAGTTATATGACATGTTTGATTGAAAAAATGAGGGATATAATGCGTAGCGTAGTTAATCTGTAAAAACATTTGACACAACATTATTTATCGATATTACTCTTTCAACAAGATAGTACCTAATGATAACAAACCAGATAAAAATAAAACTTAGAAATGCAACATAAAAAATAAGACTTACATATTCATAAACGAAACCAATTAGTACCTAATGATTGAGGTATTCTGATTATATTGCCTGTTTACCAGGCAACTTTCCAAGTTTGAAATTCAAGCCTCCTTCTACACTTACGCAGGAAGACAAACAAAATCCTAACTAACATTTGTTTAATTTCCTGATTAACATTATTAATTGAAACCATTTTAAACTTCATGCCAAGTTTTACTCACGTTGTTTACAAATTACATCTGCAGATGTTTAAAAATAACTCGAGTATTCAATTTCCAAAGATCCAACAGACGGTGGATTAGGCTGCGTTTCCACAAGAGATGTGCGGCGATGAGAAATGAAGAATATGTTTAAGAACTAAGTATAGTGGGAATTCAAAAGCGCATTTTAAAGCGACGGCTGCGCCGGAGGTCCCAGGTTCAATTCCCGGGTCGGGCCAAAAATATGAACTGGAGTTTTCTGTTCAGAAATTCTCAGGGTAGCCCGGAGTTTGGAAGTTGGCGATGTTTCACCCCCGTGCCTCGGAAAGCACGTAAAGCCGATGGTCCTGCGCCTGATCTCTCTCCGGTCGTGTCAGATTGCTGTCCCGTCGGGCTATGAGAGTGAAAGGAATAGAGAGTGCACCTGTGTTTGCGCACACACTTGTGCACTATAATATGTCCCGCGCAGTCGGTTAGTCGTTGTGACTGGCCACCGTAGTCGAAATCGGCTAGGGGGACTATTATAGTGGGAATTACTTTGATTTGATTGGCTCGCTTCGCACAGGTTTTGTAGAAACAGTTAAGCAGAGTGAAGTTATTTTACGTACATGCGTACTTTTGCTTCTTTAAAGCCTTATGCCATCATTTGGGGTTGGCTTTCCTGGTTCGTTTTAACCAGGACGCTCTGTTTTGTCACTTCTACATATTTTGTTTAAAGTAAATCAGTAGAGATAGATTTTTTTTTATCTATCAACTCAATAATTAGGTCGAAGAACTTGCATAACTACCTATATATACAATTTTAACACCTTTCATTAATATTAATTACACTTGTAAAAAGCAACGTAACTCTGTGACAGACGAGGAATCGAACCCCGTGTCCTACGCTATCCGGGCGTATGCCTATACCACTCGGCCACCGTCACATTAACAAGCCTGTTGAATTTTGCAAGTGCTTTTTTAACGAAATTCAACAGGCTTGTTAATGTGACGGTGGCCGAGTGGTATAGGCATACAACATTAATTAAATTACTGAATTTATGAAAGGTACAGTACAGTAAAACGACGAGAAAGAATACACTATCAAGATCAGTCATCATCTCTCTATGTCACGATTTACTTAAGAGTTATCTTATCTTATCTTACTTCGCGTCGGTACGCATCGTGGCGTCGCTTAGCTACCTCGCCCATTTTTGGTGTAAACGCAGCATTAAGCTAGGATTGCAGGCTGCAGGCGGCAATTATCGTGAACCTGCAGATGATGTTACCGCGAATAGAAATAAGACCTACACGAGCTTTTTAATAGAAGCATATCCGATTCACGTAAAAGAAACAAGTGGTTATACCAAATAACCAAATGGGAAAGTGAAAATACGCTAGCTTATTTAAAAAAAAAACTGGCCTTAAGAAAATATTTATTAATAGGTTTGAGTATATTGCAAAAGTAATCGGTAATATAATCTGTTTATCTCTTCGGCTTCACTTTAAACGCTGACGTTGGTAAAATTTAACTGTGCGAGAAAAGTCGCAAATAACCGCTTGTACCACATAAATGCTTATACCTGCCCTGGAGCGAGCGTTGCAATAAATAAACTGTATGTAGCGCTATCTAACTTTTTAATTGTTAGTTGAACCATTTAATAGTTTATCCGCCTTATTTCTTGAAAGCAGAAACTTCGCTGGGGGCTATTAACAAAACTTCAAACAGTTGGAGCTCAAGCCGTTGATTAGAGTCGAGGTCGGTGACTGGCGGTAATCGCTGAGACGGGATAAGACCGCTTTAGACGGGCAGCTATACTAACCGTTTGAAACGGAATGCTTAAAATGTTAAAGTTTAACAAGATTTAAATATACTGTCAGATGTCAAGTTCATGGGAAAGGACAGTAGGCAGGATTTGACGTAATATTGGCACAAAATCTAGAGTCTCATTGATGAACCTTAATGATGGCTATCTAAATACAGATCAACCAGGCATGCAGGGGATATATTTGCGCTCTACTTAAGTTCATTATCTATTCCTTTCCACAGTCGGTAGTTTGCCAACGTCATCAGAAACGTTTACTTTTGTCAGCAACAACGGTTTATGCTATCATAATGTAAACAATCGTCTGACCTAACGTCAATGATCCGTCGACATGCCGTCAGCTTCGTCAATGACTGCTCGGGTGTCAGATATCTCTTGAACACCCACACGCCACGCTTCTATTGCAGCAATATTATTTAATCCAACCAAAGGATTGCAAAGCTTGTAATCAGTCAAAACTCTATTTATAGATTATTTATCTATTTAGCACTGAAATCATGAGTGCTAATAGTAGAATGACATTCTAAATATTTGAATGACTCTAGTGTTAGACTACTCCTTTTCAGCCGTTCGATTTTATTCACTGTAAAGACGAGGTCATAATTATCTTTAAATGGACTAGATCACACTAGTATTTACTGATGTTATTTCTTCTTCTGGGTAAACGGGAACAAAACTTTGATTCTAGTTTTCATATTGGCTTAGAAAAACCCTCACAGAAAACACTTTCATATATTTCTTAAACATACAAAATGTCTGGTTTGATTTTGAACTCTAAGTTTGCTTAAATTTACACCTGTCAAAACATGGAACACTCGATAATGGTAGCAAAAAAAAACTTCAACGCTTTTTTAGCTGTTTTGCAACAATATCGGCGGATAAACGTTCGTGCACGTTATTTAAATCTCTATTTGCATATTGTGATTATTCCATTGTTCGGTTTTCGTTGTGGTTTTTACAGGGCATTGTGTTTTTTGAGTCCTGATTTTCTTTTTTATACGCTGCGTTTGTTATTTAACATCTTGCAGCTATTTTTATTCACCTATTCCGGACAGAGGTTGCAATGACCCTGAAATGTTAAATGGTGTGTATTTTTTAAAGGCTGGACTAAAAAAAATTGCAATCGCCTATTTCAAAACAGCTTTCAACCAATTACTCTTTTGAATGAAACAAAAATTCTGTTCGATACAATTGAATTAAATTTGAAAATATTAAAGGAAATGACTTCCTATTTTAGTTTTGAAGCATGAAAGTGTCAAGGTAGATAAACATTCAAATTAATACAGTTCACTTTTTCACAAATGCCCACTCAACCTGCATAAGTAATATAATTCCTTGGTCACGAATTAATTCTGTATTTTCTTATTGAAAAGCTCTCGCTCTAAACCTTTTTAGTGAACGTACCTACTTTTTCTAAAGAAAAGACTTTGAAATGGATCTTAAAAGTAGACTCTTGTAACACATTCATCTTTGGCAAACTATCAGCTCTTCCGCACCGAGAGTTGCTTGTGTACAGTTACGGTAAATGATATGTGAACAAAATACACTTTTAACCCAGTGGTAATAAGGTCATAAATATTACTTTATTTCAATTGCAGTGACTGTATATCGACCGTATACGGTGGTGTGTACACGCAATGAACCCAACTCAAACACGAGCGTAGAATCAAAGAAACGTGAGGAAAGAAGCAGTGAGTGTGTTCACCGCTGTTAATTGTTTCTTGAAAGGTGTGCTGAGTAGCGCTTTGTTTCACGATAGAGGTGTTTTTATTTTATGACCCTTTTGTCTATCTGCAAGCCGTAAGAAGTGTTTTTTTCTTTAGGCAGACTTTATAGGGAAAACTTTTGACAATTATACAACTCTTGTATAGAAAGTTTGTTACCCGGAAAATTGACTTAAATAAATTACAAATAAATAAAACAGTTTATAAATATACTGGTCGAAAGCAATTCCCCAGTCGAAAACTTAAAGACACCTCCGTCTTGCCTTGGTTACACGGTCTGATTTATATTGGCTAACTTTGTTTAGGACTGCTTATCTGTAGAAGGGCTAAAAATATGCCGTTGGGTACGCGTAAGTTTAATTCTAAGGGCTATAGAGATGCAGGATACATATCAAGCTCCCAGAAGATGTAGAGCTATGTACATATGACCTATATTTGCATATACATGTATAACTTTAATAACAATATAATATGATTTGATGATAAACTCAAAGAAAGTACTCTGCAAGTATAAGCAGGTGACCTACTCTATCCAAATGTGGAAAAATACCCCTTAAATTATATTTTACTCTATGTAATTAATCTTACGTTGAAATTGGTTAATGTACTTCCACATTTTGTGTTCATTCACCAAAAAATGAGCAAACAAATAGCCTGCAGATTGAACAAAATAAAGGTTTAAAATGCTTTTATTATTTTTTACTACGTTTTAAGTTAATTAAGAGCGAGCTCACATTACTTTCCACCCTCCTTCTCAATCCTCTTTCCTTTCACAATTAATTACATTCCCAACTTATTAATTTATCTTTATCGGCTTATTATATTTCTTAGTTGAGAACAAAGTGAAACGGCAGATATTAAATTGTATCCACACTGAGTTCTCGGGAGAGATCTGTGACGACTGTGACCTCACTGTGAGATGTAATATTAAATTAAAAGAAAGTAAATGGGGAATAGTGGTGCCAGCGTGTCGATAATTAGATGTATCGATAACTTTTTGAAGAACGAATAATCTCTGCTGATTAAATAATTTTATTAATTTTGGCAATTTGATGTTTATTTTTGTTTGGCTAAAACGGAGTCGAAGATGGAACGAACTTGCCTAGGAGAAGCCTGTTTACTCTGACTTTGAATAATTAAATAGTTATAATGTAATAAATAAATTCAATAGAAGATAAATTCGTTTGGCTATCTTCATAAAAAAACATATAACACACACATCAGAGAAAGCGCTGATTCAGATTAACCTTTTGGTATTATTTATATTGCTGCCATATCGAGCGCTTTTTAAGCAATTGTGTTTATGTTTTATAGTAATAAATTGCATGTTTTCACTTTTTTTTTTCATTTTGTAAGCAATTTTAATTTTAATCGAGTATTTTAGATCATCATTGGCCCCACTTTATTTTAATAAAACAAAATGAACTATTTGCAATGAAGGATGCTCTTATCCTGTGGATGTCCTTTTCCTTATGAAGGATGTCCACTGCTGATTATAGGCTTCCCTCATAGCTTTCCACAGCGACAGATAACACTTGAGCTTACTGATTCTCAGGGCTATATCCGTTACCTTAGTTCTTCTATGTATCTTCTCATTTCTGATTCGATTTCGTAGAGAAACACCAAAATAGCCCTCTCCGTCGCTCGTTGTGTGATTTGTCAGTTTCGTAAAATATCATTAGGTATTGTTATCGTTGATTCTTATCTACACGTTGCTTGTTCTTACAAGCACTTCACTAATAGGGGCTTATATTAAATTAAACTGTAGACATCTGTTGTACAGACCCGACAAGATTCGGACGGGGACTTTGCATTAATGAATATTTGAATTTTTAATTCCATGTATTTAAATTTGTAGGAGATTTTCGCAACGGAAACACCGTTCTAAGGATTCTCCAATTAATTATTCTGTGCTTAGCTAGCACGGATGCGACAGCTGAATTACTTTATAGTTATATTAATCTCCAATAAAATATATTATATGATAAAAGAAAATTGATGTTTCGCCTTTGATTTAGGTATTTTTGTTTAATTTATTTATTATAACGCGATCGATCTTGTTAAGATCACGATACTTTTACAATCTTTCAAGGCCATCCATATTTTTTCTATGACATATTGTTCTTGTTCATAGTGATTCTTCTTGCCATAGCACATGGCACTACTGTCATTCCTTCTATTCTTTGCTCATTTCCGATTCAGCCTCATAAAGAAGGTCTAAGTCATAGCTCTTTGTTGACCTGCTTTCGAGGGCTTTAGTAACCCGACATTTTAGAATGAATCTGAAATGTCGTGTTACTAAAGTCCTAGTAGCAGATTAATTTGGTTTGTATACACTAGCTCTATTTGTACAGTATCACTAGTCACGGGGAGCCCCCGCGACTCCAATATTATTATAGAGTATGTAAGTAGATGTTAAACAGTGCTTCGCGCGTCAAAAGTGCAATCCGAAACAGCAGGACAGTAACACAGCATCAAACTATAAGTCTTAGACAGTTCACAGGCGTCATGACGAGCCAATTTCCTTCATGAACACCTCGCAATAGTCTCAACTGAGCGACACTTCATTTCCACCTGGGACTACAATACAGCTATGAATAAATCGATCCCATCTCATTTACATGTGTCCTAGAGCAATATATTCTAGCCGAAACGCAGACCATCTTGGAATATCGGAAAATAGAGGCAATAATTCATAGTACCTATCGGTGTTTGCTAGAGGTATAATCTCAATATTTTTATCATACTTCTCATAACTTAAGGAATAATATGTGGTGTTGAATACATATAGGTATTTAATTGTTGAACTCTTACTATGAGTCTTCCTTCAGAACATTTTCGTGATCACTACCTTGAGAACATTCAGAAAAATATTTTAAATTTTACAATCCCACGTTTGCTTTTTAGATGAATCAGTGCCATCACAAACTTTGCTAAATGATGATAATAATATCAAAAGAATTCCGCAAAAGTTGCCTTTTTCAGAGCTAAAGTCGTGTCTATCACACAAACCATTGGCGTTCGGACCAAGTAATACAAGTTTTGTCCTCGGAAAATTACTTTCGACCAAATTTTCGATCCTTATCAAATTCAATTCCAAAAGTAGCGGACCGCAAAGTTCTGTGTGCCAAGACTATTGCGTTTCATGAGAACCTTTTTCTTGTTTGACGCGTGGTCAACTCGGTGTAACTAACCAGTTTCATGTTTCATGAATCACAATTTGCTGCCACGTTTACTTTGCCATGCTGTTGTCTGTACCATAATAGATCTTATATCAAACGATCTACAGACTGAAGAAAATTTCATTAGTCGTTTTATTAATGTTTGTTATTCAGTCACCGGTTGTTACTGGCACTACCGATTTGCTTGCTTTGCTTTCAGCCAGGTGAATAGCCATAGTAAGTAGAGCTCCAATGAGTAAGCCATAATATTCTGGCCACAGAAAACTCCTGACGATTGATTGACAAAATTCACGGCTGACGGAGACTGTTGAATTGAAGAATAATATTCAATGATTATCATTTTTTGACGCACTCTTTTATTTTTAACCTTAAATTGAACTTAAACTTTATTTCACAAAAAAATTGTTTAAAAAAAGTTAACTTAATGATAGAGCATTCTATCCTAGTAATACCTTCAGAACATATGGATTAACCGTACGCAAAACCCGCCTTTGTACGATATTATTTCTGCTATAAAGTAATTATAAAATAAGGCATCCAGCTAATGTGATTTCGTTTGATCCCAGTAAGCAAGCTATTTATAATTATCACGTGTAGAATGATCGAACTATTTTGAAATGGAATAAATACGTACACTTTAATATTCTAGAGATGCCACTAAACCATTAATGCACATAATCCAGTTCTGATGCATATAAATATTTGAGATATCTCTTTGAAATATTATCGCTAAACCGATTAGAGAATATTCAAATTGGTTTGAAGATGATCCTACCTAAGTGCATCTAAGCCATGGTTTTTAAGAAGCACGGTTAAGAACGAGTTCTTATTTTTAAATTACGTAATAAATAAGGCCCGGTTAGGTGAAGGTTGGTTAATTCAACTAATGGTTAAAAGTCATTACCAGCGGTTGAATATTTCTGATTTTGCGTGTTTTGAAAAAAAAGTTTTTTAATCAATGGTCAATAAAATAGCCATTCTGGCAGTTGTACAAAGGTATTTTTTCCTTCTAAACACAATCGTAAATATTTAACAGCTGATTAAGGTATTTTTTTCTTCAAAACACGTAAATAGAAATACTCAACCGTTGGTAACGACATTTTAACCTTATTTTAGTAAACTGTCGATCACGAAATTTGTCCTTAGCAAAGCGACTATGAAAGCAGCTGGTCGATCCACTTACGCAGACCCAGAATACTGACTGCCTCGGTGGCGCAGCGGTGAGAGGGTCGCATTTCTAAAGCGACAGCTGCGCTGGAGGTCCCGGGTTCGATTCCCGGGTCGGGCCAAAAATATATACCTGGATTTTTCTGGTCAGAAATTCTCAGGGTAGCCCGGAGTTTGGAAGTTGGCGGTGTTACACCCCCGTGCCTCGGAAAGCACGTTAAGCCGTTGGTCCTGCGCCTGATCTCTCTCCGGTCGTGTCAGATTGCTGTCCCATCGGGCTATGAGAGTGAAAGGAATAGAGAGTGCACCTGTGTTTGCGCAGACACTTGTGTTAGTAAAATAATACCACTTTTTAAATCAGGTGACAAAAGTGACCCCTCCAACTTCAGGCCAATATCAATTCTGCCAGTCTTGAGTAAAATATTTGAAAAAGTTATATTCAATCAACTTTTAGCACACTTTTCATTAAACAAGTTATTTCATAATAAACAATTTGGTTTTACTAAAGGTAGAAGCACTACAGATGCAGGAGTTGCTCTCTTAACACATGTATTTGATGCGTATGATAATAGGCATGATGCTTTGGGTATCTTCTGTGATCTATCCAAAGCATTTGATTGTGTAGATCATGAAACATTATTGAAAAAAATACGTCACTATGGGGCATCATTGAACTCATTAAGCTTAATTAATTCTTATCTCTTAGGTAGAACGCAAAAAGTATGTGTTAATGGAACTGAGTCTTCTGGGGCACCTCTAACAATGGGTGTGCCACAGGGATCTATATTGGGACCTCTCTTATTTTTAATATATATAAATGACCTCCCGCACTTTGTAGGGAATCTTTGTGACATAGTATTGTTTGCAGATGATACTTCGTTGATATTTAAAATTCCAAGAGGTAAAGGTAATTTTGACGATGTAAACAATACTCTTTCACAAGTACTACATTGGTTTACTGTTAATAACCTACTTCTTAATGGAAGTAAAACAAAATACGTTAAGTTTACGATGCCTAACGTCCGACAGGCACCAACTCAGGTTAAGATCAAAGATAAATCCCTTGATACCATTGACTCCACAACATTCTTGGGTATCACTTTAGACTCCAAACTACAATGGGGTCCTCATATACAGACCTTGTCAAGGAAACTAAGCTCGGCTGCTTTTGCTGTAAGGAAGATTAGGCGTTTAACTGATGTAGAAACAGCTAGGTTAGTTTATTTTAGTTATTTCCATAGCTTGATGTCCTACGGAATTTTATTGTGGGGCTCAGCTGCTGATATAGAATCAATTTTTGTATTACAAAAAAGGGCCGTGCGTGCTATTTATAGTCTAAAACCTCAAGATTCCTTAAAAGAGGTGTTTCGAGAAATTAGAATATTAACTGTAGCCTCTCAGTATATTTATGAAAATTTAATGTGTGTATGCAAAAATTTAGATTCATTTACGAAAAAAAGTGTTATACACAAATATAATACTAGGAATAAGGATAAGCTTGCTATTCCACAATTCAGGCTTCGAAAGGTTGGTAATTCTTTCATGTGGAAATGTATAAAATTTTTCAATAAACTACCAGAATACATTGTTGACTCACCGATTACTAAATTTTAAATTGTTATTAAAGAAACCCTAATGACGAAAGGGTATTATAAAGTAGATGATTATTTAAAAGATAATAATGTATGGACTTGCATGATAACCACAAACATTGTAAAACTTTTGAAAAGAGGCATTGACAATAGTGACTGAGTTTCTTGCGCAGCTTCTTCTCAGCACTAGCCCACAATTGTCCCGAAGCTGTGGTAGGGTCTATATTGGGACGTGTATAAGTGCCCCCAGTGGGTCTATATGCAAAAATAAACGACTTTTATGACTTTTATGCACTATAATATGTCCCGCGCAGTCGGTTAGTCGTTGTGACTGGCCACCGTAGTCGAAATCGGATAGGGGGACTATTATTATTATAGTGTCAGTTTCTTTAAAGTTGACAGACATAAAGGAATTGCAGAATGTGGTAGATGTTTTAACTCTGGTTAAACTTAAAGTTCAAGTTACAGTTCCATAGTAGCATTGTGCACTCTTCGTAAGCATGTTTGTAGGAGTATCCTTTTACCATTAAATTAAATTTTACGTGGAAGCACAGAAAAGTTTCCTCGTCTATTGCATTACTCTCAACTGCAAACACGAGTAGGTGCTCCAACAAATATAACCTAACTAGCATCGGATACCAACAACCAGCTTAGAATAAAAATATAAATATTCCCGGCATTTCCCGGCGATCCGCAATAGGAGCAATCCTTTGCAACTCGAGCACTCTTTCCATAACAATATGCGAATATCTAAAATACATCTTTGTAAATTTTACTCGGATACATTGTGTTCTTCTGGGGAGAGATTTCAAATCGAATAAGTCTGATTGTGCTACGCTAAACTGATGCAGGAGGAATTCACGATAAATGTAGATCACGGTATAATTCTAGATCAAAAAAACTACACCTATTTCATCACTGTCATTAAGCTTCTATAATCAATTAACAAAATATTGATTAATAACAAACAAGAAAAATAAAACTAGGAAATGCAACATAAAAATACCTCTAAGACTACCCTATTCAAAAACGAAACCATTTTCTTATGGCAAGGAGGCTATAATGCTGGCTGCGTTGTCGCGCTGGATTGCTATGCTAATACTTTGAGCTAGAAACCAGCCAGCTTTATTAATGGCTGTAACAGAATTTGGTTTTGGCGAAATTTTACTAAACAGCAATTTAGCCGAAGGTCCCCAAGGCCCAGACGTTTCAACGCCAAACGGTGCAAACACATAATAACTTGCAAGTGAGACGTACCTGCAAATCTTAGCGTTTTCAGCCAACTCCGTTGCTGCTCCAGCTACAAGAGTTGAATCTCTGAGATGGGAGGGGGCAAAGTATCGACACAAGTTGACATCAAATAATTATATTAGTTGTTATCGTATTTCTGTCTCTGTTTACGTCAAATAAACTGAGAGAAACAGAATGATGATTTTAATTGATGTTTCCAAAAACAGAATGTACAAAAACTTAATCGATGTAAAAATAGTGCATTGTTTTTCCCAATCACTTTACATGGTCAGTTAAGTGCTTCCCAAACTATGCTAGTACTATCCATTGTTCCACTAAGCCTAGATAAGTCGGGCTTAGCATAACATCTACAGGACCGCATCATAAGTACATAATATATATTACTCTACACGCATTGTCCTGTTTCGAATGTAGTAACGTTGTAGTAAATGGCAACACTCATATCATTAGATGCCACTAAATATAGGCAAGCGTGATTCAAGCAACGAGTTCGTTAATGACCACCAAAACTTTTTTAAACACATCGATACGCGTTAAAGAAAGCAATTGTAAAATTCAACGGGCTAGCCAATGTGGTCGAGTGGTTTATAATACACGGGGTTTGATTCCTCGTCCGACACAGTTGCTTTTTACACGTGCAATTTATATTATTTAGTTTTTATGATAAAACAACAAAAACTTTATTACTTAATACAATAATCTACAGGTTAAGTACACTTAGTTGCACTCTTGCTTCTTATAATTTTGCATAACAGCAATTTTATTTATAAACATGTAGGCGTCTTGGCTATGTACATTGTATTTTTTTCTTTATATAAAACAATAAATCTGAATAGCTTTTTAAAAATAACCTTATAACTTTTTGCTTTATGAGATATATAATGAGATATATATTATACGTTGCTAGATAATGATAGAGATTTATAAAAAGAAATCATTTTGTAAAAAGTTGTTAAAAAGCACTGTAGTCAACGTAACAACCCTGAAATAATGTAAAGATAGTCCAATCTAAAAATACCTTCACTCCTTTATATCATAAGATACGGTATTAAAATGCATACCAATTCCACTGAGAAAACCAGTCAAAATGGATTGTTTGACTTCCATTTTCTGTGTCAAGAGTGAGTCGGTTCGCAGACTCGGTTACCTATTTTCAATGCGAGGGTTCGGCTTTTATCGATGGGGGGAAGTAGGTCGACAGTTAGCTTCTAACTTGTGACCTAACTCCGTTCACTACTCGCGTTAGAGCGTGTTATGTTTAAGTAACTTAGATTTTAAGAATTCTATTAGTGGATATCGGTTAGGGGTGGGACTCACTGGGATGTTGAACAAGTAAGGTTTACTTTGAAAGTGTTTGCGAGTGTTTTCAGTGGTGGCGCTGTGACGTCTTTAATACAGGTTCAATTTGTTTCAATCATTGTAATTATGTTACAATTAGGACGATGCGCTTTCGCACCAAATTGAAATTAAGTTATTCTGTCAAGGATAAAAAAGCTACATTTGAAGTGTGTTTTGCAGTTTGTAATATACCCCTTATATAGCCGGTCCGATTGCAAATGCAAAAAAAAACTTAATCAATAACTTTTCAGTTTTGATTGAAATATTTCTAAAAACCATTTGCTAGAGTATCAGTATTTAGTGCCGTCAGAATTTAGGTTTGCTTAACAGGCGCACGTTTATGGCGTACACATCTTTATTTTCTTTCGTATTGTCATAACGTCAAATATCTTTGTGTTGTATATGTTTGTCATATAATGTATTTGACAGTTGGTTCCGCCACTCTCATGCGTATAAAACAAGCGTGAATAATTTTATCGAAACAACGCCACCAATGAGTACGATGCTTTAGAATTTGGGCTAAAGTTTGAAAACTTGACAACAACATGACTCAGTGATTAGTAGAAGCTTTCGAGTCCTCAGGAAGTTTGTCGACGCAGACCGGGCTTACGAAAATCCAATGCCGTCCAATAGAGAGATGGTTTTTCGAAAATTTATACGCTTTTGTCCCGAGAATTGACTAGAATGGAATTTTGGAAAAAAAACGTGGTCAATTCCGTCTCATAATTTATATTTAACGTCAGTTTATCTATTTATTTAATAGCTGTTTAATAAACCGGCAACAAAATACCACAGAAATCCATTACATCTAACCAATTAACAAACATGCTTCAAATACTGCACCATCTACTACAACATAATATAACTTCAGTGAAAAAAGGTGTATGAAAATGTTTATTTGCTGAAAAAAGAGTTTGTAATCACTTGAATCGCAAACGTGGCGCAATACTTTCGTGATAACTCCATCGCTACAACCCCTTACAATTTAGTCGCCACCTACCCTTAGTCCGTTCCACACAGGGAATTTGTAATGGGATTACCTCAGAGCAAATCGCACACGAGAGCCAGAACCAACCGTGTGACTCGGGATTGGGTAATACTAGTGATGGCACTGATATTATGGTTAAAACTAAGGGTATTAATCCATGTGATAACTGCAAAACAGATTAACAGACGCAGAAATAAAGATACACTTGATACAGATTTGCACATGAGCTTAATTAATTTAATGATTGCTTTCTCCTTCTTTATGTTGTTGGCAATGGTCAATTATTTTACTATGAAAGATATATTTCAGTCATCAGATACATATCAATTGCTTAAAGGATAAAATATTGTAAGTAAGCATTTTATCATTTTTTATCGACCTTCAACGAAGACTACGAAAGTCTAGGAGGCTGATCAATCAATGCAATCAAAACCCAAATTATTTTCGCCACACTAACCCCAATACGCATGATTTTCCCTCTACACATACCTTTACCAAAACACCTGATCAGTATACCGGCACCAGAAGCGTCCCATCACTTCCACTCGAGCTCAAAATTACCTCAAAACCACGGCATTACTACCCATTAATAGGGTAATTTAAACACAGTTAACGTTTCGCGTACTCGCATGGGGGAGCCGTTTAAAGCTTTTATCACGTATAACGGTGGATTTAAAACGTATTTTTGTTGTTAATGCGCGAATGTCTTCGTATTTCATGCAGATGCGGAAAGGGTGTATTCACAGATATGTAACTAAGTGGATCACGCACGCGAATAACCTATGTAAGAAACCCTCTAGCGGGCTTATTTGTTGATTCGCTCATGTAACTGATGTTATGTTGAAAATCTTCTTTCAAAATTCATTTAGTGATGACATTATTATTATAATTTGATCAGGTGTGGACCATCAGCCAAGTAGAAAGACTAGAAATGAATTAAGTAGATTGTTGAGCAATGCACTAAATTAATAAAATCTAATTAACACTGAAAATACGTAGGTATGCACGTGTCATCTATTTTGATACATATGGTTGTGTATTGGATTTTACTCTGCATGTTTGGGCAACGTGTCAACATAGCGGGTTTGAATTTTCACCCGACATTTTTGCGGTACGCAAAGGATCGTAGGAAAGGTTTCGACATGCGCTTAGGTTTTTTGTTTTAAAAAAAAGATTTTCAAGCTTTCGCTCAGCCAATAGTAGCTAGGAATTAGGATAAATAATTACAGCCCTAATTAGCGTTTTGTAGGACTTATATTTTTGCGATAATGATGTATTTTATGCATTTGTCAAAACTAGAACGTTACGTTATGCGTTTTCAAAAATTAAGGCCCGGTTGCTTGATCGATAGTTAACTTAACTAATGGTTAAATATCGTAACCAGTGGTTGAATATTTAGAGAAATTACATCAGAAAAAGTTCCTTAACCAAATTGCAGACTTCTGGTCCAGGTATTTTTCCTTCAAATCACACACAATCGTAAATATGCTACCGCAGGACGTTTTCTGCGGTAGTAACGTTTATCGTATTAAATATCGCTATATTTAACCAATAGTAAAGTTAACTGTAAATCACGCAACCGGGTCCAAGATTCGTTGGAATTATTACTTTTAACTAACGGTTATCATTTAGCATGTTTGGCTTGACTCCTATTCGTCGAACAAAACTCTAAAAGTCCAATAACTAAAAAAAAATGTTGAACTTTTCAACGTAGAAACGAAATACCTATATAATGTATACCTACGCACATATTACAGCAGAGATGAAATTATTTATTACCATTACGTTATTTATACTCCCATGAAAACAAAGTAGAGATTGTGTAGGTAATAGCCAATGAACTTAAATAGATTTTAGTTCATTGGCTTCACAGTCATACTGAAAGGGTTTATAGACATTTGTCATTGTAAACAAAAGGTGTAAGACCCCTCCGAAAGCAAACACTGAACAATATTTAATAACACAAATCTCCCGACCGCCTGTACCTCTATAAATTCAGAAAATTCTCATTAAATTCGTTTGCTTAGGTTATAAACATCTTTACTGGCTTACACTAATCCTGGCTTAAGGCAACTTAATTAAACAACTTTATATCAGCAATATTAGAAAAATGCCGAGCTTAATGTTTTAAAAAGAAAATACCTGCTTTCAGTTCAGGGGGTGGAAATAAAAGTCGGTTTGTAAGCTGCTACAGTCGTGGTCTTTCGCGCTTAACCACTCAAAACGAAACTCGCTTGCACACACGACAGAAAAACGGGCGTAACTTCAAACACAAGACGACGCGATGCACAAGCGATGTTGGCTCTTAATGTGGTTAGGCGCGAACGACCGCGACCGTTCATACTACCCTTCATGTACCCTTGATGTTCATGTCACCCTTCTAATATCACCATCAGGTAAAGGGTTTAGGAACCCTGATAAATAAAGTAGGAAAAGTACCTGAGTGCAAAATAAAAACTCCCCAATACCGTTTATTTGCATGTCCATTGAAGAATGTAAGAGATATTTTAAATGATTATTCGATTATCATTTATTCGCGATATCGCCCCACACTAGCTTGGCTAATTATATAGACATAACCTCACTCTTTATTATCCTCTCACTCTTATTAAACAGAAAAGCAACAGATAAAATACTGTTCTATAAACTAGAAAGGGACTTTGTAATTGCACGCTGCATATTAACCTACTTCTATCAAGAGTCCGGTGTAATACAACTAGATCTTAAGTTGGCTGTCTTGCCCTGACACGTTAGGCCCGTCATGTTAGCGCGTCCGCATATTACAATACTTATGCACTGGCTGAATAGGACGGGGAATGCTTGTAATTTTGTAAGGAAGAATTTTGATGAGATAACGTTATTCGCCTGTTACCTTTGTCGTGTCTAGACATTTTAACGAATTCAAATGAGTTCTTTTTAATATTGGTAGGACAAAATGGACTGATAATAAGTTAAGCCAAGCTTCTTGATAGTGTTATATCTGCTCAACCCTACAGCATGACTGATGGCCAGATGGGATGACGATCTGCGGAAAACTGCAGGTAGATGCTGGATGCGCCAAGCCGAAGACAGGCTGCTATGGCGCTCATTGGGGGAGCCCTATGTCCAGCAGTGGAGTAATATAGGCTGATGATGATGATGATGATGATGACTGATAGATTATATACAATGCAGTATGAGAAGTTTTACTTAGAAGAAAATCGTGTTAGTTATACCACTTATAACTCGAGAACGAAGAACCGATTTTCATGATTTTAACTTTGTTGGATTTGTGTTGACATTAGGATAATAATAATAACCACAAAACGGGACCGGGGTTGGTTTGCAAGTTATATCGTTACATAGGAGACTGTTCCACCATCGACAGATGTGCACTGGCCAGCAAATTTGTCCCAAATATTAAACGTCATTTTATGTTAAGTATTGGACTAATAACGCTGACCGGAACTTATTGGAACTATGAAACAGGCCATATACATAAAAACATAAATATGTTCCTTAGTGTTCCTATTTGTTAGGTTCTTTACAATACATGTTAAAGGATTAGATGATTTAAAAAAAAACTTCAAGGGGACATGATGATCTGAAATACAAGCCCTGAGCTTAGATTAGACATCAGTCTCCAACAATTGTATTCAATTTCTGTGTACTGTTAATGTAAATGAAAGTTTTGTAAAACTAAATTTATTGTGGTGAGAAAATAAATGATTATTTGATTGATTGATTCTTTAAGAACACAATGAAATTGACAAGTTATATCATACTTTGATCTTGACGAAAATCAATGATAATAATATCATACAAAGGTTATTCAATTTTCTACAACCGCCATAAACACAAGGTCAAATATCGACCTTGAACTGGGGAAAAATGTATTTTATAATATTACACTAACGACTAGTTTTGAAGGCCAACCTCAGCTATATCGCTTCTCCAATCTTATAATAGTTGATTCTTGGCTACCAATAAAAGTTTATCGAAACATTTTTACTGCTTCTATTGGTTTGAGAGTCTAGTGCAATTTCTCAGTAAGAAAAAAATAATTGGCTTTAGTATCACTACGTTTAATGGCTAAAATATTTTAATTGAGTGATCGTCATTATTATCAGCTAAAAGACAGTTAGTCTTTCACAGCGACTGTTTGCAAGCAGTCTGCTTTCAATGGTATCAACTTCTCAGTAAAGAAGAAAAAGTTATGCTTTAGTTTAAAAGTGATAATAATATCTTAACAAAGTATTTCATTCTAGATTGAGAACTCTTATCTTATCTGTCCCATCACAAGACTGAATCACGGCGTAATACGCCGAGACTTATGAAATAAAATAAATCGTACGGGATAAGAATGGAATCCCTGCTAATTTATTGGACGAACATTAGGTCAATGTGTCACGGGGATGGGCTAATAGTGAACGTTTTATGGGGGAACGAGAAAAAATACCGTGCACTTCATTCGCTGAACAAAACTGTAATTATTTGGTGACTTTTAGAGGTGTGAATGAAATGTATCGAATTCAAAAATAGTGAATTCGCACTCAATACAGTGTTTATATATTGATCATTTTTATTTTCAGGATCATTAAAGAGCAAATGACTTTTAATATCAAAATTGAGTCCGGATAAATGACAGAAAACATGGATTTTTATGTGTGAAATGATACGAATAAAGATTATCACAACCATCCATATTTGTTTAACTCTAATCTTAATAAATGCTCTTAAATACAAAGGTACATAAATGTGTGTTAGATGTTCTTAGAAGCAAAAGGGAGCCAATTATTTCATCTTAGTTAGACTAACGACTGGATATAAAGCCTTGGCTGTAGCGCTAAAGGGAGCTACTTCATACGTAACTCTTGTCTAAATGGCTTCAGCACAAGATTCGCCATTCATTACGGTTATATGAAATACGAGCGACATTTGAACGAGTAAATGCAGTCAATGCGAATTCATAGAACACAAAAGAAGACTTTTGATAGTTTGTAACTGCTTTTTATTTCACTACATCTGATTTTAAGTTAGTTGAATGATGAAAAAGTGTAAAATAACCTACAATATAATTTAAGCAGAAACCGAATACCTAACTTTATAAGACGTTACAACACCCACGCTTTAAATTCTAACTAAGAAATCTTAAAATATCGGAAAATTAACGAGCTCTTCTAAGGCCTCACTGTAATTTGGTGCGCAAACACCATCTCGAGTAACGAAAGTAACGAAACTCGAAGTCCAATATAAAGTTTGTCAATATTTCCGTTGTAGCCTGATGCCCGACACTCATTGATTGGGATGCCCGCTCGGGCGCAAAATAAAGTTCAGATACAGTAGACATGCTGAACTATCGATACATCTTTGAGCAAGATATCGGTAATTTTTTACTCACTGTAAACTATTGCCATTATCGCAGAACATAGAATTCAAACAGTTGACGAATCCTTTGAAAGGTCTAAATACATTACCACGTTGCCTTGATATAACCATAATTACATTATACGAACAACAAGATAATCAGTTCAGTCCAATGATATTATATAAGTTCAGTCACTAATAAAGTTGAGCGTTTGGTTTGGTAACTGCCTCGGTGGCGCAGCGGTGAGAGGGTCGCATTTTAAAGCGACGGCTGCGCCGGAGGTCCCAGGTTCAATTCCCGGGTCGGGCCAAAAATATGTACCGGAGTTTTTCTGTTCAGAAATTCTCAGGGTAGCCCGGAGTTTGGAAGTTGGCGGTGTTTCACCCACGTGCCTCGGAAAGCACGTAAAGTCGTTGGTCCTGCGCCTGATCTCTCTCCGGTCGTGTCAGATTGCTGTCCCATCGGGCTATGAGAGTGCACCTGTGTTTGCGCACACACTTGTGCACTATAATATGTCCCGCGCAGTCGGTTAGTCGTTGTGACTGGCCACCGTAGTCGAAATCGGCTAGGGGGACTATTATTATTGAGCGTTTGGTTATGTAAAAGTTCGTAAAACTCTAGCTTGTTTATGAAATTAGTGTTTTTTCTCGCTTGCAGAGCCCTTTTCCACATTTTAACGGACGTGGACTACATCGGCAATATTACTACTGCACTGGCTAATGCACGAAACTTCTATTATATTACTAAATTATTCAGTTATTTTACTCTTATAACATTAATTTAATGGTATACAAACAAAATGAGCACTGAATCTCCATTAACGGCGTTGATCGTTTTAATATTCTCGCTACAACAAAACAAAAGATATGCTATCGACAGTCGGCATTGATAACATGACTAGTAACAGCACTCCCTAGGGAGGAACGGTGAAGGGTGATATTAGCGCCATCCAGAAAAGTTCCTCGGAAGCCTTTCTGCATGATCTAAAGTTAAGTGGTAGGAAAACGGAGGATCGAGAATCGCAAACCCTTTTAAAATAAGTGGATACGGCAGCTAGTCTTCGGGTCAGGTTGTGATGTGACTCATATATTTAAAGAAAAGTTTGTAAAAGGTGTGCATGAAATAGTGATTCTTCAGGGATTTGTAAAGAAATAAAAAACCGGTTAAGTGCGTGTCGGACCCGCGCACTGAGGGTTCCGTGCCACCCTTAACTGAATTCAGGGTCCACTTACTTTCACTTAACGAAAACATCACAATATATTGCGACAACAAAAATAACTTTGTTTTTCATAGTGTTTGTATGAAAGACAAAGTTATATTTGCGGTTGATAAAAATGTGCAATATCTCAAAAACTACTGGTTCGATCTCCTTCAAATCAATTTTCGTTGCAAGTTTTTGTTGAGATCTACATCATATATTTTTTTCAAAATTTTCACTTTCTTAGTTCAAAAGTTAGAGGGGGGGGGACGCCCATTTTACCACTTTGGAAGCGTCTATATCTCAAACCTTACACTTTTAGAAAAAATGGTTTTAGAAACCTCAACATCATTTTAAAAGACCTATCCATAGACACCCCACACGCATAGGTTTGAGTAAAAAAAATTTTTTAGGTTTTAGTTTCATGTATGGGAGCCCCCCCTTAAATATTATTTTTTCTTACTTTTTGTATCTGAATCGGAAAGCGGTGAACAAAATACACCTAGCTACCAAGTTTCAGCTATGTGATGCTTATAGTTTCAGAATAAAGTGGCTGTGACATACGGACGGACAGACAGACAGACAGACAGACAGACAGACAGACAGACAGACAGACAGACAGACAGACTTGACGAAACTATAAGGGTTCCGTTTTTTGCCATTCGGCTACGGAACCCTAAAAAGACTATTTATACAGCGGCCGCCTAGAAAACGCAATAAAAAGTTTAAAATTTTACACAGAATATTTATTATAGTAGTTATTATTCATAATATTAACTAGAGATCCGTTTCACGTCCAATTTACTTGCATATTGCTAACACTTTTTTAATGCGTGCAGCTAGGGAATGGAACTCGCTGCCTGCTCAAGTTTTTCCTAAGGAATACGACCTAAGTCTCTTTAAGGCAAGAGTGAACAGGCTGCTACTAAGCAGATATGCACCATCCTAGACCTCATCTACACCTGAAACCGGGTGCGATCGAGGTCAAATATCTGCTTAGCCGAGAATAAAAAAAAAATAGACACTTCAGTAGTTCAACAGAGATAAAATGCTTTTCATAATCCATGTATTCCAATAAAATAGGTTGTGTAGGAAATCCAATGACTCTACAACAATGAATTAAAACAATACTTATCAATGATAAAATTTACTTTGAACGTAAAACTGAAAGGTGTTATTTATTTATTTACTTTACATACTATATATAACAGGATTTTTATTTAAATAGATCATTTTCGTTATTATTCAAAACAACCAGTTAAAAAACTAACCAAGTGCTAAAATAACGCTATAATTTTTTTCTTTTACTCGTATCAAAGTGAGATTGAATGAACTATCTAAAACAAATACTGCGTTCACTAAACTTAGATTCAAAATGCATCTGTATCTAACTGAACAATACCTTCTGTCAGGAATTCGGAAGTCGTTAGCTCGTGGCTGGCACACGCGAGTCGAATGCCCTACTCAAAATCCCTTGTACCTTTTAAACCTCTAGCTTTTTCACTCACTGGCTTTATGACTCTGCTAAGAGTGAGAGAGACCGATAGAGTTGAAAAGGCGTGTATTGCATTAAAGAGTAGGGTTCCATACTCGTTGAAATGTGCACCGTCTCCTGGGGAGCAGAGTTGCCCGCCTTGTTGAAAAGTTTATTTACACTGAGGGCGCACTGTTTTGAAACCTAGCAAGTCTGGGAAAGAGATTTTGCTTTGAACTATGTTCTTGACTATTTTCAAAGTCTTCAAATTTAGCATATATAAGGTACTAAAACGATTTAATGTTACAAATGGTTTGAAACTTACCGTTCATAAAAGCAAGGTGTAAATAAGAAACATTTAATGTTAACTTTTAACGACCACTTATTTCGGATTCGTATGTCATCACTGGTAATACACACTGGTTGAAAACTTTCGTCTTCAGACACTGAGGTAGACGAGAAGACGCTTTTGCGCAGTTTCCCGAACGCTGCCCAGCCGACTTGGATTCGTCGATTGACCTCTTTCTCAAAGTTGGATCATTTGTCCAAGTAGGTATATAAATTCTTACAAAAAGTAGCTTATCTATTCATTCTATGTTTTGAAATGCCGCAACCGAGTGCTGGGTGTAAGTTATTGTGAACTAGGCTTCAGGCTACATAAACTAGGTATGTCGATACTAGAGCGACATAACCATCGGAAATGTATGTACCAATCTGAGCATGATCTGGCCCTTACCGCACTTTTAGTACAACAGCTATGTAGTATTTGTGCCAATTACTATTGGGACACTATTCTATTCCCCATGGTGACTTTATTTCTTTTCTGTTGTTTCATACTAGTACTCTTAATTGCAGTTCTTATTCTTAAAAACAATACCTACTTTGTGAGTTATAATTTCCTTTTTCTTTCGTAAGAATTAATGGAAGCTTTAAATAATGTAAATAGCAATATAATTTAGTATTGCCTACGAACCCCATTTACTCGTATGTAAGTTATCTAACTAACAGCAATAAATTTTTCATGATTTTTATATTAAAGGATCAAGGAGGAGGATATACTCGCAGCAATATAACTTTTACGAATAAAACGCTACTCAACGATTCCTATAATGGCAGCTTTACTTTATTCAATCCAATCGATTTTTCCGTTCGTCCATAAAATCCAAATAGTAGCTTATAAATATATTATTTGTGTGTACGACATTCCATAGATGTTGAATGCTGAATGGAATTTTGATTTACACAAGCAGATTTTCCTCTTCCGAGTAACCTGTATAACTGTGACAGGAATATCCGGGGGAGAATATTACCACAATAAGGAAGCCAATATAATCTTATAAAATTCATAAGATTGCAAATAACTTTGTTCACATTGTGACTTCATGTTTTTTCTATACAACTTATAAGCAGAGATAGGAATAGGTAGGGCTTATTTACCTAAACTTCGAATTAGAACAGAGAGGAATCGGAGTCTTTTTATGATAGTATTTTTTTCCGAGACGACTGTCCCAAGATTCATATCAAGACTCATATAGGACATCATCTAAGTACATCAAAAATAAATTTTATTTGGAATAAGTAATTAGTTTATGTATACCAAACTTTGTGACTGGACATAATACAGGGTGTGAAAAAAGTACTATCCAAATTCAAAGAGGTGATTAAGAGTCGAGTATAGAATACAGGAAAAATATATTAAAAAATCTTGATTTTTTGCTAGATACAGTTTTAATTTGCATTTAATTGTTATACAGAACAGTTAACGGCCCACCCATCCAAACGGGCGTCCTTTAAAATAATGATCATGCTATTTTCACTAATAACAATTGATTAAAAGTAAATCAAGCATAACAAAATCATACTTTAAAAACATCTAAGATTGCGCGCACCTCATTCATTCATAAAAAAGCTATAAAAACAGATGGTTACCGCCGTTGCGAGCCTTTTGTCTCTTTTGAACTTAGGTAGCCGCACTATCTGTTACTTTCGCACATTGATAACGTGTTTTTTTCAAATAACGAGTGTTCATCCATATAAATATGGGTTAGTAAGTCAAGTGCTTTATTTGTTTATGGTTGTCTCGGGATGCGTGCGCGTGAGCAATGATCGTAGACGCAGCTGACATGAGTGTGCGTGAAACAGTGCGTTGGTATTCTGAAAATAGTGTAGATTACGGAGGCGGTGTGTAGCAGAGTACCTGTGTTCAGAGCAATACAAAATTGGCATGACTTCAGATAATTTCATGCGCCAAGTGTAAGTTATTTCCAGACAGATTATTTGCTATGGTGAATTATTGTAAGTAGTTGATTCCAATTTTTTAAGTACGTACATGCGTACATGCTCAATTTTGCACTGGTCCAATCACATTTTTGTGTTTTTTGACGGTCTTGGGCCCGTGGTCAAGACCACGGCTTGGCATGAATTTATAGAACACGATTTGCTGCCTTAAGATTGCTCCTGTCTGACTACATCAAATAAAACGTAAGTCGAATTTTATTTGTCTATACTAATATTATAAAGAGGAAAGATAGATGTAGTAGCCATAGTACTGTTTTTAGGTATTGTTACACTTTATCCAGTCGTAAACTTAAAGTTAACAAAGACCGATCACTTATTCAAAATATTATCATTTTTTATGTACCTAATTAATGATGTCCCAACAGATGTCCTAGAAAAAAAATGTAGTAAGGGAGTCTCCGATTCTTGTCTATGTTCTTCGAAGTTTAGGCTAATAAGCCCTACCTATTCCTATCTCTGCTTATAAGTGCAATAAGGAATGTACATGGTGTGACCTATAATAGGAGCAAAAAATTAAAATATAGGCCCTTTAAGTGACGAGTAATCAATTTTAAATGGTTTTAATTTTTTAAATTGAAAAATAAATTTATTGCTATTTTCTAATAAAATAAATCGAACTAGCAATGTATTGCAAACAAATGAGTCCAGTCATAGAACTTGACATTGTCATTTACTACAACGATTTTGATATACATTGACTAGAGATTATAACTTTGGATTAAAGATATACCTCTAGTCTTTTAGTTAAAGCATTTTGGAGCACTATGACCAGGTCAAGGTAACTACGAATAGTCTGTAGAATCATAGATTAAATTTTTTGCTCCTATTACAGGCCACACGCTGTATATTAATATTTTTATGTATTCAAAATATTTGCAACGTAGACGGTTCCTAACTGAATTAATTCATAATTTTTAGTCGTCTTGCGAAAAATATAAGGTTGAATGGTTAGTTATGATACAGACGTTAACAAACCTAAGGCTTGGTCGTGTTTGCAGCAGTGGGAAGATACCTAATGCAGCTATTAGTTACTCGTATCTTGGCCTGTTTTCATAATGTTCATGAGTCACCAACTACGGAAATATTGGATCGCGCAGTTGTTCCGCATCACTCAGCCGCGTCAAAACCCGATGAAATTGAATTGAAAGAACCGAAATAGCATGAATGCATTGCACGTCACACACACTCTTTGATCCGGCTTTACGGATTTTTCGCGAATCTATCAACACGCGAGTTTTTTTTTTTGATGACTGCCGCGTTTGAAACCATCGCCATCGGGCCAGCTGTCGGTGACGTCACAAATGTTATAACATTTCGTTACATCACTGGGCAAGTTTATTTGTGTCACTGAATTTCATCGCAAAATACAGATAGTACTTTCATTAAAATAGTTCAAGTTAAATAATTTCAGTATTAAATTCAGAGGGAAAGCTACGTGATATTTCCGCCACTCTACATTGACTAGCAGTCTAGAACTATTGGAACAATCAAACTATATTTTAAAATTTTAGGTAAGAGTAGGGTAACAAATGCATAGCTAGAAACTAATTTTGACGTAAGGTAACCACGTAAGAACAAAAAATACGTAAAACTTAAAACTCAAAGATGTGTGACAAATGAAAGAAGAGGCTATGGGTTTTTTTTTCTACCTAGGCATCCAAATAGTTACTAACTGATGTTATAAAAATTCAAGTCCAAATTAATTGTACTTTTACTCGGTATTTTTTATAATAAATAACTAAACAGGGATTTGACCGAGATCTCACCTGGTAGTAAGTTATAATTTAGTCAAGGATGGATCATGTCTGACCAGTATTTAAGCCTATTTATTCACTTTTCTTTTGAAAATGGCCAAATCATAGTGTTCCAGGACCACTTCAGCCAGTAGCACATTCCATTCCAACATCAGAAATGTTGATCAAAACTGTTTGCACATAATCATAGATCACACCGCAAATTCCCAAAATGAAGTTAAACCAATATAAACAATACCTAGGAATCTTTAGCGACAGTCTACCTCTACAGCAATCACTTCGAAATCAAACAAATAGCTACAAACATACTAAAAGATAAGACAGGAATCGGAACCTCCATTACTATGTAGGAGAAGTCCCGTGCGGCTGTTGCTTCTGCCGTTATGCCCACCCGGCAGACACCACCGATCATAGAATATCTCAGACCATTATTATCTAGTTGTTTCATAATATAAAAATATTAATGTATTTTTTGGTTCTTATCTATAAGCTTATGAGTTCTGTATTATTTAGTACTTGCTCAGGAATCATCTTAGTCAGTCTGGAAGTTTTAATGGTTGAAGAACATCACACTCATATGTGGTGAAAATTTACCTTTTCCCATTACGCCTAATGTATATTATGAAAGTTTATTGTTATTAAAAAGGCTAAAGAAAATACATGAAAAACTAATAACTTAAAATCTATTCAAAAATAAAACCGTGACTGCGTTACCGCGTTGGATAGCATTACTCATCCGTTGAACAAAAAACGAGCCAGCTTTATTATTGGCCAAAGAGAATTTAGTTTAGGGGCAACTTTTTCAAAAAGCAATTTAGCGGATGGTCCCCATGGTGCAAAATTTTCAACGCCAAACGGCGCAAATACATAATCACTTGCAAGTGAAACATACTTACGACGTTTGGCATTTTCAGCTCCCTCCACTATATTTCGAAAAAAAAAGTATACATTTTATTTTAGTTTTTCGACTTCATAAGAGGTAAAGAAAACAGTCAGCATATGCTACATAACTCTAACATTCTCATCGTAGAAAAATGCCGGCTCCAAAACATTTACTAGTTAAAGGAGAAGCAAGCAACATACACATTCGTGCAATATGGTGGAACCACAGAGGCCGAGAGTGTCTTGACGCATCCGTAATATTAATATTATTGCCTTTGATGTATTTGGTTACACTAACACTATTTTGCCATGTATGTAATAATTGAATTAAATTATTATTTGCTTGTTGTTATTATATTTATCATCCAAAAAGGACTGTCGCCGTTTTACATCTAGAGGAATCTCAACATTTTTCAAATCTGTCGGCTACTACCCTTTGTACTTGTACGGTGTTATTAATTTACGACTTCATTTAGTTCGTTTATGACAGCAGTTTTTTTTTTAAGACAATTTATTTATCATTAAGCTTTTTCTGTTTATGGCATGAATAGTTCTAAATATTCTCACATTTAACTTAGTACTTAACCATCAAATTGAATGTGAATCTATACAAATTGTAATAAATAAATAGATCGTATTTTAATGCATTAAAGTCACCAGTATTCATGAATATTGAAACATCGGGAATTAATTCATCAACAAACTACGAAATACATTTCAGGTTTACCAATTACTTTGGACCGTGTAGCTCTTATTTTAATGACGTCATAAACCCCAATTAGTTTGCTTTGACTGAAGTTCAAGTGTTCAAATAATGATCGAAATCATGCTTTACCCTGGTGAATGGCATTTCCATTGAGGTAAGGGCGCTTTCACATCGTGGTTAGATGCAAAGGAAACCTTTACATTGACAGATAACCTGAAACTACGGATGTCGTTCGTCGTCTTTTGAATTGAAATACGTCCACCTTTGAATAAAAACTTTATTCTAATTCTCATATAATATGTACAATAATTTGTTTACGGTTGCTATTTCCTTATACTTTTATTGAAACGTAGGTTTTTTACTTTCGAGAGTCTGCTATGGTCCTTGAAGGCTACTATACCTGCCAAAATTTCCACTTCAAAGGCATGTCTCTACAGCCCTTAGTCTGAAAACGTCAAAACTAGAGCCAAACCATGTGTGTCATATTTTAATTTTGTGCTTTTTTTTCTAAATAGCAGTTTTTTAGAAAAAAAAACTTGTTTAAGCTTGCACAATGAATGAACATGTCAAAAACATCCAGTGTGAATGCACTCTGTGAGCCAAGAGAAACTTAATCAATATTTACTTATCTGAAATTGGACGTGAAACTGTACGGAGTGAGACAGTAGCCTGAGTTTTGTGCGGTTTAGATTAGAAAACTGTTTAATTCTGCTCCCACGCAGCGTGCATTGAACTTGGGAAAGTCTGCAATTTGACAGTGTCGAAGAATTTAGTGGAAGTTAGTTGATTGCGTTCTCAAAATAATTATTCGACAACGACGTCAGAGCGCATATAAAATTACTGACATTTGAAAATTAATTTAAATTATTTACTTATTGAGACATAGACATACACATATACAGACCGCTAGTCATCGGCCGCTATGAAAAGCCGCGGGGGAGGCCTATGTTCAGCAGTGGTGATATTTTGGCTGATAATGATGATGATGATGAGTAGTTTATTTTTGTTTTTATAGTGTTTTGTCACCATACAAACTTAATAATATAAATTGCACTTGTAAAAAGCAACTGTGAACCTGTGACAGACGAGGAATTGAACCCCGTGTCTTACGCTATCCAGGCGTATGCCTATATCACTCGGCCACCGTCACATTAACAAGCCTGTTGAATTTTGCAATGCTTTTTAACGCGTAGGCTGCGTGACTTTATCAATGGTTAAATTAACCATATAGTATCATAAAACTTGTAATTGCACTTCCTAATATTTAAGGTCTCACAGTCTCACACAATATCTGAATAAGTTTTCATTTGCGTTATCTATCCACTATTTCATAGGAAACGACGTTCCATATTCGAATTATTCTTTGGTTACTCAACGGTTAGTGCTGTTTGCCGATGGTGAAACAGGCTCTTAGTCTATTTAATTATTATAATTAGTTCCTCAGACGCTGATTAGATTGACCTTTAGGCGTATTTTTACTGTGTAATAAGACTCGATCTTTTTAATAAGTTCACCCTATATTAATATCAGAGTGAAGAAGATTCTTTTGTTTCGCCGACCCAATTCCGTAACAAACTTTTTCATAAAACTTTTTGACCCGATTGTCTTGACGGTCCGTTAATTTTTATACGACTTTAGATTGTGTTACGGGATCCCTGATTGTTGCAGTTTGATTGAAAAGTTGCCCGAAGTTGCCTGATGTTGAGTTATCAAGGAAATATGTGATATACATCATACTTTTATCTGTAGCTTTCAGAATGTAATAAAGTAATTAAATAATGCATCGCTTATAACTGTCGTAGGTTAGTAGTTAGTGGGGTATAGTCGGCTCATTAGGATCTCAGTCGTGAGACCATAGTGCATAGCAGCTTGCAATCACATCGCGATCGCTACCGAATCACCTCCTACCTACGTAATAAAATAAACTAACCGAGTGATTATAATCAAGCGTTGATCTACCATAATATACTAACGACGTAAAAAAAATAAAAAATAGGGTGACTTGTAAAATTCATCACTCTAAAGAAATATAAAATAAAAACCATTTTTTTGTAAACCGTAAATAAACATTACATATTACTTTCTAAGTGACCTTGATTAAGATCACATCGTGCTCATATTTTCAAGTTGATTCAGGTGGACAAGCAAAAATGACTTGGACAAAAACCCCTGTCCAACCGAGACTGATGTATGGGAGTCGGTTAGTCCTGGCTAATTGACATTGGAGTAGAAAAACTGAAGCAAGCCACAAAAAAGATATTAATCTTCCCATGCATAGGTGCGAACGTGAACGACCTCTTGACTTAGTGTTGTTGAATAAACACAGGGCCCCATAATGTGCTTGCTATTATTAATGTAGTATAAAATATCCCATGGGTACGAGGCCCTTATAGTATTTTGAACATAAATGCTATCTAACGTGAAAAAGCAAAGAAACTTTTACTCAGTTAACCACAGATTAACCTGTCCAATTTTTGAAGACTGAAGTACTAATAAAAAAACAACTCTGCGCTCGACATGGCCACAAATAGCTATCTTGTGATAACTGTCCAAACTCAAACTCAAAATCTTTATTTAATTTTAGGTCACGAAATGACACTTATCTCAACGTAAGTCCTCAATTATCTATTCACCTTAGATCGTAAAATTGTCTCAAGACAGCCATTCTTTTCATAAACATTAATGTCACTTTTATACGCAATCGGAGTCTTTATCGACTTTGTTCAAGGGTTCAAACAAATTACGAAGAACATTAGCTATGGCGGATCACTCGTAAATGACGTTCGTTTCTGTTATTCGTCTTGTTTATTTGTATCGGCGTGATCATTGCTTGGAAAAATATTTGGTAACAGATGTATAAAAGTTATTTGGATTCCTTTTTTTGGATATGTAAATAGATGCTTCTGATTTGTGGATTGCAAGACCGTTCCGAAGCGTATCTTACGAACTTAATAATGGTTAATGTCCTTCTATAAGTTGTTAATCCAGGTACCCTTATTTCAGAGAGTTGTTATTACTACGTATAGAGAAGCTATGCCAAGCAAAAAATGAGTTGGACTTGATTGACGAGATTGTGACGTATTCCTTGTAATATAAGGGTTGAATTTGAAACCTGAAGTTTGTGTGCGTTAATGCCAAGTGGCGTCCAATCCTAGCGCAAGAATTTTGTTCGTGGTGTAAGTTTTATACGCTAGTAATAATAATAGTCCCCCTAGCCGATTTCGATTACGGTGGCCAGTCACATCGACTAACCGACTGCGCGGGACATATTATAGTGCACAAGTGTGTGCGCAAACACAGGTGCACTCTCTATTTCTTTCACTCTCATATCCCGATAGGACAGCAATCTGACACAACCGGAGGGAGATCAGGCGCAGGACCAACGGCTTTACGTGCTTTCCGAAGCACGGGGGTGAAACACCGCCAACTTACAAACTCCGGGCTTCCCTGAGAATTTCTGAACCGAAAAACCCAGGTACATATTTTTGGCTCGACCCGGGAATCGAACCCAGGACCTCTGGCGCAGCCGTCGCTTTAAAATGTGACCCTCTAACCGCTGGGCCACCGAGGCAGTTAATTGCATAATCATTGCATACGCTAGTAATAGTAGTTCAAATGCCTTAGTTATAGCTTTTATTATTTGAGCTACTAAAAATAATAATTGAAACCAAACAATAAACCAACATTACTCGTATAATATCATTCCAACTTCCAAGTCAGTATTTTCTTAGTTGCGGTCGATTTGTCTAGTGCCTAATCAGTATGTGCGGCGGTGCTATGAGTTATGATGCCCTACATTTGCTTGGAGACCATAAATTTTCTTCTCTCGATCTCCGTTCGGTATGCTTACGAATGTTCAATGAGCTCTGAGAGGAAATTTAAATTAAATAGATAGATGTTTAGCGCAGTCTGTTACGGATGAAAATACTAACTTATCATGGATGACATGAATTTGTTTCAAAATTAAAATAGACGCAACTCAAGCGGAGTGTAAGATAAAAATATTCGCAAATAGTCAATTTAATTTCAATCGTTTATTATTTCAAGCTACACGGCTCGTTATAACAATCCATGCAGAAAATAGTACCAACTGCTATACAAAAGATAGATTATACTCCATCGATTTTTACCTATATACATATAAATGAAAATGAATTCGTAAACACATCGCTAGTACAAGACTAATGTACTTTACGTTAACATTAGCAATTTATTCTATTTGAAGGAGTCTAAAGGTTATTTAATAAGCACATCTATCCACTCATTACGGGAACAACACTTTATCAACTCGAGGCGTTAAGAATTCTTTGTATAAAACTTCATACTTCAACGCATATCTATCAAATTCATAACGTGGGTAGTAACCACCTCGGATCGAGATGATCGAGATCAACTCGGGACCCACTCTCGACCAGCGGCGCATGCGTTGTGTAACGCGCTTACGGTGATATGATTGTCAACTATCCGCTCACCATATCGAACGGGCTGTCATTCAGAAGAACTTATAGGATTTTTAACTTTCGCGTTGCATTGCAATAACTATTATACATGACGGCTACGAATAATGAATACGACGGCAAGTTGCAAACACGAAATGAGGCGAGGCGTTCGCTGTTCGGTGCCGATCCCATGCCGAGGCTTTGCTGTTCCCTTTACGTGCTTTCGTATGGTTGACGCCTGGTTGACGCCTGATTGGTGCTGTTCCCAATAAGAGTTGATAACCTTACACTTTTTCCTTTGCTTCTTATTTTACGCTTGAATAACAATAGGAATCCGACATAAAACGAGACATATTTGTTTAGTTCAAAGCTTCATACTTTCATTATGTAACTTTAGCAAATAGGGTTCGAAAGATAATATTGAGGAAAACAAAAACGCGTGGGTTGTGCCTCCAATATGTTAACTGACAAAAAAAACAGGCAAGTGCGAGTGGGTCGTGGCCGACGGTTCCGAACAAATTATTAAAAAAACGATTTTCAGAATGTTTCCTTGGCATGAAATCTTTCGTTAACTGAGCGGACCGGGCCTAGCGTCTTGCCTTTTAATTTGATTGGCTTTATATGTAGCTTAGGTACATGCTTGATTTTTCATAGCTGCGAGACACCGTACCTATATCAGAGCATTTGATATTTTCAGTTTGACACCTCATCGCGATCCTTAGAAAGGTCTTTACAGTTAGACTACGAAGTGCCTCTTCAAGGGTTTTGTTTTCCCTATAAAGGTACCCTAAAAACATTAGTCCCTATGTTCGGATTCGGTATTGCGATACGAACACATTTTGCAGCGTGAGTGCTCAAAATTTCATTTTCAGCTCCCGTCACTTGCAACGCATGTTAACTTTACACCCCTGCAAACTTCACGTCTAGTCGGATAAAGGTGTGGTGGGTGGTGTCATGTTCATCCCTACTCTTTTTAACACAGAGAAACTGTTTGCTATTGCAAATCACGGTTTGCATTGTTGGAGACAAAGGATCAAAAGTTTGAACAATTTGGTACCGCGGCGCAGCAAAGTAAACCGCTCTGAAGGAAACTAAAGGATTTTCTGTGTACCCGTTTAGAGATAAAATGACGCTAAGGAACGGTTAAAGCGGGTTTGAACTAGGCTTTTTTCACAGTTGTGGATCTATTTTCTATTTTTGTTTTTATAGTGTTTTGTCACTATACAAACTTAGATAATAATATAAATTACGTACACTTGTAAAAAGCAATTGTGCCGGACAAGTATTCGGTACGCTATCCGGGCGCATCCCTATATCACAGACGCCTAGGCACTTGCCTAAGCCTGTTAAATTTAGCAAGTGCTTTCTGAAACGCAAAGGCTGCGTAAGAAGGAAGGTATGAAATCTGCGCCACCTCGAAGAAAATTGGCTCGTCAACCGCAAAAAAATTGCAGATTAGTTGTGAATTGACCATTAAATGAACTAATATTTCTAAGTATGTAGTGTATTTAATACAAATCTGTACAATTAGTGCTATGACGTGTTTTGCGATGTGAAATTCAGGTATTCAACTAAGTAGGTTCTAGGTTTTTTATACCATCCATCTAGTTATTCCTGGTGAAATTGTGAATGTTTAAAAAAAATAATAAATAAAGGAAACGAATGTCACTGACCACTTATAACACGACGACGGCTACGGCCGATTTGCATGATTTTTAATTTTTTGGTCTTAACTTAGAATAGGACAAAGAGGAGGAAATAAAGTTAGCCGGGACCGCTAGTATTAACTAAATTCCACAATCAACCTTGTTACCCGATACCATAAACAATAGAGGTGACATTCGATTTTTCGATTGCCTATTTGTATTTTTTGTCCCATATGTTCAGGGAGGTAGTCTACGTTATTTCTCTAACGGTTTTTACACGAAACAATATTATCAAAATGTGTAGGTGTTGAAACATTGAGTCGCCAATTTTACCTGCCCTGTTATTCAATTCCTTTTGAGTGCTCTCTTACGGATACAGACAAATAACACCCACTTGATTTTGGTTTTAGAAATAAAGGCGTACTTCGTCTGAAAGAAGCTTGTCAGCATTTGTTTCTGTAAAAACTCGCAAGTTGTACCAATATCGATCCATTCTTTGAGTCTTTGAATCTGTCCGAAGAGGTCAAAGTGGATGACTTTAGGCATCATAGTAAATCATTATAACAATTGATATGTTTCACTCATACTTTGTATTCATTATAGGACAATAATCAAAAATATTACAGACAAAGCTATACAAATATTGTAAGGACTTGCAAATATTTTAAACTTGTGAAATCAGGACCTTCCTACGCAGAAATATTTAATTATTTCAGTAGACCACCAAGAGTTAAAAGGGTTTTCCGGAAACTGGAAAAGATTGGCAATTACTCCTCTGACAGGAGCACATCTCTTCAATGAAAAAGGCAGTAAATTATTAAGCCATCAATAATGATGCAACAGCGGACATAGTCCGGAGCAGTAAATTTTGACATTTTGTGACAACTCAAAATTTTAATTTTGTACTGCATGAAACATCATGTTAACTTTAAATAATAAAAATAAAATTCTTCATTTCAGGTGCTTAGTCCCATCAATACATGCAAAAAACATATATGATAAAATTAAAATTAGAAGGTAAAGTAAAGTAAAATAGAATTTTATAATTATGCACTTTTTATTTCTAAAAACTAAAAAAACTAATTTTTCAGATTTTTTGTACTAAGGAAACCAATAGCTACACAATAATACATTGAATTATTACTGTTTTAATTTTAAATATGCACCTTATGTTTAAAGGATAATTGACGCCACAGAAAAACCATTCATTCAATCAATTAATCAGTCAGTCAATCATTTATTGTATAGTTATAGGTATGAAATAGGTACACTGAACTTATCACGGTGAAACGACAGATTTTACTGCTTCAGACTGTGGCCACCGCTTTCATTTTTATCGATTTTTCGAACACGTTTATGATGTAGTTTAATATTTCGGGGAATCTGTTAAATTTCTCGCGACAGAGTTTCACTTCAAAGAAACCTTCTTCCGCTTGCTTGGAAGAAGCTCGATTATCTTCACTACATACAGATTCCGATAATGAGAATCAAACTTGGTATTTTTTTAATCGGTCCTGGAATGACTGAAATATAACTACAACTCCAAAAATCAGTCGAATTGAGAACCTCCTATTTAAAGTCGGTTGAAAAGGCGGAAAATATTTTTTTCTGCTTAATTTATAGCCACCGAAGAATATAATATATAGCCTGAGTTTGTCTAGAGTTCAAAGTTTTATTTCAGCGAAGTTACTTTACCTTTTCTAAAAATCAGCAGCTACAATATTTCTGAAATTGATAATTATTTACTTACGTTGGCATAGTATGTTCAATAGGACTCTAGGCTCCAGGAATCTATTTTCCATTAGGATAAATAACCAAATCACTGAACAATCCTGTTGATTGGATATAAAGTCTAAATAATTAACTAGCAGCTTCAAGTAGTACGTTTACGAGTATCTCCTTAGGGGTACTTAGCTCATGTTGAGATAAATATCCGTTCAGAACAGGCCCCGTTCACCGATCAAGATCCCAGTATGTCATCTATGCAAAGGCTTAAATTTCACGGTTTACGACAGCATCGGCGTAAGAATGTTATATAAAATTCTTATACGGCAAAATTTCCACCAGTTCACGTAATTTTTTTACAACATCCCGCCGAGTTTCTGCGAATAAGCACTTAATAAAAATTTAACGGAGCTAGACTATCGGCGTTTATTTTGATTGTCGACTTAAGTCGCGGGTGGAGTGTTCGACAAGGGCACTTGAGCTTAAGTTTTGGGAGCACTAAAACTTTTTGATGAGTGTTATCTTGTCGTTGGGCGTGTTCTATTGATGTGTGATTAATCAGGTCATTCAGAGATAAGATTCGACTGCTGACTTATTCAAGAGATTATTGAAATTCCAATATTTTATGATTCTTCTTTTACCTACTAGTGTATTTATTTAAGTATACTTTATTGCACAACCAGATTTTGTACAAAAGGTGAACTTAACGCCATATGGCATTCTCTACCAGTCATACTTTAAGGCTAAGCAGAAATAATAGTGTCCTAATTGAAAGGGCATCATTTTAATTGAAAATTCACTGTGACTGAATACGTAAAAAGAGGCTGTGGAGAACAGTTTGTTCATTGGACGATCTATATTAACCATGATTGATGTTCTAAAGAAGCTCACATATTCAGAATTAGCTATCAAAACTAGTTTTCCAACACCACAATAGCGCTAGCAAAACCATCTTATATTGTCACGGGTATTCACATCTAAAACCACGTAATAATTTAAATGAAAAGCTTAGCGCCAACGCTGCCACAGTAGACTTACAACTGGTGCTGTCGTTAGTAGGTAATCCATTACTGGTATTGTACGACGCCACAATGTGTCCAGTGCAGCGTAACGGGAAAGGTAATACGCCGTGACGGAGGCGAGGATACTGCTTACCTGTGCCATTTTTGCCTTAAAATAACAGGAAAATTGTCACCATAGTCTGTGGGTAGGCGGTACAGTTAGCCATAATTGTCTCCCAAACATAAAACAAATCATTTAGGCATCGCATGAGACTTTCTTCCTGCCCTAAGGGGGGATTTAGACAAAACGAACAAATAACTAGAGCTAGAACAAGAACATTCTTTCTTGTTCTTTTGTTCTAAACGGAAGCTCGATTTCAGCGTTTTACACCAAGATATCAAGAAATCGTTTTTATAATATTCTATAGAACAACAAACAAATGCTTTGAGTAGAACAATTTAATGAAGTGGGGATAGAATGAGCATTCGCTCGTCTGATTTAAATGGACCTTTACTCTAACGCTTTTCTGTATCCTATCGATTGCACGATCAATGAACTTTTGCTGACTGCATGGTCCAAGTGAGTAAGTTTCGAAACATAATATACAAATAAGAAATTACCTAGGAAGCAATAATAATAAAAGCTACGATATTCAGTGACGATCTTGTGCCATGGCGAGTATAAACCGCCATCTCATAAGCGTTCCCCTGGATGTGGGTAGCAACAACTTCATTACTGGCAGAGGTTGAAGATATAGTATATCAGAAAATACTCTTGACTGTGCATTAAGAGGCCGGAAAACCCCGGTTCTTAAACTGAAGTGTGGAAGGCAAGAAGGAAACCACTACACTATATATCCTAATTGGAGTTTGATTTTGATGATTGTTAAATAATCTGTGTCGGAACATAATGAACGATATTTTTACCAGCTATAGGTATTCTACAACACAAGCAATTTAAATATTCGCTCTTCAGATCAAGGATAGGAGTTCGGTAATTCCATTGGCGTCATCCTAGACTTTGTTTTTATTTTAATATCTTTACGGCCCGTCCCACAATGTCTGAATAAGTTTCTATTATGGTTATCCGTCCGCGTCTTAAAACGTAATGACGTTCCATATTTGAATTGAATTATTAGTTAGTACTTATTTGTCGAGGATAAAACAGGCCCTTTCCCAAAACTGTCAATCAACTGAATAACACTGCATTGCAGTCTCATACATTCATACCCCATCATAACGGATATCCAAGCAACTTGTCAGCAGTGCCTAATTATTAATAACCCCATTAGTGCCCTCTCGCCGCGCAGTCCCCACTCATCCTCGATGTGATAAATATAGCCTGGATATTGACGAGTATCATAAATAACAGGAGAAACAGCGAATGATGCTGTTCTGTTCACAATTTACTATTAAGCAATCGCTGGGCTTAGACTGAAGCTGTTTCAGTTATACCTGCAAGTTTAAGGTTGAAAAGCCACCGACTGACAATAATCTGGTCACAAAAGCTACTTGTCTAATCTAGGTTCCTTCAAAAAACCTTTATTTCGTTTGATCGGTCCTATTATTTGTTTAGATAGTATATTAGTGAAATATATATAAGGACAAATCGTTTTATTAATCTTTTTTTTTTGGAAAATCAAGATTTTCGTTTTTTTTATTTTCCGTTACAAAGATAATATTATTATTTAAAACAGCACCCTGACAATTTCAAAAGTTTACTACATCATCGGCTTCGCCTCTCTCTCTTCGCTTCGCTCTCTCTCTTCTTCTCTCTCTCTTTTTAATAAAAAAATATTACCTTTGTCTCCAATTTTCTCTAAAACTAGCGGATGAAAACCCAAAGTATTTTCTACACAAAATAATTAATTTATTGTGCTGAATCTGCCCTTTAAATATTAATATAAAACGAGGTAACCTTATACATAAAACGGAGTACGAATCTCAATAGAAATCAGCAACCTTATTAGCTGCACGAATAAAGCTGTTTAGTTAGAGCACGCATATAACGAACTTCAGTCGTTTTTAAAGATGAAAGCTAATTACAGCAAAAAAGTTACCGAATTAACCACAAAATTATGTCAATGCTGAAAGCGATTTTTCATACCCACAGTGACAAATTACATTCTAAATTTTGTTAATCGCAAATGATGTTTAAAAATGCTACAGAATAATGATGAGACTAGAGGTAAATACTAACAGCCTTACCACAAATCACTTAAACAAAGTTTTAGGCACTGTTTAACAAGATTTTAAGAAAATTCTTACCACAAATCAGTTTTTGGCGCTAAAACACTCTTTTAAACAGTGTTTTAGTTAAACACCCTCCCCCCTATTTTATCTTGTGTTTAACCTCAAAAAATTGACAGATTGACATTTGACAACTTGACTTTCGTTTCGCGGTAAATCAAATTCGTGCTTTCTTTTAGAAAATATTATGGATGACGGATTTCAAAACAATTAATTTATTGATCACACAATTAATTTATTTATCATCAAACCAACAAAACAAGTTCGCGCACCGGTACTTTATAGACATTAGACACTATTTTAGACATACTTTTGTAAAATCAAATTCCACTCAGCAACTCTATGACGGTTTGTGTTGGTATCCGTGTTTCTGTGTTTTACCACGTCTTTCGAACTTTCTATAAGCTGTATAAGGATATCCTGAAATAAAATAAACAATTACAATGCTATCACGTTTCCAAACCCCACATACGGCGACTATGTGGTAGTTATTATTATCCATTTGATTTACCTTTTCGATTTTTGTCCAATTATCCTAGCGATCTTTCTTTTTTGATTCATGTTGAAAACAAAATACGACTTTTTACAAATGAATTGAAAACGCGCTCTTTCTTTACAAACTCCTGTAAAAAAGTCAAAACAAATCAGATTCTTCTCATTCTGCTGTCATTACAACTTTTTTTTAAAGATTTGGGTTTTGATACTATGCAGCCATCATTTCAAGAAGCTTTTGTTCATTTACTCTGCAGTGTGTTGAATGCAACCTGCGTACTAGGAAATGTTATGAATGAACTGAGAGTGAATGAATGAATGTTTGTATCTAAAACTGGTGTTTAGCTAAACACCACCCAAAAACCTATTTGTGGTACAAAATGTTAAACACTGTTTTAAATCCTTTTTAAATTTAAAACAGTTTTTAACTAAACATGACTTAAAACCAGTTTTACGGGTGATTTGTAGTAAGACTGTAATTCTCTGAAATAGTTACTGAAAACTTTCGATTGAACAAATTGTAAACTGAACGAAAGATATCAAAGTGGGTTGAAATTGATGACTCTGAACGTCAAAGTGTCTGACTGTCTTTCAAATTCAATTAAGCTCTTTCTCCAACTATGATAACACGATAAAGAGATTATGAAATTCGTATCTTCGGATGAAAACGATTAGATTTAAATTTTATCGGCCTACAAAGACTTTTACTTTTACAAAGACTTAGAGGTTACTCAGTTGGTTCGTTGACCTCAATTCGACTCATTAACAACAAGCTTGATTAGTCTTCAAGTTTTCAACTCACTTTCGATGAAACTCTTGCAAATTATCAAATCTCAGGGCCAGGGCCTCCCGGGGACCTGGCTTATGCTGAGTGAGGTCCTCTTGATTTGGACATCACCAACACACGGCACACCGTGGCACGCACTGCATGGTTGTTTTTTGTCTGTTTTTGTTTTTTGATTGTTTTTTTTTGTTGTTGTTTTGTAATATGTTAATTTGTCATGTGATTGTGGATGTTTTTTTTTCTTTTTGTGAACTCGTTCAAATGTGTGTGTGTGTTTGTGATGTCCTAAATTAATAAATTCATTTTCTTTCTTTCTTTCTTTCTTTGTTATGATCGATCATGATCAAGTTTATGAGCTATAGGCTCCTTTCGGTGGAATATTTTAAATTACCAAATTAGGGAAGAAAGTGTGGTGATTTCCCTTCTGCTTTCTGTACCACAGTTTAAAAACCGGGGTTTTCCCGCCTCTTAACAATAAATTCTAATGACTCAGTCCGTTTCTGTACATAGGAGAGACTTGGATTTTCCTTACGGACTAGTGATTGCACCGATGCCAAACTAAATAGATAGATTTTATGGAATAAAAATCTTATACCCTCATTAATATTTCCGCACAGCATTCTAACCTCTTGTCTTAAATAAAGTAACTTGTATTTTTAATGATATGCAAATGCAGGCTACTACCATGAAGCCACGAAGGCGTAATAATTAACTTTACGAATAACTTACACTGGTCAATAAATGTCGTTACCAGCGGTTGAATATACTCGAATGTGCTCGTTTTGAACAAAAATATCTTAACCAATGGTCATATAAATAGCCATTCTCAATACATAGCGTTCATATTCACACGCTGGTAACGATTTTTACAGTGCGATCCTGCGATCTTTACAAGGTCGTCTGTCCATTTTGTCGGTGGACGTCCTACGCTGAGCTTTTGGTCGAAGGGTCTCCAATCTAGAACTTTTCTGCCCCATCGGCCATCAGGAGCCCTATTTTTGAATCACTCGTGTTAATATTACGAGTGATTTTTGTTCCAAAACGAGTTATTTCCTTTGACTTTTAATTCAAAATCACTAGCCATCTTAAAGCGAGTGATTCAAAAATAGAGCTCCAGTTCTACGCGCTATGTGCCCTGCCCACTGCCACTTGAGCTTACTGATTCGTAGGGCTATGTCCGTTACTTTAGTTCTTCTACGTATCTCCTCATATCCTGATTCGATCTTATAGAGAAACACCAAGCATCCGTCGCTCTTTCTCAGCTTCATTATAAGGCCCAAGTTAGAGACCACGTTTCGGATCCGTATGTCATCACCAAATCCATCCGTTCAATAACTGTTACTCGTATATACCAACTCCAAACAAAATACGAAACAAACACATAATAAAATCTCTGTATACCTGCGAAAACGACGCACTTTCGGTTTAGTACACGTTGAAAAGCGTGCGAATACAACAATTTCGTTCATGAGATACTCTACAGCAGAATTGTGAATTAATGTGGATATTACCTGCTCTGAAGTCGGATGTCGCATGTGTTGGTGATATCCTGAGGCTCAAATATTTCTGTGCAATGTGACAGCGAGCCTTCTGCCTACGTTGGAACTTAGCGAAGTTATAAAAAGCTAAGAACACAATATTATTATTTGAAGTATTATTAGTTCGGCTTCAGTATAAAGGTGGGATTAGACCAAACGAACAAAAAGCTAGAGCTAGAACAAGAACATTGTTTCTTTTTCTTTTGTTCTAAATGGAAGCTCGATTTCAGCGTTCACACCCAAATATCAAGTGAACGTTTTTAAAATATTCTACTCTAGAACGCAATAGAACAACGAACGAATGCTATAAGTCTGGTAAAGTGGAGATAGAATGAGCATTCGCTTGTCTGATAAGTGAAATAAGTTCTTAGTAGCGTCATCAGTTCAATTCTTCATACAAAATAACGTTCCATGTTTGAATTATTCGTTGGTTAGTTGTCGATGATGAAACAGGCTAAGGTCCAGTTGCGTGATTAGTAGTGAAATCAATTAATGGTTTAATGTCGTTACCAGCGGTTCAATATTTACGATTGTGCGCGTTTGAAGAGCCACCATTACCGGAAAACGGTAGAATATTATATTATTATTACATTTTAAGACATTTGATAAAATTCTCCTTAAATTCAATTTAACTCTTTTATTTTCTGTTCATATTCGGTACTTTAGTTGTCAGTTATTTACCTACTCCATGGCACATTCGTAGCATTGTACCTAAGGTGAATCGAATCAATGTTTATTCCGTGTACCCAATAAGCAGGAAGGCTGTATCACCTGCGTTTCCGCCACACAACTCACTTCTGATTCGGCTCATGCATATTTCATGCGTCATGTCACGGCCAGTCGGGCTGTAGGGCTGCCAGCAGGCAGACTATCGTAGTAACAAAAAAGTTAACAGTATACTTTTTATGGGACGAAGCTCACAAAACACATCGATTTAGTAATTGGCATATGCATTTTTGCACGTCTGCGAGCAGACTGAACACATGTGTACTACTTTTAAATGTGATCTTTATTTACTGTGTTCTTGGCAAATAAACGTTTGAGTTTGAGTTTGAGTTTGAGTTTGAGTTTTTTGAGATGGGTTTGTTTGAGACGACGCGTTTGGTGTAGTAGTTAGCGCTCTTAACTACTATGCCGGCGGTCGTGGGTTAAAATCCCGCAAAGGGCAAATGTTTATGTGATGAAAACGACCATTTGTATCGAAGTCTTGGATGATTATATGACGTGTTTAAGTATTCATGTGAGACGCCCCCGTCATTATCGTTGGCTGGTATTCGAAGCGTAAGGAAGAAAATTATTTAGTTCGAAATCAAGACAATGGGTGTGTTGTCTGGCGAATATTTATATCGCATATTTGGTGTCACTAGATAGAAGGCACTGGGGCCAGTCCTAATGAGAAAGGATGTTGAGAGAAAAGATGTGAATGCGAAAGGGATAGATAATTCTGGGACGAGAAGTAAAAGTGGGACGATAGGATGTGTAGAAAAGGTCCATGTGCTGCGCCGAGACCAGATGAACTGCAAATATATCGAGGAAAAGAAGCCACAAACTATACTAAACTAAAATCGATAAAGATCAAAATAGTAAAAAGCCATATGTACCGACTATCAGTTCTTGCTCTACGAAAAATATGCATAAACCGGTAAACCCAATTTTTTTTACACATAATTTCATTAAATTCAACTGTCTACCAATACAAAGCCACTTTGTTATTGTGAAATGAGACATTTCCCATGGATTGTCTTTATATCAATATTAATAATGCGCACAGCAAAGGAGTGAAACTCGCTGCCCGCGTCGGTGTTTCCTAGTGACTACAATCCGAATCTATTTAAAGTTAGAGTGAATAGGCTTCTTCTGGGCGAGCTCGTTCCATTTTCGACTCCGTCTTAGTAGCACTTGGCTTTTCTGGAGTCAAGAGCAAACCCATCCTATCCTACTACTATTATAAAGGCGAAAGTTTGTAAGTATGGATGTATGGATGTATGGATGTTTGTTACTCTTTCACGTAAAAACTACTGAATGGATTTGAATGAAACTTTACCACAATATAGCTTATACATCAGAATAACATATAGGCTACAATTTAGGGCTCTGCAGTGCTTAGTTACCGTATTTCTTACTTATTACTAGACTAGACGGGACGAACCTGAAGTCCACGCGAACGAAATCGCGGGCAAAAGCTAGTACTAAATAAAATAAAAAATATTGTAACTTATTTTTTTTATTTTGTGATATTCAGAAGGTAACGTGGCAACCCTAAGCACAGGTCAGCCCGGCGCAGCCGAATCAAACGTGCTTGTTGCATGCATAACTTTTGGACCAACTTGAAGAACTGCATTGCTGCATGTGGAATTTAAATTATTAAATAAAGTCCATATTCCTCGTGTAACATGATGCTTGTATTTTACATAACACACAAAATATTATTCTTTAAGTTTTCCTTTTTATTTTTATTTGCCATTTTTAACTGAGAAAAGAACCATCTCGTTTAAAATAAGGTTGTTTAATGTTTAGCTTTGACCATTTTCTGTGTACCTACATTAAATCAGGTGAAACTCGACATTTCCCTATATCACTTAGCACTCATGTTTTTTTTTCCTTTAGTGACTGCAGACCCTCAACTTTTAAGTAGAGAATACAACTAGTTTGAAGTAAAATATTAAATAAATTACCAAAAATATGGTTTTGCAAACAAAATCGGTAAAATACGAGGTTATTTTAGTCGCTTACCAAATGTATTGTTTCAATTAATATAAACGACCCTTTTCCAATACGCTAGACGGGCGAGGCTTACCTGACAACTGACTTACGCACCCAAATAATCCTGAAGATATATTGCAAACCGACTTTCTTCGGTCGGACACTGGTGATTCATTTAATACTAGCTTTTGCCCGCGACTTCGTTCGCGTGGACTTCAGGTTCGTCCCGTCTAGTAGCGCAAAAAATGTGTTTTTTTACGACCTCACATTAGAAACCTCAAAAATTGTAGCCTATATGTTATTCTGATGTATATGCTATATTGTGGTAAAGTTTCATTCAAATCCATTCAGTAGTTTTTACGTGAAAGAGTAACAAACATCCATACATCCATACATCCATACATCCATACATCCATACTTACAAACTTTCGCCTTTATAATAGTAGTAGGATTGGGAATATTAAATTAAAGCCCTACGGATAGGCCGTCGGTGGTAGCGTAAACAAAAAAATGACAAAAGAATGTTGACAAACACATCCATGAGTGATTCACTATTCTCTAAATTAGTTGAAGCACAGCCATTTCGACTAAGCTTCTGCTTCGTTGCATCAAGTTACTGTTACGACATCTAGATGACAAAAACGATATCGTGCTAATTGAGTTGAATTGTTAAACGAATTTTTTTAAGTTTACAATTGCTCTGTAAAAGATTTCGAAGCCACTAAATAATATGCGAAAATACAATAATTTTTCAAATAATCAAAAAAAAAAAGTACAGTTAGCCATTTTTTTTACAAATAATCCTATTTAAAAGTAATTATGTAGATCCCAACTAAACTTCGATTATTCATTTTGTTTCATGCAAATTAAGCGATTACACCAAAAATCAAACTATCAATACTTCTGTGTAAATAAAACTAAATAGCCAAATATTACGGAAGTTATATTATTTGTGTTACGAAATTAATTTGAAAGGCTGGCTGATAGTAAAATAAGCAAATTGTTTTGATCAATCTGACCCAATAAGCTCAGGATCGAGCACACTGCTGATGACAATAAATTAATTAGTATTTTTTGCGTACTTTATAATGCGAAAGATAGTCATTTTGATTGTCTCGCTGAATCATTTTTTTTAATGAAAGGAATGTATGTTACAGTTTCTCTGCACTCATGCGAATTTAATTTTACTTTGCAATCTTATGACACACTTATGCAGTCATCCAAAATCCGGTTTGTATAGAAGACAAAACATTCTACATGTATTAGGACGGACAACACTGCAGCGTCACAAATGGATATTGAAATGACAAATGGCACGCTGCCTTTACGAAAAGTAATTAAACCAAAGTTATTTCAAGTAAATATTGTAATATCCATTTATTATATTTAATAACGTCAACTTTTAGTGTCGATTTTTACTTAAATGTAAAGCAAATTGCCAGAGAAATGGTGACAAACGTCCTCCAACATTGTTTTTTCATAACTCACTGCAAGCGCTCTCATCGATTCGGGATTCCCCTCCACCTAATTAGGACCAGTTTTTTGATCCGTAGTAATTAATGGTAAAGTTACGTTACTTACCAGCGGTGTTTCGAAGAAAAAAATACCTTAACCAGTGGTCATTAAAATAGCCATTTTGACATTTGGTTAAGATATAGTAACTTACCTATCTTAGAAATTCCTAATTATTCGGATGAATACAAAAACACTTTGGTCGACGACGACTTTAAATTGATGGATGGGTTAATCTCATATGGAGATGAAAACAGCTTATGTTAAGACCAATTTTTTGTAATAATAATCTAAATCTTCATTATCTTTAACTGTGCACAATCTCAAAGGTTGTTCCGAAATTAACTTTCAACCCCCAATTTTCACTTAAGCCAAATTAATAGGTAGAGGCTATAATTATTATCTTATACAAACAACGCTGGTGCCGGCATCAAACGAAAATCTTTGGCAACTTTCGCATAACTTCTAAAGCAAATTAGGTCGGCTTGTGTATGGTAATTATACAGGGTAATGTTACAATGTGCTTCTTAATATAATAATATACAATTGTCTTAACGTAATTGTAACTTTGTATGGACGAGCTTAACATAAGATAAATTAATTGTAAAAACCCCGTTAATGTAATTATACTAATAATATTTTAAATCCTCGTTCTTAGCCCCTCTAATTTACACACCAAAAATATGATTGATTATATTACAATATCTTCAAAAACCTGCTTTTAAATATAGCATACGAGGTGCAAATAAATTTAGTTGTATTAATTGCACTTGTAAAAAGCAACCGTGACTCTGTGACAGACGAGGAAATGAACCCCGTGTCTTACGCTATCCGGGCGTATGCTTATACCACTCGGCCGAGGGGTAAGTTTGTAAGGTGACAAAACACTATAAAAACAAAAATAAACTATAAAAGTTGTAACATCGTTACTAATAATATATTATTATCACTTACTGGCGGTACAGAACATCAACATGCTCAACATAGACCTCTCTGAATGACTTATTCATTCATCCATATTGCATAATAGCTAAAATTGTTTTATGCTTTATATAAGAACTTCTCCAGCTAGCACTTGTTGTCATGGATGTTTTTTTGTGTTTAAGTATTTATAGGAGACGCCCCCGTCATAATTGTTGTCTGGTATTCATTAGTAACACATAAAGGAAATTCCTTACTTCGAAACCATGACAACTGTGTGTTGTCTGGCGCATATTTATAAGCAGTCAGTCAGAATGTTTAAAACCATTTTTAACTCGTCAAGTATGTGTGAACGAGACACAATAGAAATTCCATTATTATGCGACTCCCGGGAGTCATTTGATACCTGACTGATTAAATTACACTTGTAAGACGTACAATTATTTGGTACCACTACTCACCGCTAGATGGCGTTGGATATACATTGCCTCGCTAATGCTCTATTCATAGTCTCGCTAAAGAGACCCTAGTGACCTAGGAGTGGCATTCAAGCTATCAATTATAGCTCACCCATCGGTTGTATGTAAATCATGGAAGTTCTGAAATAAAATCCATAACTGCTCTCTTAAATAACATTCGCCCTATATGCCGTGCTTAGTCATATTCGTAATTCTGTTCTGAATATTAAACAAATACGCGTTGTTCTTACAAAATTACAGGCTTTAATTCAACTACGGTTTCAAAGGAAAAGTTAAAAATGCTGACTTCGTAGGCTTTGATGTTTTTTCATTCCATTAATTTCATTTGTATTAGGCTTAAGTTTAACCTTGTAACGCAAAATAAAAAAAAATCTCTTTTAATTTCGCAATTTCGACGTTAATTTTTTTCCGTGAGTGAGACAATATTAGAAAACCTCTACTTTGAGCTTTGTACGGATGGTGGTAATAGCAATATTAAGAAAAATGAATCGAGGTTGAATTACGACAGCCAATTGAATAAAACTCAGCTGTTGCTAACCTAGAAATTATGAGCAAATATTTTCTAGGTACGTATTGCGATGTTGCTTCGACAGTTGAGCAGCCCTGCTTTTGAGCGGATTAGCAAATGCGTATTGGGTTTTCGAACAATCCATTCAACAAATAAGCGTGGGATAGTACTACACGATTGAGTGTAATATATATACTTAAAAAATATATTTTAAGTTGCATTTCAGAAGTGCCTGGATTAAAGTAAGATCGCTATATGCCCCTTGTACTAAGTTTTCCTAGAATTACCTCTTACCAAACCAACACTGGTTCAAATTCATGCATTAGTGAGCTCTATCTGATACGTCAAGTTTGTTACACAATTTATTAAAAAAAGCAAGCAAGTAGCATGGAAGTTGTTTCTTATAAATGAAGAAGGCATTTTTTATTTCTTTATTTATTTCCTTTACACACACACCCCTCCGCTAATCCGCACTGAGCCTGCGTGGTGGAGTATAGCTCATACTACCTCACATTTGAGGTAAGGCCTTTGCCTAGCAGTGGGATGCTAACAGGCTAACATAACGTAACTTAACTATTTATTTCCTTAGCTTTAGAGAGCCTGGAATTAAGTATTGATTATCCGAGATGACGCGTCTAAGATAAAAGGGTTAATCCATTAGTCATGGAATATTAGGACTAGCTGCTATTTTTATTCCAGACTTAATCAGTCAGGTATCAAACGACTGCCGGGAGTCGCATAATAATGGAATTTCTATTGTGTCTCGTTCACACATACTTGACGAGTTAATGTATTGATTTAAAAATTTAATTTAAGTTTCAGTTGGAGATAATTCTAGATATTATGTCAAGTAGTGAGTCATATCCAATTAGTTTGCCCCGGCATCGCTCACCCACGATATTGCGCTAGCTTTTAATTATGGCGAGTGAATTAACGCGATTACGCGGCCCAAGTGATTTGTGCTTGCACTGACTAACATTCCTGTCAGAATGTTAGTATTAGCACACCCTACTTTCACTGTATGTCGTTCCTGTGGTGAGAATCTCAGATTCATTAACATGCTTACCTGCCCATCTGCATTCTCATCATCCACCCTTTAAGTAGACCGTTGTTATTTGTCTAACGCCCGCGTATTGTTTGGCGTGCATTTTGGAGACACTTTTTTCATCATCATCATTTATAGCCCTTATTCCCAGTTCATCTGGGGTCGGGTCTCCTAGTACATCTGCGCAAAAGAGCTCTGTTCTGGGTTGTCTGGGTAGGTAGGTTATCTCGCTTTAGATCTCTCAGCACATTGGCTAGCCAGGTGGCGGGTGGTCTGCCTCGGCCTCTGGGTTTGTTCAGGATATTTAGGGCTTTCCTAACTGGATGATCTACTGCTCGCCTAATGATATGGCCGTACCATCGCAAGCGACTTTCTCTATTTTTTTCTACTTTGAGAGACCCCCTGATATAGTCATTTCTATCCAACCGGGGTCACCCAAATCTGCATCTAATAATCTATCCAGTTCTGCATGTATTTTTAATGTTTTTTTCTCGGTCAAATAAATGTATTTTCTTTCTTTTTCTTTCTAATCTAAACTATTTTATTATTTGTGGTAAGGCCGGTTATGATTGGCCAAAAGTTCTATAACCGTTTCGTGGTAAGATAAAATATCTGGCATCGTTAGCACACCTACTTGATTGTGAGTACTTTGGTGTACATTATATTCGCTAAAGCCTCACGGACCGATGATAGGACGCCAGCGGTCGTGTTAACAAAAACATTACAAAATAAAACATTATTTTTTAACATTGTTTGTCAACAGATAAACATTTCCGTGAGGAAGACGCACAGCTTTCAATCCACCTCCAAAACCCGTCATGTCCGTTCGTTCAAAGTTATTCCGTATTTTAATTCCTTGTTAGTGTAGTTGCAGGTGTAGAGGCCGTAATCCGAAATCGTTGCGTCCTATTAGCCCGCGATATTACAGCCTTAGCTATTAATTACGACGCGAGTAAATTAATCCGATTACTGACTGCGGGCCAGTGTGATTTGTGTCCGTGTCGCAGGCACATTGTGGACTGAGGTTTTTGACATTTTGACCAAGCTTCTTTATTTGTTAAATAATTGTTTGCGAAAATCTTACCACGCGTAAAGGTAACAGCACTGTATCAACTCTAAGCGTTTAGTATTCTTTGTATGAAACTTCATACTTCAACGCACTTTTATAGGTATAAACTGTGTAACGTAACCAACTCAGATAGTGATCAACTCGGGAACCACTCTCGACCAGCGGTGCATGCGTTGTAACGCACTTACGAGTGACCCGATGGTTGTCAACTATACGCCCACCCTGTCAAAGGGTTGTCATTCAGAAGAATAACTGAGATAGATTGTAACAAACGCGATCCGAAGTGAAGCGTTCGCTATCCGGTTCCGATCCCGTGCCGACGCGTTGCTGATCCCTTTACGTAACGTGCTTCCGTATGGTTGACGCCTAGTTGGTGCTGTTCCCGTCATGGGTGGTCGAAGCATATTTACCATAAAATAGAGAGCAAAATACAATAAGCCGATTGGGAGATGAGACTCGATTGCAAAAATTTTACTTTGATTATGAAAAAGGTCACACGAGAAATGGTATGTTATGGTGGTATAGTAATGTAGATTCGATTTTGATGACACCTGAAAAAAATAACATAAATCTGCAGATTTATTCAGCTTAAGAATGTATCGGCAAAAATGTGTTTCGCCTATAATGCATTATAACTGCGACAACCAAACTTGGACATTTTGTTTCACGACAATAAACATATGAGTATACAATACAATTCAATATACGGCTCAAATCAACAATGACAAAGCTCAGCTTACACACACATTAACATTCTCATAACCGTTACAACACACTGGTCCGACATGGCCCAGTAGTTAGATTAGGGGCAGATTAGCAAACGTCCCGTGTTCGATGAAGACGCATTGCCGGGGATCGACAGGTGGCCGACATGATCGATGTCTCTCCGTGCCGTGTTTGCGACACTAGAAGGCAAAGATTAAAAGATAACAGGAGTCATATAGCTCTGAATGTAAGGTTTCAAAACTACCCGTTAGGAATGAAGGAAGCTACTTGGAATCAGTAATAAATCAACTTTCATTCTTGCGATAACCTGGTGATAACATAATAAGTGCATAACGCCCGTATCTTTTTTAGAACACTAAATGTACTTCTTTTTACCGTCGCAAGCCGTTGCAGTAACTGCATAAACTTTCAAAATACTCCATTTTCTGAGAATGCACCAAAGCGTTTTAATTGTTACAAGTCGAACGAAGTAGATTTGTTCCATTTGTCCAAAAGTAGAATAGCTTTTATGCCTCGAACGTACGCGCCCGAGCGGCGATTCGAAGAATAAGTTAAATTGGTACTTGGAAGACAGTGTGCTGTTTAAAATTATCTTTGCTTCTCTTCAGAGAATAACAATGTGGAGAAAAATTTACTGTAGTATGCATTGGTAAGGTACACAACAATAATTGGGTATGCTCGTTACTATTTGTGTATCGGTTTCATACCAAAACTGCTGCACTGATTAAGCATTTTTTCTTAACGTAGCGTTTCTAAGATCTTTGCGACGAACACAGAAAAGATTTTTTCTCCAAATCTCGGTGCACTGATCAGTATCTGAGTGACTTTCCACCATCTTGATGAAAGAACGTTTGTTCAATATAATTTTTTTCGTTGTTAGGGCTATAGCATATATTATTAAATACCCTGTAACATGAAAAAAAATAGGAAACAAAACTAGTGTTGACCAATGTTATGAGCATTTTTTATTTTAGAATTAACTCTGTTCAACTTTAAATTGGCTTTAAAATATTAATTTTCTAATACATTTGAATTATCAAATCACACTCGTAGGTATAAAACTTTTAAACCTGCTCTATTTAATCAATCTTTGATTTCCACTTGTACTTTGGTCAACTGTTTGTATCTATCAAGGATTATTGTGTAAATTTAGATTATCTTAGATTAATATATCACCAAAATAATAGGTACCATTCTCCTATAACAAACAGTTAAAAAACAATATAGGGTTTTAATACAAATGTTAGGTCAAAAAAATACTGAAAGGACGAGTCTAACTTTTTCAGGCACCAAGGGTTTTCCACTTCACACATTGTGCCTACATCGTATTATTGTCTTTTCATAATAATGAGAGCAAACAAAAAAGTGGCTCCCATTTTTTAGGATTTTGAGCGCAAGTCTGACACTTTGTTGGGATTTTTTTTTTGTTTTGCTTGTCAGCTACAGTCATTCAAAAGCAAAAAAGACGTGGTTTGCGTAATGCATAAATGCCTATCAAATTTAGATGCGAAATAATATAATTAAAAAAACGTACGACAGTAATGAAACTGTTTTCAAAATCATTAAATGCTACTCGTATCCTAGTTGCTTTGACCTTGCTAATATGTTTACCAGATTTTAAAAACTTGCACATGATGTTGAGCAATAGTATGTAGTAGCAAGCCTCAAAAGAAAAAAGACATATCAATATTATGAAATTCCAACAATAACACATACACACATGTCTTACTGATGGCCTCCTCTTGTAAAGTGTAAAAACTTACCATTGCATCGATATAATGACTTCAATCTAACCCGACGTCCCTGGGAGAGCAACTCAAATGATAAAATGGCGTCGTTTAAAACACAGGAAAAGCTGAATCTTCATAAAAGTCGGTTGCACATGACACAAGACAGATGGTCAACATTACAGAGAAATGTTGTACATTTACTTGCCCACTTGTGGGTAAAGTGCACTAAAGGTAGAATATCTAGTGTACTTCATGGCAGCTTGTTTTGCGTATTTAGTTAAGTACTAGTCATTTCCAAAAGTAAAGTGCTTTCATTTGTTGCGGAGACAAAAAATATACATCAACACGAAAGGGTCATGAAGCGAGAGAAGTGTTTTATTGTTTTAACGCAGAATTTTGTTACTTTTCATAGTAAAATCTTTCGACGACGCGTTTGGTGTATTGGTTAGCGCTCCTGACTATGACGCCGGCCGTTGCGGGTTCAAATCCCGCAAGGGGCAAATGTTTGTGTGATGAGCACGAACATTTGTACCTAAGTCATGGATGTTATATGTATATATGGGAGACGCCCCCGTCATAATCATTGTCTGGTACTTCGTAACACAAGGATGAAAATTCCTTACCACGAAATCAGACAATTGGTGTGTTGTCTGGCGAATATTATATATATTAATATTATATTAAAAATATATACAGCTAAGAAATGGTCTTAAACCTTTGATGGGTAGAATATGTCCCAATTTTTCATTGGTTTTGGACCCTTAGTCGATGGGATAAATAATATTCAAAATATGTAGTCAATATATTCTACAGTCTAGTTAGAATGATCGTGTAATCTATACACCTAATAACCTATTATTTCAGACTGATGGACTGGACTGACGTCAGACTAAACGTGTTACCATTACCTTAGATATTGAACTGTCTTCTTCATAGCTCAAGTGTAGAGTGTTATGTTATCAATGAGCACATGCATATATATGTTTTACTATTGGTTTCACTTTGATAAAAAAACATCTTATGAGAAGAAAACTGCTCATTTATCAATGAAACTTCTGAGTCGGAAAGCCAATATCTTACGAGACCAAACGTTACAAGACTGAAAACCAACCTCGACTCTCAACGTCATGTCTGAATTTTCTCATTACTTATAGACAAAAGTGTGCCCAAACTTTGCTATCCGAGAAATCTATTAGCAACTGCTCGATGGCATTCAGTCCCAATATTTGTCTTTGGACTGCAGCCACTGTTTGTGAGTTAGACACTTTTCAATTACTCCAAACTTGGGTACGTGACGTAACTCGAAGTACTGGGTTTATGTGCTTTTGGAGACATTAGAGATTGAGCGAGGTTATTAAGTTATTCGAGGGGACAATATATCACTACCGCCTTTCAAATTAATAATTTGTTTTTTTTACTGCGCGTTCTTGAGTCTGGTTTATTAATTCTGTCTTGCACTGGGTGGAAAAATTTACAAATTAACACATCAGTGCATTATCTACCAGTTAAGCGCTTTTGAAATGTTATTACTTTTGCAATGTCCTTTTCTGTTGGTACCAAATTCAGACACTATTTTATTGACACAAGCGTAAAAATATAATTTTAATTATGTGTACGTATTCTTCAGAAATCTTTTGGATAACCATCTCAAATAAAGTGAAAAACTCAACGAACTATTTTAAAATCTAATTTGAATACCGTAAAACACCCCCTTCTACCCCTAATTAGTAATTTTAACAAGCTTAGCGAGCAACTTTGCGTGCACGTCAGAGATAAAGGTCTCTTCCTTACTGGGCGTAATTAGGGGCAGTTAAAATACTATCAATATACTAAAGAATACCGAGACACGATAACGGTAGGGATGGGTTCTGTGTGGAATAAATTATGAGATTGGAGTTGGTGAAATGTAGGCACTAAACAAATAAACACCCTGGCAAAATAATCAGGAAACATCTTCTCAAAAGTAGAAGAAGATAAGTTTGTCAGTCTCTACTGGAAAATCATAGAAACTAACACAAACAAAGATAAAACTTCTTAAAATTTACAATGTTTGACATCATGCATAAAATAATTAATTCAATGCAAACAAAACAATAAAATATTGGCAGAGCAGATTTCTTTCATGGTTACACAAAATTAATGTAACGGATTTAGTACACCAAAAGCCATGGTGACATAACAAAGGGGCGATTTCGTAAACGATAGTTAGCTCAACTAATGGTTAAAAATCGCTACCATTGGTTGATTAAGTGGTGAGTGCTTTGAACTGATATACCTTTACCAATGGTCATTAAAATAGCCATTCCGACCTTCTTTTCAGGTATTTTTTCGTAAAAAAACACGCACAATCGTATAAATTTAACCGATGGTAACGTTTAACCTTAGGTCGAATTAACTGTCAATCAAGAAATCGTTTCTAAACATGCTCTAGTATACATCAATTTCTTAATTTCGTAAGTCACTCACACTCACACTCGGGGTTTATCACAATTTTTTCACGCAACCATTTCCAAGTATTCATTCCATTCCGGAACTATTTTCTGCCGTCAGCGAAATGCTGTTGTTACTTGGCGTATCAAAGCGACGGCAGTGTGAACTAGGGCTAAATCAATTTCGGAGCGATTACCTATCGATTGGCCCAATTCCGATATCACAGGCGCTACGTAAGGAAAGGGTAATGAGCTAGATAATTTTTCGCCCTTTACCCTTGCAATGGGTAAGGTTTATTGGGGTAAGACATAAAGTAATTAAACACCTTTACGAGGTAGTTTAATTGTCTTTGTAAATTTATTGATATATTTGCAATGTTAAAACATATGAATAATAAAAAGTATTTATAAACCTGTGTGGGTCCACTTTAAGGCAATTAAATGTTTCTGATTCTGATGAAATATTTTTAAGCTAATTTTGTAGATAACTATGTAGATACATTAGTATCATTGCTAGGTATTTTTACATTATTTTTCATTAATAACAGTCTTTGAAGCTTACATAAAATAAAGGTACACTTAAATTACAAAAACTCGTATTACTTCATTACTTTCGATGCTACTTAGACTATTTGTACACAAAATGGTACCCAAAACCTGAATACATCTTAACCTTTTTTAGTGCAATGATTTTGAGTGATGTTACCTTACCATGAAAAGGCGGTAACCTTAAAAAGGATCTCGAGTCGTAGCGCCATAGCTCGTAGTATGTGTCATACCACGTTTCGTGCTACGAATCTCTTCCTAGACTACGAAAGACTATTAGAACTTTACACAGAGATTTATGTTGCTAATTTAATTGTGAAAACTTAAAGAAAGAAAGAAAGAAAATACATTTATTCGACCGAGAAAAAAATACATTAAAATAAATACAGAACTAGGTAGACTACTCGAGTCGAAAAGGCACCCGCTCAGCATAAGTCGAGACAGCGGAACGCATACCACGACGCTGATTTTCAGCGGATGCCTTTGTGGGTAAATAAAATAAAAAGAAATAAGAGAAATCCCGATCGACTTGTGTTGCATTTTTCTCCCAGAACTGCACTTTATACAAAAAAATGTTTGAATATGTGTATTAAAATCTATACATATAATAAAATTGTAGAGGTCGAATTTCTGTACAATAAAAGAAAATGCTTAAAACCGAGTCAGGGGGATGTAAGAAGTGCAATGAGACTAATCTAGATTTTTTTCAAATTTCTTATTTCTCTGTTTGTCTGTTTGTCTGTCTGTTTGCTCGCGATAAACTCCGAAGCGACTGAACCAATTCAAATGAAATTTTGAACAGTGGTAGCTTAAGCCATCGGCCAACATTTAGGATACTTACAATACCTGTAAATAAAAGAGTTTCCGTGCGATGGTGAAAAAATCGAACTATAGGTAAAATAAAAAACCTCAGTAGAACAAAACGCACCAAGTGTCACTTCATCTACCATAGGGTGCGTACCACTTGATAACCGCGTATTATATTTAAAAAAAATATGTCTAAAAAGTCATTGTCAAATGTCAAGTCAATATACTAAAACAAACAAAGCTTTCCAATAATTGAATTATTGGAATTGAAAGCATGGAAGATTGCCTAAGTGCAATAGTGATATTAGACATTGATTGTGGCGCAATGGCCTCTCCAGTCTCCAGTATCACGTTGTTGCTGATAGCAGGCCCTGAGTCCATCACCTGTAACACCAAAGTTTGATAAACGGTATGTAGATGACACTTTTTAAATTTTACCCGCCAGTAGTGTTACTGCTTTTCCTAATCACCTGAACTCTGTTCATCCAAAAATTCAACTGGTAGGATTGCAGAATAATTAATTAATAATTGATAAATATACTGAAATGAAGAAGTTAAAAAGATCTTCTTTAAGAGGAAGAGGAGAGGAGGAGGAACGAAGTTTCTTCCAGTTGAATTTAGAAAATCTTCTGTCATGCAGTTCATATTCAGAAATTGAGGCAAATAATAAACAATATTTCTTATCCAGATCATAATCTTAGCCACATAGTCTTTAGAAATGCCACCAATACATAGGTACCACGACCAAAATTTTGTTTCAGAGAGCGAGGGGCATCTATGATAACTGAAATCTGGCTGCTGAGCGTCAACATGTAAGGAAGGTTCTTCCAGTATCATATTGTTGCATTCCCCGTGCCAAGGCTGCTACAGTGGAACAAGAAGATTAAACGATGAATCTTTTTCTATGACATTTGATTAATTATGCAGATTAATCCTAACTTTACATTTTACTATCATTATAGTAAACTAGCAGACCCAGCGAACTTTGTTTCACCCCCCGCCCCGCTAAGAAAGTAAGCAGTTACTTGAATATTTCTTTCATAAGAACCTTCTCCTGACAATAAAAAATTAGCCAAATTGCTCCAGGCGTTGTTAAGGTTATGCGCTTACCAACACATTTTGCATTTCATTTTTATATAATAGATTTTAAAGTAACCGTCTGTCTGTCGTGCTTTCACGCCAAAACTACTTAACCGATTTAAATAAAACTTGGCACACACATAGTCTAGAGCTAATTCTAATCATCTCTAATCTAATTTTTAATGTAAGGGCTCGAAAAGGAGGATAAAAGGTTGTCTGGTAAACACGTAGTTTATAAAAAACCGGCTAAGTGCGAGTCGGACCCGCGCACTGAGGGTTCCGTACCACTCTTTACTGAATTCGGGGTCCACTTACATTCCACCTAAAGATAGTATCACAATATTTTTGACAGCAAACTTTGTTTTTCATAGTGTTTGTATGAAAGACAAAGTTATATTTGCGGTTGATGAAAATGTGTAATATCTCGAAAACTACGGGTTCGATCTCATTCAATTCGGTTCCGTTTTTGCCATTCGGCTACGTAACCCTAAAAATGTACTTTAATAAACTTTTATTAATACTTTATATCTTGCGTACTCATACTAATACTAAAGTATCTTATTTGTAAAATCATTAGCCATATTCAAAAATTCTACCCAAAGTTACTATTCCACGCGGACGAAGTCGCGGGTACAGCTAGTCTATAATAAAATACCAGAAAATATTAAAACACTGGGTCCAATATTATTTAAAAAGAAATTGTTCGAATGGCTTTTAGAATGTAATTTTTATAGTGTTAAGGAATTGACTAAATAATATGACTTTAAAATAATATAATAATAATCTATGAAATAATATTAATAATAATGTTCTCTATCTACTTATAAATTTTACATGCCATACAATGGCGAGACATGTCGATTATTTATTTTCATCATAATGTATCCATCTTATGTACCGTGTCTCAAAGTAAATAAATGATTTGATTTGATTTGATTTGATTTGAATAAACACAGTGCAATTGAAATCATTGTGGTGAAAGCCTGAAATACTACCTTTCAAAAGCTACAATGTTGAGGCGTTATTGATTACACTAATATATTACTCGCATGGCTATTGAGATAGGCCATATCAAGCTTGTACAAACAGGTTACTATTTCTTGTTTATTTATTGAAATTCAGTGAATGTCATGCATCACAAGTAGCACGAGGGAATAACCAGAATATCTCAATTGCATTTCTAATAAGAATATCACCATGTTCAATATATAAATTACTAGCGATCCCAGCGAACTTCGTTTCGCCCCCAGCCCCGTCCCACCCCGGCCCCGTTTTATGTGAATTTTCTATGCTATAAACCTCACGAAGCCCGAGACCTTTCCAGCGAATGCAAAACCGTGGAAATCAGTTCGTGCGTTCTGGAGTTATAGCTTCAGGAAGGAAAACCCGACTTATTTTTATATAGTAGATTGGCACCCAAAAATGCCAACATTTGCGTAATTATTACATCACCTACCACCATATCCTCTACCTACAGACGCTACGTACGAGCGGACTGCATCACGCTAACCACTTTTCAACTTAAATCGCTTATACACACAACGTAAAAACGAGTGCCTCCAAAAAAGGACGACGCGAAGTGCAAGCGATTTTTACTCTTTTGGTGGCTAGGCGGTTGTGACCTGGATAGTATATCTTGGTTTATCTAATTCATAAATCACATAAGCGACACACAGCACTCCCTACAGATTGCAGGCGCTAGTCACGCTGCCTTGACTGCAGAATTGACGAGAGGTCACTTAGGGACCGATGCTGGTATTGAATTCAAAGAATATTTAAATGTCAATTTAAAAAAACCGGTTAAGTGCGTGTTGGACCCGCGCACTGAGGGTTCCGTGCCACCCTTAACTGAATTCAGGGTCCACTTACTTTCACTTAACGAAAACATCACAATATATTGCGACAACAAAAATAACTTTGTTTTTCATAGTGTTTGTATGAAAGACAAAGTTATACTTGCGGTTAATAAAAATGTGCAATATCTCAAAAACTACTGGTTCGATCTCCTTCAAACCAATTTTGGTTGCAAGTTTTTGTTGAGATCTACATCACATTTTTTTTTCAAAATTTTCACTTTCTTAGTTCAAAAGTTAGATGGGGGGGGGGGGACGCCCATTTTACCACTTTGAGCGTCTATATCTTAAACCTTACACTTTTAGAAAAATTGATTTTAGAAACCTCAACATCATTTTAAAAGACCTATCCATAGACACCCCACACGCATAGGTTTGAGTAAAAAAAAATATTTAGGTTTTAGTTTCATGTATGGGAGCCCCCCCTTAAATATTATTTTTTCTTACTTTTTGTATCTGAATCGGAAAGTGGTCAACAAAATACACCTACCTACCAAGTTTCAGCTCTGTGATGCTTATAGTTTCAGAACAAAGTGGCTGTGACATACGGACGGACAGATAGACAGACAGACAGACAGACAGACTTGACGAAACTATAAGGGTTCCGTTTTTTGCCATTCGGCTACGGAACCCTAAAAAGCATAATAATCGTATCCTCCATCCGATTTTGGTAATGGCGGCCCCTCTCAAAAGAGATAGGCCAGGTACGCATGAGTTGTAGTGCCCAGATGTGGACTGTGTGTGACTCTCATTAATTCAGTTCATAAAACAAACATTCATACCCTACATAGATTTCTAAAAACACAACCCCTCCTTTTAGCTTTGTCTTAGTTCGATAGTACCTATTTTAAGATTTACTGGATTTAACGGCACATCATGTTTCATCTAATTCATAATGTCGTTTTCGCTTTCGCTTATGTCGTTTATGTCTTCCTATTCACATAAAGTACCCCTTCCTATAAACCAATAATTTATTTACCCAAAGGTTGTCTGGAAGAGATCGCTTGTAGCGATAAGACCGCCTAAATTGTACATTTCCTTTAAACAAATTTGTAAATTCACTAATGTTGTGTGCAATAAAGAGTTAATCTATGTATCTATCTAGGGTAGACACTGAGGTCAAATCAGATTGGTCATGCTGGGACCGATGTTTTCAATATAAAAGTGTTAGGTAACATTTTCAGGGGTGGGTTTTGATGCTAAAGAACCTTTTAGGTGATCAGAAATCATCAGAGTACTTCTTAACCGTCTTTTATCTTTATATCCAATTCATGTCGTTTTATACAATACCTATGAGTAAACCAACCAACGTTACGAAGAGTAATGTAACATTCGCATCGAGCGTGTTACGCATCAAGCATGTTACGCTGTATTCTAAAATCGGCGTAACATGCTCGTCATAACTCTTTACAAAACCGCGTAACAGTAAAAAAAAATTCGCCAAAAAACCGACGAGCAACGAGTGGCTGCACGAATGTGTAATATGTTAGATTACACCTTGTGACGTTGTTCAGTACCCACCATAATAAAAGCATAGTTTTTAATAAAATACAAAATTCATTTATTTACACATAAAAAAAGGTAAGTACTTACATCAAAGTCATGGGTAAATAATTTTGTTACCAGCCCACTCACAACATTAAATTAAATACATACATTGAGCAATTAAAACTAAAACTATGAAGTTAATATTTACATGTTTGATATACAACAACAAACAATATTTTTTACTCATTTCAATTTCACTAACTAAACAAATACCGAGAAATATTAATTCTTGAAACGATGCCATATTATGGCTACCAAAATATCAGATCTATGTTGTTAGGGTTCCGTCCTATAATAACTATTTACCTATACCGCTGAAATTTTCACACATTGTGTATTTCTGTTGCCGCTATAACAAAAATGCTAAAGGGTGGCTCCCATACCAAAAACGCGATTTTCTACCCTTGTTGCTCGATAACAAATATTGCAACAGGTACCTAGGCACTTGGAATATTCACCTATGTTGTTAACCTATTCAAAGGTATACCTATTACATACACGTATTGTAAAGTAAAACTAGTTTCTTTACTCGTTCATTGACACAATCAAAAGATCAATAGAATGGTTACCCTAGCAACCTGGTCTATGAAGAGATATGTCAGAGACATGACAGAACCCTTTGTGCGCGATTCCGACTCGCATCATGGTTATTGTTTTTTTAAACAATAACCAAGACCGAGTATCAATAACAAGTGAATCAGTATTATTAGTAAACATTAACTGACCTTTCTTTATACTATTTTATACCTACTTTGGAACTTTGATATTCCAGAGGTGATTAAAATACCCTTAAATTAAAATAGCTTTGGACTCCGGTAACCATACTGAATAATACTTCACACAAAAAATATAATTAAAAGATGAAATAAGAAACCAAAAATTGCGCACGGGCGGGACTCGAACCAGCATCTTTCTGGCTTACCGGGCCAAACTGCTCTTACAATTGAGCTACCGTGCTGTCGGTCCGACCGCTGCCGCCCGTGCGCAATTTTTGGTTTCTTATTTCATCTTATAAGAATACAAATATTACACTGTGAGTGTTAATAAAACATTCTAAACCAAAAAATATCTTCCGCACCTCACACTTTGACTATTACATACAAACATTTCACTTACACCTAAATCACACTGGTCATAATCTTAGGGTCATAACACACGGAGGGCAGTTAGCTGACGGCATAAGTAACGGCAGCCGTCTAATATGTGTGACAACAAACCTCAATACTTTTGGTTCCATTTACTAGTGGTAACAGGATGATTTATATAACCTTAATTACATATCGCACCCAACGATTTCGGTCCACATTTCTTTTACGTACTGCTAAGATGTGGAATTCGCTGCCGGCAGAAGTGTTCCCTGGCAACTACAATTTGGACGTTTTCAAGAAGAGAGTGACTAGGCAGACGTGGTCCATCTTAGGCTACATTGTCACTTAAAATCAGGTGCAACCGTAGCCAAATGTCTCGCTATCTATTATAAAAAATGTATATATATTTTTAAATTAAGCAACCAACCCAGCTATTTTAGTATACTAGTTATAATCTTATGAGTGAAAATAGTTTTGATGTATCTAAAACACCATGATACAAAAAATTGGTAAACCCTTTTAAAACGCTTAAACAAATATTTGTGACCATGCAAATACATTCTTTCATTACTAGTAGAGCAATCTTCATTGGTCCAGCAAGATCTTTTGGCAAAAATTAATACCGCTCATTGTAAACCAACTTAAAATCGTTCGTGAGCGGTAAGACTAACCGCTTTTTGACAAGAAAGTAAGCGTAAAATTTTAATTAACTCCTAATTAGTAATTAAGCCAGCTATGATTCTAGTTTTGATTGACTAGTTGTTTGCGATGATTCTTGAGATTGGTCTGTTCTCGGAGTTTCTCTTGAATAAACTGAAAAAAAATAAGATTCGAGTATTAATAAAATTTTCAGAATGTTGACGAGGAAAGGAATATTTTTGAATTAATAGAAAATAGACGGGGAATATAACGGGAACGGGGGTATGATAGAAGTAAAGAGGAGAAGAGAAAGACCTAGGAGAGCGAGCTCGTTCGATCGTTTCTGGGCGAGCTCGTTTCATCTTCGACTCCGTCTTAGTCGCACTTGGCTTGGTCTGGAGTCAAGAGCAAACCCAGACCACGGGGTCTCATTCGGAACATAGGTTTCATAGCTTGTAAATTTTCTCGATAGGTGGCGCTACCTGTCTGGCCATCGGTGAAACGGTTTATTAATTTGGATTAAAAACCTAAAATACATGAAGATAATATCCAAAAAATATGTAAATAAATATTTTTAGCCGTTTAAAACAGATAAAACTTTATACTACCCAATTTTATCTCAAAAAGTAAAAATGTTGTAAATAGCATAAAAGCACACATAAAAGCATGCTAAAACGACAAAGAGCCCTCTGTCGGTATATGATAAAACTTTGCGGCATATTTATGAGGTGGTAATAGATGGCGCATTTTGTCCATTGATTATAATGCAACTTTAAAAACTAAGCAAGTACGAATTAGATTATGCAATTTATTTTTATTTCGGTAAAAGCTCAGGCAGACATCGATAGGCCACTGGCGGTGGAGTAAACAAAATAATGTTGATAACCGCATCCGTGAGCGTTTAAATTAAACATTGGTAGGTTTATTATAACAATAGGATATAGGTAAAATATTTAAATAGTTTATAACATTCTAAGATTTCTGAACATCATCATCACATGAACATAAATAACCAAACACAATTCTAGCACTTTCCGGTTTTCGCCGAAACTTTGCACAGATTTCATGATTGGCGTCGACTGTTTTTAAACGTTTGCAGTTTACAAAATGTCAAAGGTTATTGCACAATGATAATTGATAATATTGATTGATAAAAATAACTGTTTAATCGTCATCACTACGACGTTGGTTTTGTTGTCAATGATGAAGATTTAGGGTGACCATGACTAACAGTTTGGTAGGACAAATAGGATTTTATTTCAGAAATTAAGCATGATGACAATGATAACAACAAAGACTAACTTGTTAAACATGTGCTTCTACACTAAGATGTCCCTTAGTGCTAACGATTTCATAAAAATATGTATAATCCGTTTATTTTTGCTCGTCGAATGTTGTAAACATTTTTTCTTTTAAAGAATATCATTTAACGAAATCAGTAAAAAAAAGTAACATTCATTAACTATTTGATTTAAAAAGATCTCAAGTGTTCAACGATAAATTACCTAATGCAGGTTGTGATTGTTCCGTTAAAAGAATGATTTCGTTAAAAAGAAATGTCAACATTGTTTACAATATTCGACAAGCAAAGAAAAACTGACGTATCATCCAAACACTGACCGCGCCATAAGTTGCTTAATATCGGTATTAACACGTTCCGGGACACTACTCCAGACACAATAGATGTTTTATTGTTTTCACGCCTGTAGGCGGGCACTGTCCCGGAACGTGTTAACACCAAAGCGCTACCACCACTGCGCTACCACCACTGCGCTACGAGCGAGCACCTCTTCTTTCTATTTTGGTATCATAATATAATCATAATAAAACATTTAAATCACTCAATGTTATGAATGTTTTCAGATTGACAAAAGCAATTACTCTGTCACACTTCCAAGCGTCATCCGGATACCAGATTCGATGGTCACAATAGCATTGAAAGAGGTGCATAACCAAAAAAAAATTTTTCTACAGAGATTATCTATAGTTCTCGTTTGAGAATCTAAATTTTTTGTAATTCACTGTAGCAAACGTCTTTCAAGTGACTATTATCACGCGGTCACACATGTTGTATTTGCACTGCCTTTAATCACTTTTTCCAGACACGAATTTGCTACTTGACGCCATTTTGTTTTGCTCAGCCGTGGCACGAAAAAGAACTAAATTTAAAAAAAAAACGGCATTATGCATACTGCGTTTAAATTTTACCTACATGAAATGTTGCGGCATTTCATAAAATTCCGCCACTTTTGATTTACATTTCTATCGCCGCTTATATTATTATGCCGTGGCATATTAATAATGTGGGGAGGCCTATGTTCAGCAGTTGACGTCTTTTGGCTGATAATGACGATGATGATTATTATATTATATTCTTTCTTTATTGCACTTATAAGATGTACGGACAACAGCACGTCAAGCTAAACACTGTGGTATCTTATGCTGTTGGAATAAGGGCTATTTTTAAACAAAAATGTATAGTCTGATGTGCTGGCGACTGTACAGAAAATACAAGAAGTCACCATGTGAACAAAGGTGGGCTTATCCCTAAAAGAGATCTCTTCCAGTCAACCCATAGGTGTTGGAAATGAAATAGTTGCGGTTATTGGCAGTAATATAATGCCACAATGAGATTATTTTTCGTTTAGTTAGTATAAAAAAAATATAAACATGTTTGTTTATCTGCTTAGTAGGTACCTGGGTGACCTAGCTTTGCTGTATTTTATTTAAGACTAATAAGACTAAGGTTTTTGATAAAGGGCACCCAATAATAGTTTTTCTCGTTTAGCAGATAATGCGTAGATAGATTATTGGCGATGCAAAGATTATCCACGCCTTTAGCGGTGACAGGACACGTTCGTAAATTGCCCCAGAGTCGTTTAATGTTTGATTAAAGAAAAGCATTAAGAGACTTGACTATATCATTTTGCAAAAAATATATTGAATTTTTTATACAATATTGTTAATTTACTTTGCTTTTATCTAGCGGCATATAAATCTACAAAAAAATAGGACAACTATTGAATACAATTTCCTGTCCCCAACAATTGTTGTTTGGCAGAAAATAGCGGTTTCGAGCACTTACAAGCAAACTGACGACCGCTTAACGAAATGGCATATTGTGTCATACTGTGTCATGTGGCAGTTAGTTAAATAAGTAAGCGCTCGCAATCGCTATTTTAAGAAGGAAGATGACGTTTGCCTCCCATGGGTACTAACCTTTAAACCTACCAACCTCTTCCTAAAACTTGAAAAAAAACTGTGACAAGGAACTTCTTTTCGTTGGCTATTGTTTGCGTCATCGTAATTTTCACGCGTCACGCACCCTAGCGGGGCAGTTTTCTATGTTTAAGTTTTGGTGGCCTAGATTGCGGGTTTTCGACACAGATGGCGCTATGATCTAGAAATACCTGTGCAAGAGATTGAACCCACACAATTTATTTCGTTTTATGTGAAAACCCCGCTATTTACGGCTTATATTACTTTATATTATTTTAAAAGGCGAAGAAACGAACCCATAAAATTAGTTTTGGTCGTGACGCATGGATTTTTACTTTTAGGGCAACAATGTATGGCGCGCCGACCGCCTCCTTTAGAAGCTGACAACTTTTTTTAGTCAGTCTTCTATAATACAATTATTACCTGCCCGCCACTAATTAAAAGTTAATAGTTTTAAAGAAATGTTTGTCGTGTCTACAGTTCTATTAATTACTCTTCGACCATGATCATCACAAGCCCATCACCTCTTTTCAATATACTTGTAAAAATATAATATTTACTATGCATGAAACAAATAGTAATATTTTTTACTCCATCGTAGTACCTATTTAACTATACTTTAAATCTGCCCTTATAAAATGTTTTATCTAATCGATGATTTCTATAAAGATGCCGTACACCATGACACTCTTAACTAAATTCGGGATCTACTTACTTTTACCTAACGAAAACATCACATTTGTGACAGCAAAAATATCTTAGTTTTTAGTGTTTGTATGGAAAACAAAGTGATATTTGCGGTTGATAAAACTATGCAATATCTCAAAAACTACTGTTTAGATCTCATTCACACCAATTTTTGTTGAAAGTTTTTGTTGAGATCTAAATCATATGTATATTTTTCAAAAATTTTACTTTCTTAGTTCAAAGGTTAGAAAGGGGGGTGGGACGCCCATTTCACTACTTTGGAAGCGTCTATATCTCAAACGTTAAACTATTGTTTGAAAATGTTGCAAATTTTTCGTTTATTTTTTGAGTTATGAAGTTTTATATATCTAAGCATCGAAATCATTAACATATCATATTTTTTATCCAATTTCAAATTTCAAATCAACAAAATATTTGGGAAAAAATAAATAACTTAATGAGTAGGAGTGGGAATAACTGCTTGAATTCGCCAACATAATATAACACACTAATAAATAAAATGTAAATTTTAACGTTATAATAATATTAGTCTTGCTGGACTGTTATGCTATTTTACTGGTACTGCAAACAGAAAAGTGTTATTTTTATTACTTATCGTCGATCTGATATGTTAACGAATTACTGCAACCAAAAACCTGTCTTACTGCACTGACTTAAAACTCAATTTTAAATGTCATGGAATGTGTTATTTTTATTAGTTATTGTCGATCTGTTATAATATCGAATTACTGCAACCAAAAACCTGTCTTATTGCTATGACTTAAAACTCAATTTTTAATGTCGTAAAAAGTGTTAAATCCCAAAGGTTATTTTTATTAGCTCTATCTATCGGTTATGTTATCGAATTACTACAACCAAATACCTGTCTTATTGCCATGTCTTAGAACACAATTGAAATGATAATAATTAATTTCATTTCTTTGTCGCACCGTCCACAATCATTTCTGCTTAGCCCAAAGGTATGACTGGTAGAGAATGCCATATGGCGTGAACTTTACGAAAACCAAAACGGATAATTTAATCTTATTTAATATCTTCATTGGTTTTAATTCGTCCTATGCGCAAATCAGACTTTATTTCTGATTACTGAAACCAAGTCCAAGGTTTGACGTAAACGTTGTTAAATCATGGTTACCCTAAAAGTATAACTAACGTCGAAAATTGAACGAGTTGTCATTTTCCTTCGGCATTTTGCAAAAGCTGCAAGCGTATAGGTATATTATACAGGGTGTTTCATGTAACGTGTCAAGCCGATGCGTGGTAATAGGTGAGTACCATACCTATCCATTTCACCCCCATGTATGTTAGACAGATATTTATAGTTTAGGAGTTATAATTTTTTTTCGATATTTTTCATGATGCACCTAGACGATATCCTTAAAAAATTATAACTTTTTTTTGGGTCCACTTTTCTCAGATATTTTGATCTCAATAGAATGCCCATTATTTGCAATATTATGAGTAAAATAATCGCCATCCTAACTTAGACACAAGATACAAAATTATTGATCGATACTAAAAAATATTGCATTAAGCAGAACCGAATAGAATTTTCAACATAAATTTAAAAATATAAAAAAGGTTTTCCATAGTTTCTGACTAATTTTAAAAACTGCTTGACTTCATAAACTTTCATTACAATACAAAAAACGATCTACTTAATGGGTAATTTTTAGCTTAAATCGGCCGTTGAATGTGGCATATCGGAAATATCTTGATTTTCATAATTTTTATTTTTATTGTTACCTTTGCATATTTTTATCAAATCTGATATTAAGTGTCCCTCTATGTTTAAATAGAGCTCATTTGATAACAAGTACATACATTATGTACCTACTACTATCTTTAACCATGACCATATGAGTTAATGAGGGATCCAAAATTTTACTTACATTGCACTCAAATTTCGTACTTTATTAACAACAAATAAACAAGAAACAATTGAAACTAAGATATGCATCGTAAAAATAATCTACAACCAATCACAAACTAAATCATTTTCTTGTGGCGTGGGATAGCTATACTAATCCTTTAAGGTAGGGACTAGCAATCACTAATAATTATTGGCAGTAGCAGCATTTTATTTTGGCGCAATCACATAATCACTAACTGCTCCAGCTTTGAGGGCTGAGCCCGACCCAAAATGAAAATTCTGCTTGGGCAAAAAGCTAAAGCTGGCTAGTTCTTAGCTCAAAGGATTAGTTTAGCTTTCCCAAGCCTCAAGGAAATGATTTAGTTTGTGAATAAATGGGTTGTAGATGATTTTGATGATGCATGTCTTAGTTTCAATTGTTTCTTGTTTATTTGTTGTTAATAAAGTACGAAATTTGAGTGCAATGTAAGTAAAATTTTGGATCCCTCATTAACTCATATGGTCGTGGTTAAAGATAGTAGTAGGTAAATAATGTATGTACTTGTTATCAAATGAGCTCTATTTAAACATAGAGGGACACTAAATATCAGATTTGATAAAAATATGCAAAGGTAACAATAAAAATAAAAATTATGAAAATCAAGATATTTCCGATATGCCACATTCAACGGCCGATTTAAGCTAAAAATTACCCATTAAGTAGATCGTTTTTTGTATTGTAATGAAAGTTTATGAAGTCAAGCAGTTTTTAAAATTAGTAAGAAACTATGAAAACCGTTTTTTATATTTTTAAATTTATGTTGAAAATTCTATTCAGTTCTGCTTAATGCAATATTTTTTAGTATCGATCAATAATTTTGTATCTTGTGTCTAAGTTAGGATGGCGATTATTTTACTCATAATATTGCAAATAATGGGCATTCTATTGAGATCAAAATCTCTGAGAAAAGTGGACCCAAAAAAAAGTTATAATTTTTTAAGGATATCGTCTAGGTGCATCATGAAAAATATCGAAAAAAAATTATAACTCCTAAACTATAAATATTTGTCTAACATACATGGGGGTGAAATGGATAGGTATGGTACTCACCTATTACCACGCATCGGCTTGACACGTTACATGAAACACCCTGTATATAATTGACAACACCATTAACTTAATGAAAACAATGGAATTAAGTACAAATTTGGTGCGCCATATCCACACCGGCCACACACTGGTTTAGCCGCCGACTCTTGCTAATCTGTAGCTGCCGGGCGTAATAATAAGATTTTAGCAGTCTACTAGAATGAAGAATAAAATCATTTTTAATTAATTAGAAATTATTCCAAAGAAAACTGATTTCCTTCATAGGTAATGCCGGCTTAATAACAAACATGAACATGAAACATGAGTCAAAATTACATGCATGAATGTGAAAATCAACTCAAATATCAATACATTAAAGAATACATAAATTACATAGACGTTTTATAACATTTCTGCTTGCACTGTCGAAATAATAATTCGGCGCGCGGCGTGAGACTAGCGTGGGATCTCCTCGAGACGAGAGGTCACGCGAGCCGGGCGAGCCGTGCAACAGCCTCGCTCTGTCTCGCTCTTGCAGTACCTACTAAACTAACCAATCTATCCGTACTCTTTACTCTCACAATGGGGACTGAAACAGAACTACTGAGAGAGCCGTATTGGACGGTCGTTGTGCTAGTGAACAAAAGATAAGGAGGAACTTGATTTCTGAAGTACAAATTGCATTCATTTAGGAAACCTACTCTACTTTTACATGATGATGACGAAACGCGACGTTTTCATTTAATTTATATTTATTGATACACACAACAAATTGTTATTATAACATATAAAACATTTCAAATTATTTATTGTATTAGTTTTAGGACATATTTTATAATATCTGGATTTTGTTGAAAAGAAAAGAGAAAAAAGTTCAAAATACTGATAAAAACAAAAACAACAAAAAAAGAATGTGCAGTACTGGGATTCGAACCCGCGTGTTTTATATCCGAGGCCGCCTTTCTAATCCGCTGCGCCATCGTGTCATGAACAATGGTAGCGAAATTTACCTTTGAATTTTAGTTACATTATTTTTACCCTTTTTTAGTGCTACAGCCACTACAGCAATGAGTTTAGCGCCATCTATTGAGATACTAAACACGTAGACTAGTTGCGAGCAATCGACATGCTTTTTCCGTGAATCCAGTACACGTAGCGCCATTTATTGACGTGTTGAACACATGAACTAATTGCGAGCAATCGACATGCTTTCCGTGAAGTCCATCAGTCTACGTAGCGCTATCTACGGCTTTTTACATAGCCCTCTCAATACTTAAATTTAGCCCGGAGATATTAGCCCGTTACGGCGGAACCGTTTTCTTGTATGAGATGAGGTATCTGTACTAGTATTATAATATCTGTGCCCAGACTAAATAAATAAATAATAGGATAAGTTATTTTGACCAAGGAAAGGAAAAAGTCAGTGTGACGTCGTTCAAAAACAAAAGAATGGCGATTACTCCGCCGATAAGAGCGCAGCTCTTAAGTTCAATACAACACACATTCATTTTTATGTGCTCGTAGTGCAGTGGTGGCAGCACTTTGGTAGAGATCACCGAAGTTAAGCGACCTACGGCGCAGTCGTGATTGGGTGGGTGACCTTTCCGACCGTATAAGTGTCGTATATCACAAGCATCTCCGTGCACATAAACACAAATTATGCAAAAAAAAATGAATTATCATGGAATTTAGGGGCAATTCTCACCAAATCTTTTGAGCAGTATTTTCTCTATTCCGTGAATGGGTGATTCGAACACCAAACACACTATTGCACCAAAGAAGAACGTCAGTATCACGTGAGAAAGAACATATTCAATCTGAAATAAAAATAACGTTCATCAGTATTTAAAAAATGGCTACCGTCAGATGTTGAAGATAAAGTTCTGCCGTGATGACTGTTAATTACTCTCTCTCTCTCTCTACTAACTTAGTTGTTGTAGAGTTCGACATCCTTGTTAATTGCCATAAAGTACTTAAGTTGTACAGCATTGACTATTGGGCATTTACCGTTTATTTACTGTATTAATTAAAGTAAATAAAAATTACATCCAGTAACTGACTTAAGTATAAATACTTACCAATGAATATGTCGTGACGTGTAGAGGGTGCCTTAGCTGCCCCATGTAGAATAGCTCGACGAGACCATTTACTAGATACGCGCAGTAAGTCAGTCTCGCGAAGGGAACGAGCACCTTCCAAGTAAGGATTTTGTTTAGTATACCTGAAATCATGACAATGAACACTAATTATAAATACACACAATTTTACGTGCTTGATACGAATATATACTTTGTGACGGTACCACTTAACTATGACGGAATTTATTTATTAAAAGTCTGTACTGCAAAAAATATGTTTTACAAAGGTGGACATAATACTTAAAGCATTTACTGCCAGTCAAACCAGAGAGAGGTAACGGGTACAGTTAATACAGCTAGTATTTTTATTTTCTAAAAATAAAGCACTCTACATCTGCTACGATGCGTCGTAGCAGACAGATCAGTTTGAATAGAGGTCTGCTGTTAGATTACTTGCAGGTATACCTAAGAACAAGAGCTCCTAAGGGCAGGCACCTATATCCTGCCCTGACTACTCAATTTGAACTCTGATATATAGGTATTTAACTTTCGATATCAAAATATGATAGACACAAAAAATCTTCTCACCTCCATTCCCAGTAGCACAAGCGATTATTAGCCAGCCATTCGCGATGCCCCAACTCAATCTGTTGAGTGACGCGTACGCAGCCGCTTCCACGTTATTGTAGGTATACCAGTCCTGGTAGAAGATGGTGACGATGAACATGGTTAACGTCCCGAGTATGATGTTGCATGTCCATGCTGAGAACTTGAGGAGGCGGGAGAATTCATAGCTGGAAATGTTGTTTAAGATGGGTATACTGTTGATCAAGGTCTAATTTAGTTTTAAAAGGCTCAGCTGTGGTTTGTTGGAATTAACTCTTCCAGAAGCTTACTATCACGTGATTGTTGTGGCATTCTAGCCTTCTGACTATTCTAGCAGACGGGCTATATTTTTTTGATCTAGCACCGTCAAAAGTGTTTTTTTTTTTTTGTATTCCATTAGCTAAAATCTATTATGCAAGCAAAAGTGCAGTATACACTCAACAAATACTCGTAAATTGAAAACTTGCCGAAACATCGGAAACATACAATAAGGATTTTAACTATGTACCAACCCACGGACTTTTATTATGTGATGTACAATTAGGGAAACGTTAAGATGTGAATTTATGCCTCTTAGTGCATCTTGATCTGATACTTACTTTTCTGTTTGAACTCGATGAAGAATGTACCCCGAAAGCAATCCCATGAAGTAAGTAGTCATTTTCATGTAAGTTTTTATGTATACTTTGTTGAAGTAGTAGTTGGAAACGATGTCTGTCAACTCCCTGTAACAAAAAATTTTTCTATGAATTAACAAGTTTCGTCAATCACTGATCAATTTATGACTATTAACCAAATCCGCATTTGGTAAGTACGTTAATCAAATAACATCAGGACGCTACTTATACCATTCACTATGGGTGTCTATGCCTTCAAGGAACTGGCAACCCAGAAAGTGACGTGTGTCAACGTGACGTGTTTAAAAGAGACACTGACGTTTGTTTTTCATTTTTGACATTAGTGACATTAACTACTTCCGAAAAATTCGTTCGACCATTCGCTTCAAATAATGTCGGGTCAAAATATTGTATCGTCAATTATCTGCAATAAAGACCATCATCGTGAAGAAGGAGTTCTAATTCATCATCCCTCTCACTGCAATCATCGCTTCACTATCATATTTGGATCTTCAGCGCCGGATCAGGAATTGTCGTGATCACCAGCATCAATCGGACACGCCACTTCATCCAGCAAAAGGCATCATCATCAGGCAAGAACCAGCAATAACACGGTCAGGTCAATCAATCCTTCTATTTTCCTCTCATTTCAATTGCATTTGTGCTCATTTTGTGCGTTATTTTTTGTGTGTCGGTGTATTTTACAAGTTTGCGAGGTTACGCATGAAACGTGCTTGCAAGTTTGTAAAGGTTTACTTTCAGTGCAAACAGGTTATTATTCTCGTTTTCCACAACCTTCAAAATGACTAAAAAGAGGCAATCTCTTAGTAATATAGAAAATTCAGATAGTTTGATACTTAAAGATTTAGTAAAGAAAAGAGGTACTATACGCGGCAAGCTTACATTGTTTGTCAAGTTTGTCGATTCTGTACAAGATATCAGTGTAAATGACGCAATTAGGATAGAATTACAAACGCGTCTAGACAAGGCTGAAACATTGCTAACTAGTTTTTCAGAAATTCAGGATGAAATAGACTTAATTGTACCAGAAATTGAAGTTGAAAAAGAGCTAAACGAGAGAGAGACTTTCGAGAATCAGTATTATGCCTATATAGCTAAGTGTAAATGCATCATAAAGACTTTTACAACTGAAGAACAAAATAGTAGGCCTTCGAAGGGTTCTTTGTCTAGCGGAATTAAGCTACCTACAATATCGTTACCCACCTTCGATGGTTCATATGACCATTGGATGGAATATCGTGATACATACCTGTCGTTAATACACAATTCCAAAGATATTGATAATGTGCAGAAATTCCATTACTTGCGCTCATCCCTTACAGGAAATGCTTTACTTGTAATTAAATCTTTGGAGTTTTCATCGGATAATTATATAATTGCATGGGACTTATTGGAAAACAGATATAACAACAGTCGTCTATTAGTTCAAAATCATGTCAAGGCTTTATTCAATGTCACATCTTTAAATAAAGAGTCTCCTAGTCAAATTCGAAAATTAATTGATAACATCTTAAAAAATATTCGTGCCCTTAACACTTTGGGTGAACCGACTGAATCTTGGGACACATTAATAATGTATTTAATTACTTCTAAATTAGATAGTTGCACAGAACGTGAATGGGAAAACTACAAAAGTACATTCATCAACCAAAATCAGCCGGGTTCACAATTAAAATTAAATGACTTGATTTTATTTCTAAAAAATAGGGCAGATGTTTTGGAAACTATTAATATGTCACATAGCAAGGGAAACTCATCTGATTCCAATTCAAAAAACAAAATTAATGTTCAAAATAAGTCGCACAGTCTTGTGTCCACACAAAATAAACAATCTGATGTAAAACAACCCAGGCGTACCCGCAATTGCACGATGTGCAATTCTAATCATTCTTTGTATGCATGTAATTCTTTTCTTAATATGTCCATAAAGGATAAATATGATTTCTTAAAGGATAAAAAGCTTTGCTTTAATTGTTTGCGCGCTGGTCACGCATTATCTGAGTGTTGGTTTGGTCCATGCAAACTGTGTAATCAGAAACACAACAGCTTACTTCATACTGAGCATAGCAATGATACTGGTTTGACATCATCAGCTGTTGCCCAGGCTTTACCTGAAATATCACAAAAATCAGCTGATTCGCTTCCTACTAACATGTCAGTACTGCACTCCACATCACATACATCTAACACGCTTAAAAATAATACATCTCATTCATTATTAGAGAATGTATTGCTGTCAACAGCTATGGTTGAAATAGCCGATGCAAATAATGTTTATCACACCACACGCGCTTTATTGGATAATGGCAGCCAGCACTGTTTTATTGCTGAATCTTTATGTGAAAAATTAAACATTAATTTATTACAGTCCACTGTTCAAGTCACTGGAGTAGGCAACTCGGTGACTCATTCAACAAAATCTTGTGAGATTCAACTACGTTCAAAAATTACAGGCTATAAAACACATTTAAAATGTTTAGTATTGTCTCAAATCACTTCTTGTTTACCCGGTTTAGATATTAAAACACAAATAAATATTCCTAACAATGTCAAGTTAGCCGACCCGGAATTTCAGTCTCGGTCTGAGATAGAATTACTGATAGGTGCTGACAAGTTTTGGGATTTGTTGAGTGAAGGGTTAATTCGCTTAAGTTGTGGCCCATATTTACAAAATACAAAGTTAGGATGGTCACATTCTGAAGATTTTTTATACTTTACTACAAAGGTTGACACAAACATTATTGATGTCACCAAACGGACTATCTTGTCAACAATTTCACAGATCTATGATCCGCTGGGCTTATTGTCACCTGCAATAATACTAGCAAAGATTTTATTACAAAAGCTCTGGCTATGTAAATTAGGCTGGGATGACTCAGTACCTAATGATATTCGTACTCGTTGGGAACACTTCATTAATACGCTTCAGTGTTTACAAAATATTCGTATCCCTCGTCACATTAAGGGTCCTAAATCCAATCAAACAGTTTTACATATTTTTACTGACGCCTCGCAAGATGCTTATGGAGCTTGCGCATACGTTGCTTCATATTGTGATAATTCACCAGTGCAAGTGAGACTGCTCTGTGCGAAGAGTAAGGTCGCCCCAATCAAACCGGTGACTATACCACGCCTAGAACTTTGCGGCGCCCTAGTTGGTGCAAATTTGTATCACAAAATTATTAAATCATTAAGAATGAGTTTTGAAAAAGTGTACTTTTGGTCTGACTCTATGATTGTAATTAGTTGGATAAAAATGACTCCTAATTTATTGAAACCTTTTGTTCAGAACCGTGTGGTACAAATAAATGAATTAACTGGTGAATTACCATGGTTGCATGTCTCAGGAAAGAACAATCCCGCTGATCTGTTGTCACGTGGGTTGGCTCTCGATTCGCTTCAACAATCAGACATTTGGTGGAATGGGCCATCTTTCATAAGTGATGGTAACCATAATTTTGATCAAAATAATACTGAAATAAATAATTATATTAGTGACTTACCTGAATTGAAATTAAGTTCAGCATCATTATTGTGTAAGACAGTTGAATGTGTTTTCCCGTTTGAACGTTTTTCGAATTGGAATCGAATGAGACGTTCCATGGCCTATGTGTTGCGATTCATAAATAATCTGCATATTAAAGACAATTCTCAACGCAATCGTGGTCCGCTCTTATCTACTGAGCTTAATGAATCTGAATTAAGACTAGCTAAATTATCGCAGCAGAATTCATTCGCCGACATCAAAAACGCTTTAATAAACAAGCTACCCATAAAATCTAAAGGCATATCTAGTCTGGATGTATTTCTTGATAATAATGATATTATTAGGGTAGGAGGGAGATTGCATAACTCCGACGAATTTTCTTTTAATAAAAAACATCCCATTTTGCTATCTTCAAAGCATTTATTTTCTCAGCTTTTATTTCGGTTTGAACATAATCGTTTGCTTCACGCTGGACCCCAACTGCTTCTTGCCACTATCAGAGACAATTGGTGGGTACTCAGAGGTCGTGACCTGGCAAAAGGGACAGTGCATAAATGTGTTATCTGTACACGTCAAAAGGGTAAAACATTTTCTGTAAAAATGGGTAACTTACCTCGTGAGCGATTACAGCCAGGGTATCCATTCCAAAGGTGCGGTGTCGATTATGCAGGACCTGTATATGTATTAAATAAGAAGGGGCGAGGGGCAAGATTAGATAAATGTTATATTTGTTTATTTATATGTTTCACTACACGCGCGGTTCATTTAGAACTAGTTACTAGTCTTAGCTCTGAGGCATACTTACTGGCTTTGAGAAGGTTTCTATCACGACGCGGAAAACCCGCACAAATATTTTCCGACAACGGAAAAACTTTTATAGGCGCTCTAAAAGAATTTTCTAAAAGTTTAAATGATAATCAAAATCACATCTTAAATTTCACATCAAATGAAAACATAGATTTCAGCTTTATACCTTCTTATTCGCCTCATTTTGGAGGGCTGTGGGAAGCGGGGGTCAAATCCTGCAAGGCTCATTTGCGCAGAATAGGGACCACAAATCTGACATACGAGGAATATTCCACTTTATTAGCACAAGTCGAAGCAATTTTGAACTCCAGACCTATGTATCCCATGTCAGCCGATCCCAATGACCTACTTCCACTAACTCCAGCCCATTTTTTGATTGGCCGACCGCTCGTTGCACCTGCCTACGAAGACGTCACGACTGCACCTATAACGCACTTGAATCGCTACGAGCGCGTCGAACAAATGCGACAGAACTTCTGGCGGCGCTGGAGTAAAGAATACATCGGAGAGCTTCAAACCAGGACGAAGTGGCAGGCTAACCAAGACACACTAGAACCCAATACCTTGGTGCTCATTAAAGAAGACAACCAGCCTCCACTGAAATGGCGTCTTGGTAGAGTGGTACGCATATTTCCGGGATCCGATGGACTTGCAAGAGTAGCAGACATCATAACCAGTACAGGGACCATAAGAAGAAGCTTCCCAAAGTTGTGTCCTCTACTACAAGAAGACTAAGGCCACTGAATCTTCAACTCTTCAACGGCTGCAGCAACCCTCTGGAATTCTGTTGGAGCTACTTACTCCAAGGCGGGGGGCATGTCTATGCCTTCAAGGAACTGGCAACCCAGAAAGTGACGTGTGTCAACGTGACGTGTTTAAAAGAGACACTGACGTTTGTTTTTCATTTTTGACATTAGTGACATTAACTACTTCCGAAAAATTCGTTCGACCATTCGCTTCAAATAATGTCGGGTCAAAATATTGTATCGTCAATTATCTGCAATAAAGACCATCATCGTGAAGAAGGAGTTCTAATTCATCATCCCTCTCACTGCAATCATCGCTTCACTATCAATGGGTTTAGACCATGTTAATACAGTGGTTACGATAAACCACAATAGATTCGGTGACACATAATTTTATGTTACTGCAAAAAACACAATGTTTCACCGAACCATTCACGAATTGTATTTTTTCATAATACAGACATTCTGAATCATGCTTAGTAATTTAAAATATAGTGTAAAAAACAGTCCTGAAAAGACAAAATAAGAAAGACTTTTTTTCAGTGGTACTTCCTCAAGTGAATGACCACTATCTCAATTTGATTATTATAATATAGATTTTGTCTATACGTAAAAAAAGCTACGGTTGTCATTATCATCATCATTATCAGCCAAAAGACGTCCACTGCTGAACAAAGGCCTCCCCCACGGTTATCCACAGGGCTTGTGAACGGTCTGCATTCAGTGTAATCTTTACAAGATCGTCTGTCCATTCCGTAGGTGGACGTCCTACACTGCTACGGGTGGGATTATGGTTATTATGTAATCATTAACATTACATGGGGTGAACTGTTAACGGTAACTGTTTTTTTTTAATTGTTATTTCCAAAACACAAGAATAATATTTTTTATATACTATCTAGGCAGACATTTAGCCACAATCTCACCTGATGGTTAGTGATGATGTAGCCTAGGATGGATCATGCCTGACTAAATAGCCTATTCACTCTTTTCTTGAATTCAACCAAATTGTAATGTCTAGGAAACACTTCAGCCGGCAGCGATTTCCACTCCCTAGCCGTGCGCATGATAAATGTAGATCAAAACCTATTAGTGCGCATTGCTGGAAAGTCTACGACGTAATGGTGGAAACTGCGCCGGCGTCTAGTGTTCAGTTCTCTCTTTGCAGTTACTTTTACTCACTTGGCATATACCATCAAAGTAGGGTCCAAGTCATCCTTATAAGTGATGATGGCCGTAACACAGACGGACGCAAAGATGGATAGCCCCAGCAAGATCGGCCCAACTCTCCTCCACCGCCAGAGGGCGTAGATGTAGATTGGTGCTATGATGAACAATTGAGTATCCACAGATAGGTACCATGATTGGAACATGCACTGAAAAATAAAAGTTTACCGTTTAGACTTGTCAAAAAATAGTAGTAGTAAAAAAATAAAAGTAGAGCTTAACATGGCCATAGAAGTAAGGTTTTGTTCAATGCACCAGAGCCTTATGGTTCTAGTCTAGAGTAATTGACGATCCTTATAAGGTAAATCAAATTATGTGTGGTACTCACCATATTATCAGCATTAAAGAAGTTGTTCACGTATAAAATGTTAATCCACCAGTTATCTCTACATCTGTCTTGCTCTAACAAGATCTTCTCTTTCCACAGGGGACCTTCTCCGATCTTCGGCATCCATGTGATGTAGAACCATATCACAGCCAAGTAAGATGGTGTTAGTCTACAAATAAAAAAGTATTATAAATAAAATAAAAATCAACAGCTTTTATATTAACACGTTCCGGGACAGTGAACGCCTACAGGCGTGAAAACAATAAAACATCTATTGTGTCTGGAGTAGTGTCCCGGAACGTGTTAAAAGCAACTGTGCTGTGTCAGACAAGGAATCGAACCTTGTGTCCGCTATCGCTACAGCGTTGCATTCGCACATTCTTTATAGCGTTGTATACGCTATCCGGGCGCATGCCTATTTAGCTTTTACAAATTATTATAATTTGAACGATATTTTTGTATCAATGTGATTTTAAATTTTTCAACACTTCCTAGTTACAGTTCATTTAATAGTCTAACGAACTTTTTCACAATGTTTGGATACTTATTCAGACACCTAGAATGGGAACTTTCCCATTAGCATTATTAGTCCACTACTTCATACAAAATGAAGTTCCATATTTGAATTATTCGTTGGTTAGTGCTTCTTTGTTGATGGTGAAAGACGCTTCTAGATACCACAAGTCAGTTAGATGCCACACGGAAGTCAACACAATAGAAAAATTATGAGTAACTAGGCGTAATACGTTCACTTGCACATCTTTTTTCATTCAATTAGTCAAACAAAATTTAAACTAACTTACGACTATGCTGGTAGTTCCCAAGTTCTTATAATAGGTCATAGTCGTAGTCATAAATCACTTTCGGAACACAACTCAAACTACAGTTTGTTGACTCAATATCGTCACTGATGTTGTCATTGATACACTTGAAATCTCGCTAAATTGAGAATCAAACACTATGCGGATTTGCCACAAAAACCACAGTAGCTATGTCATAGAAAATATAGTGTTTATTTTACTAATTCACGCGATACGGCTGGGGAAATTGTTTGTAAGGTAAAGAATGCGTCATTATTCCGTTAATTTACCGTAAGATTTTTGTATTCATCATGGAAAACACTATGATTTATGCCGAGCCACAACTAAGAGTCAGGTGTCCAAAAAAACATAGTATGTGATCATATTACTTGAGTTATCATGACACAGAACAGAAGTGGGAACTACAGATGGATCAGAACAGTCATACTTCGTATAAAAAAATGTGTTTACCTCTTAAAACAACTAAATTATCACAGTGTCTAAAAACCAAAGTCTTTAATCGGGACTTAATGGTATCAACTATGGGGGCTCATAAAATCACGCAACAAGCAATGGAGAGGGCTATGCTTGGTGTTTCTCTACGAGATCAGAAATGGGGAGATTCGTAGAAGAACTGAGGTAACGGACTTACCATTACGACAGTAAGGGAAGAACTGATGGCCATTGGGCAAAGAAGTAGATTGGAGCCCCTGGACCAAAAGCGCAGTGTAGGATGTCCACCAACAAGATGGACAGCCTTGAAGAAATCGCAAGATCACTCTGAATGCAGACCGCTTTAAACTTGTCGTTTTGAAAACATTGGAGGAGGTTTTTGTTTATTAGGGGACGTCCTTACGCTGATAATGATAAAACTTGTACATTGCAGAAGTGTGTGATAGCCGAGAACTATCAAGCCTTGTGTTTTCCTACATTTTGCTATGCATTCTCTATTTATCTTTTTTCATTTATTTAGGAAATCAACGGCGATACAATATAAAATTACATTCTGTTTCATAATTACTTGTAGGTATCGTTAATTATCGGTTTCCATAAGTGTTCAAATTGTGTTGAAGTAAAAAGACTACTTGCACTAAAACAAAGTACAGGAATAACATAAATTATTGTTTACATATCCTTATGTCGCTTATCATTATAAATGTGTTTGTAATTTTGTATACTGTTAAGTGCATCCCACTGAGCACTAGGACATTGCATGTGCCACATTCGTATTCGACTGAAAATCAGCAGGTATGTAACCTAAAACGTGCAAATAATTCGATCAATGCGCTCTCGCAGAGGTGACGATTGATTCAATTTGACGCCGGCAATAATCGACAGTCGTGCGAAAGGTAATTCGGCAAGTGGTACTTCTGATAAATGCTGTAAATGTGTTGTGTGAACGCCAAATTTTAATAATACATGTATGGCTGTTTTCAGGTTAGGTTGGCCGTACTAACATTTATAGTTTCATTACCTCTTCGTAATGGTTCTCTGATGCAGGTATGTATGTAAAAAGACGTTAAAGCATGATACATTTCTTAGTGGTAGAGTAGGGTATAATAATTGCACACCTATCCAAGGCAATTTGAACTCGGTGGACGTATTTGAATTACCTATTTGGAATGATATACAATTTTTTGCACCTAAAACATATACAGTTACACAAGACGATTAAAGTACTACCCATATGCCAAAATTATAATTCTGTATTTGGATTTCAAAATTCTATGGATCCGACTACTATAATTTGAAGATTTTGTAGATGAGATTAATTGTTGTGTATTCAATAAACCTATGCAAATTAAACAGGGATGTAGAGTAATTTATAAGGCACGGGCCAGTCACTGAAAGCCTGAATGATATCAACACTATTCCTTTGTTAGTTGGGTTTAATTATGAAATTTAGATACTCTGAATCAGATACTCTGTAAACTAACTAAATTTGATCTGCTTTAATCATTTTTTATTTACTTTTTTACTGATATTTGTGTATTTTTAACAGAGTTAATAGACTTTGAACAGAATAATAAACGTATTTTATTACACACTCACCTAATATATCTAAACAGCAGTATCGGCAGAACGTTCAGCTTGCCCCTTCGTTTGTCTAGCTCGACCAGAAGTAACCGACAGAACAGGAAGGCGCTCAGCATCAGAAATGTATCAACTAACACCATTCCGTTTAGAATCAATGAGTTGTTGGGATTTTTCACCACCTGAAACAGTAAAAAAAACTTACTAATACTTACTAACAATTCTCGTAAAAAGTTTTCAAGTTTTGGGGCTAAGACCATTAAAAACTATTTTGTACCCATTACCCTATAACGGGTACAGAATAGTTTAAACTATCTCTGTACCAAAATTCAAGAAAATCGGTGCAGTGACTTATACGCGAAAAGGTAATAAAATGAATAGCCCGAAGCAATCGAAATTTATATTTATACTAATGACCCTCGAATGATATAAGATGCCTATACTAAATATTTGTCTTATCATACTTTGAACGGGTTCCCTCTATCTGGCAGAATCTTTTTGCTCCGAAAGTCACTTGGCATAACACACTTGGCATAATTTTCTTTAGTCGAATATTATTCAGGCAGAATTTTCAATTAGCATAATTATTGTTTGGTCGAATATTTATATTCCCGAATTTACAATGGCATACTTTTAAGATAGCAGAAATTTATTAGGCATAATTACCTTTGGCAAAATTTTACTTTGCATACTTTCGCTAAGCATAATGTTTATTTGGCATAATTTGACTAGGCATACTATGAAGAAAGCAGAATTTCGTTTAGAATAATTTCACTTCGCATATTGCTATTTCTTTAGTAGAAGTAGTATTTTACCCTAAAATTGAATTAAAAAGTAATTAAGTTGTGGTACAAAAGTTAGTGACAGAAACAAATCGGTGCAAAACCGACTCCACGCAGTCTTGTTTGCCCCACCCCTAGAGTGTAATTCAAAATCGCGTAGGCGCGGAGGGGCGAGGCAGCCCGCGAGCTGAGGAGCAGGTGGTTTGAAAGCTCGCCGCCGCGGCTGAGGCTGGCCGGCTAAGCCGGCCAGCAAGCCGAAGCTGCGGTGGGGAGCGAAAACCATCTGCGACGATAAGCTCGCGTGGGACTGCCGGAGCCCCGCAGCGCCGGAGCCGTGACAGAAACCATGCATGTTGCATGCTTGCTCGCTTGCTTGCTGCATGCTTGCTTGCTGCATGCTTGCCTGCATGCTGCATGCTTGCTTGCTTGCTGCATGCTTTGCTTGCTTGCTTGCATGCTGCATACTTTGCTTGCTTGCTTGCATGCTGCATACTTGCTTGCTTGCATGCTGCATGTTTGATTTGCCATGCATGTTGTATGTTAGTGTTGCTGAGATAGAACTACTTGGGATACACAGAGAAATAAAAACCATATGATAGTTCTGCCTTGTAATGATTTTAAATATGAAAAATATGCCAAAAGACGATTCGGACTGTGAACTTTCTGCGATAGGATGATTCTGCCTATTAATGACTGTATATGCGAATTGTATGCCACAAGACGATTCTGTCTGTGAACTTTCTGCGTTAAGATGATTCTAGCTTACACGATTATGCGTTTTGAACGTCTGATAAATGAGTGAATGCTAATTGATGTTCTGCGAAAGGAAGTTTATGCTATTTGATGATATGCCAAATAAAATTATGACAATAAAAATTCTGCGAAAAAAGGTAGACCCACTTTGAACATTTATGATAAAAGAAAAGCAAACAAAACCTTTGTAGGTCCTATGAGACCAATACCAATAAGTATTAAATGCAATCCCTATGCAGGTCCAACGAAAACATTTTGCGGAAAAATTGCTTTGAAAATTCAACCGTATTGCCAAGCAAATAAGAATGAAAAGTTTTTATTAAAATCAACCGACTGTGACAGGTCGCAGAACCAACATAAAGGTATTTACTGTGATCGATGAGCAAATATAATTTAAACAGTACACAGACAAATATGTGCTCGGTCATTCATGTGTAATCTTTAAAACAATCACCCAGCATCGTTCGTGCAAATAATGTAACACATTGCTGGGATAATATGTTTTAATTTTGTATTTACATTATATTCTGTTTCAGTCACTCATGACTTATTTTTTATTTGAAATGGGTTCGCTCTTGTCTCCAGGCTAGACCAGTGGTATAGACAGAGACGACGATGGAGCAAGCTCACCCAGAAAAAGCCTGTTCACTCTGACTTTGAAAATTTTAGGGTTATAATCTATTGGAAACACTGATGACGTCAGAATATTAACGTTACTTGTGATGTGTAAATGTATTCATTGCAAATATTAAGGACGTTTGTGCGTTCTGCTTCTAGTAGAGATAAAATACAAATTATACAGGGCTTTACTAGCAAATCTTACAATTTTGCAAATAATAGCGCAGATAAACTATTACAAATGCCCCTTATTTTTTGGAGTATTATCTACCATACTTACGTACTATATAGTACGATTGCTACCGTTAAATCATAAGCCAGACCAACAGTGGATTGCATTGCATCAAGTTCATTATCACTAAAAATTTTATGAAGTTATAGATTTGTGACTTCTAGTCCTAGATAGTAAATGTCTCGCAAAAATACTTTTATTTCACCTTATCCCAGCCAGATTCATCCATAACAGGTCCAGTGCCAACAAACAAACTCGTATGTCCCGCCAAAATGAAAATCATAGACAGTGCTTTGATTCCACCGATGCAATCGAGACCCATACTGTTGGGCTGCTCTGACAGTAGAATCTTTTTCCCATTGTTGAGGAGAGAGAAGGACAGAATGAGGTCGTGGGTGGTCGTCTTCTTTTTCCTCCCTTGGAAGATGCAGGCGATCTCGTAAGACGTACTGATAAGGATGACAGCCACAAAGAACAGCATCACTGATCTGGAATAGACAAAGACTAATAAAAACATTTGAGATTGTTTTGAAACATGTAGAAACAATTGAGAGTAGAAAAGGTAGAATGCTGGGACACTTGATACGACACGACAGTTTCATCAGAAAGATAATAGAGGGAAGAATAGAAGGAACAAGGAAGAGCGGAAGACCAAGAATAAGCTATATGCATCAAATAAAGCAAAAGTTGAATGTGGCGTCGTATCAAGAGGTCAAGAGAATGGCGGAAGAGCGTTAATATATAAAATAAAAAAAAATTCACCGACTAGAGCTAAGCTCTTAAATTAGATGATGAGATTGGGAAGTTCAAAAAATTCATAAGTGTTGTATACAGCAAAGACTTCCATGAAATTTAAAAAAATATATATTAAACAAAGTTATAAGTTCTATAAAACCGTAAAAATTTTTAAAGGAAGATTTAAAAGTATGACACCTCAATTTTGCAATGTTGACCATATATCATCATTCATCAAAAAAAAATTGAAGCAGCGCTGGGAAGTATCAATATCTAAATTATAAACGATGAAGCGATACAATAACGTGATAATGAAAGAAACGAAACATACTCCGTAGTGATCAATCTCAATGTGTCCAAAGTTATAGATTGGTGGCTCCGGGAACAGGAAACACATTTGTTAGGTTCCGTGTCAGAAGAATAAAACCTTATCGTGCTATTTACCTATGACAGTTTAATGTAAGGATCAATTGGTAAGGGTTGTTTTAAACTTAGTGAGAAATTGTAAAGCTATAGATGTGGCGATGGTGTAAATAATATACCTACAACGTATTTGTATTAGTGATTCAAAGGAATTTTCAGGAATATTTTTCTTATGTTTTTCGTAAAGTACTTACTATGTTTGTTCTATCTTTTTTATACAACATAACTGTTTCACAAAAGGGCTTCGTTTTTGTATAGGTAGATATTCAAAGTTTATTTTTGGGTCATGCATGTTATAGTTTGTGATCTAATTAATGCAATTAAAATGGAAGCTGTTTGTTTTAAATTGTAGAATTTAGTAGATACGTTATCTTTTTATCATAGGTGGACACGTTTACTTAAAATCTTTCCGAGTTTTTTGTGTATCAAACGTGGTAATATGTAAGCAAATACTACAGATATTTTTATCTCGTTAGCGCGTTATCGACAAATACTCAACAGCCTATAGTTAAAATACCAAATATTTACTAACCTTTTAAATATTAAAGTATCTCCGATTTTAAATTTTGTTAGGCGAAGCATTCTGCTCAAAATTTTATTTGTGTAAAATCGTGTTAAATATAATTTAAATTTCTCTAAGCATCATTTCCTGTGAAAGCAATGAATAATCACAAATAATTATTTTAATTCTTAATTTGGCAGGTTTTACACTTTTTGTAACATACTTTTTTATGTTTTTCCTTATTTATATCGCGTACCTAATGCGTTGTGTAATCGCATCTATTTTTGTAAGCAACAGAACAATAATCACGTGACCAAATATTTGGTTTTCCAATTTTAAATAACTACCTAAGAGTAGGTACAGTTCGCGCAGGTAAGTCATGACATCTTCGTATGACAATGTCATCGATGCTAAAATTTAAATAGTTATTTGATGCGAATAATTCATTTTCTCGTCTTTATGTGTGTGTTTTGTATATGTCAAAATTAAATATGCTTTTGTGTGACCTTTTTTCATCGATAATAATAGTAAATTTGTGATACCGGCGGTTGAATATTAACGATTGTATGTGTTTGAAAAAGAAATGCAATTTTAATGACCATCGCGCATGGATCGCCCATTTGCCGTGGTAAAAAGATTCGGCGGCCTAGCTAACTTTACGGTGGTTAGCTTGTTTCTATGGTGCGCCGCGGGGAGGCTCTTTTTATGCACCCCAAGACCATTGGTTAAGGTATTTTTTATTTAAAACACACTATCATAAATATTCAACCGCTGGTAACGTAACTTTACCATTACAATCAATGAAAAAACTGGGCCTTAGTGAAGTTATTTCTGCTCTACGACGCACAGTTTTAAAGATTGAAGTAAAAAACCTATAAACGCTTTTCCCTACTGTCTCTCCTCCAAGGTGTGGGAACTATGATTACTTCATGCTATCTTAACACGTTCCGGGACACTACTCCAGACACAATAGATGTTTTGTTTTCACGCCTGTAGGCGGGCACTGTCCCGGAACGTGTTAATAACTTTTTGAAAAATCGGCCAATTTCGTCGGGCTTGCGCACGAAAGGTTCCGTACCATTGACTAGGTAAACAATTGATCTCAAGTAAAAAAAATTTGAACCCTTTTATGGTTTAGGTGTCGCTCAAACACTTAACACAACTTGTGAGTTAGCTGTTTAGTAGTCAACATGCGGACATGTAAAATTAATCGCAATTGAGGTGTCATCAACTGTTCGAACTGCAAAACCATACTTACATAAAAGCGACGTCATTGGTCGACACTGTCAAAGGCTCTTTGTAGTAGCAGTCCCTATGGTTGACCTTCACAGTGGTAGTGTTGCCTACAGAACGCGCTAGGACTGCTCCCACGAAGCGTTCTACCGCCCTAGCGTCGCAAGCCCTTGGCACACACACAGCCCAGCGAAGGACCTCGCCTCGGCCTAGGCGGGACTGAAACAAAAATATGGTTACTACAACTCATACCATAGAATTATTATCCCTTTCGGAATAGAACGACAAAAGCGAGATGTCAGTAGGATAAAGCTGTGCGATAAAAAGAGATGCGAGATATGATGCAGCAGAACCATTTTTGACGGCTGTCAAACAGTAAGGAGCTCCAAAGAGCCCCGCTGAAAATTTCTTTCATGTGATTTTTTATAATTTCAAATGAACTTGTGTATATTAAAGAGAAATTGTGCTTCTGAAACATGGGGACTTCATTGGTGATTGATTATTGTTCATTACAGTAAAATAACCCTTACAACAACAACAATCCCGTATCTAACTATTCTAATGTTAGTGACCATGAAAGTTTAAAACTATTCAAATTGTATACCTAAGGCCCAGTTGCGAGATCATTAATAGTTAAATGTCGTTACCAATGGTTGAATATATTTACGATTGTGTGTTTTGAAGAAAGAATACTTTAACTGTATGTTAGAATGGCTATTCTAATTCTATTTGGCACAGGTATTTTTTCTTCAAAACACACACAATACTCAACTGCTGGTTTACCACTACATTTTACCACTACTATCGATGAGAAAATCGGACCTTAGTTTACTTGATTTTTTTTTACTTTTCGTGCATTTTTTAGTTCTGTTTAGCCCAGTGTATGTATGATAAGAGAACACCAAATCGGATAAGGTCCTCCTTTTGTAAAAGCTTTTGAATTTTTATACTTAAAGTTATACGTGGCAAATATTAGGAGAGTTTTCAAGTACTAACATGGATTCTGTTACCACTTTAAAATAATGACATGAGACTAAATATAACAAACATTTGACCCATACAGAATTATTTAATACCAAAAATAGATGCTTCCTTATTAAGGATGCAGATTAGACTCCTATTTGACAAAGTCAAGTTATTAAAGTTACCACTATTACCTTTTAAACAATATAATATATAAATTCAAAGAGAGTGCTGTTTAGACAAACATTTTAAGTATCCAAACAATACTGTGCAAAATGATAACAAACCACTTGAGTAAACGTTTTTATCCTCTTTTTCATCTATGCTTAAAAAAAAATGATTCCAAAAGAACATTAATTAAACGATGCAAATGCTCATAGTATAAATCTTTATAGGTTTTTGTTGGTATTGAAATATGTTTTTTAATGTAAATTGTTTAACATAAATAAAGAAATAAAGAGAGAAAGTTACTGCAATTGCGTACGTAAGTACTTATTTATGTATTCAGTTACTAAACTGAATACAATAGACGTTCATGAGAACAAAACCGCCATTAGGGCACGTTTTAGCATACTACAGGGTGACTTTGCAAGGGGATTTCAAATTTTAGGAGGTGAATGACCATCAATACCTGCAACTTTTACTTTGGGGCCATCGTTCAGAACCTTATTTTTCTGCCTCTTCATACATTATCGTCGATGTAGCTGGCTCATTTTGTATAGGGCACCTGAAATTTTATTTAGGATTTCGACAATGACCCCATAGTAAATGTTGTTCATAAATAGTCTCTTTCACCTCCAAAAATTTGGCATCCCCTTGCAATGTCACCCTGTATATAGTCTATGCTATAGAACCTGCAGAGTTCCTATAGATCTCTATAGATAAGAATTAAAACTAAATGTTTTATTTTAAGACAGTAAAATCGATTCGTTTAAATGTTTTCCATTCTAATAAATATTTTTAGAAAAAAAGAGGTTCTCACTCTTCTTACCTTTCTAGATTCCTCAGGCTGTGGCCACTTGATGGTAGCGAGGCAGTACTGTCCGGTGACCGTGACCCCATCATCACCCTCGTCTTTGATGCCGACACACTCGTCGAAGTTTCCGAGGTGGTACGACGACCCGTAAAGAAGACCTTCGGGAGACTTCGATGATGCGTCGAACACTGGAAGATGAGGAAAATTTAAGATTAAGGAAGGACAGTCTGCAGGTACCGGTAGTTTTTTGATACCGTTATAGGTTTTTTTTTTAATATGAAATGGTTCCCTCATGTCTCCAGACTAGACAAGACGTAGCGGAGACAGTGACGACGATGCAATGAAACGAGCTCACCTAAAAGAAGCCTGTTAATTGTGACTTTTAAAATTTTAGGGTTATAATCCATTGGAAACACTGATGCGGGTAAAGATTTCCACTTTTTTGCTGTGTTCATTATAAAAATTGACGAGAAGCGGTTATTGCGAATTTTGGAATGTCAACAAGGTAAGGGCGGTAGCCCGTAGTGCGTCTAGATCAGCGACGTAAGGGAGTTGGCGGAATGAGCTAATGTAGTTCCTGTGCACTCTACAAAATATAGCCCGAAAAACCCGGTCAAAAATCACATACATTGCACTGATCCCAAAGTAAGTAGCTAATGCAGATGTGTTTTGGTGTGGTACAACAACACTCACTTAATTTTATATACTGGGTCTGTCCCGAGACAGTATAAAAAATATGATTTCCTGATACCTTGGAGATGGTGACGCCTTACAACACTGTGACACTACGGATATCCTAATAATTTGTTATTTGTTGATAAATTAACAAAGTAACAAATAAAAAAAATATATGGATATCAATTAAAAAAATATTCATGATAGGTGTTCTCACACCTAGTCTCAATAACAAGCAAGTTTACTGAGTAAATAATAAAGTGCTACATTTATTTAAGCATTCAAATATTGCATTCATGTTCTATATCCATATTGAAATTAGTATTCATATTTATTTGGCACATACAGCTATTGGCAATAATTGGCATAGGTACGGGGAGTCCCTAGGTTATTGATTTCATTTGGTAGTTTAAATTTGTCACTTCTTATAATTTATGATGTATGGACATGTTTTTGAAGAGTTGTGAAATAACAAATGGCATCACTTTCTATTATACTGTCACTCAACTTGTCTTTTCGTATTCCAACAAAGACAGTTAGCAAATATTATGAGGACGAAGTAGAATCAGAAATTCGTCAATTTATTTGAATTTCTTCCTTCAAGGTGTTTTTATTTACATACGTCCCATTGTTCTGTCATTCCGAAGGAAATAACGAGTGTGCGGAAAAGCTTCATTTAACATATAAATTACCTTAAGTACTTATTTATCAAATCGTCGATTTGCAATAAGTCACGTCTGTAAACGAAATGATTAGTGACTATAATCTTTGTGTTGCGTTTTGAACATTTACGACTGTGTGCGTAATACTTTAACCAACGGTACTCGTGATTAAAATAGCCATTAAAACTGCTGGTGACATTTAACCATATGTTGATCATAGTTAAAAATTACAAGGTATCTAATTTTGTATCTAATTGATTAATTAGTGTCTAATTGAGTTAAATAAATACCCCAATCGGCCTGGGAGCCCCAAGCGGCGACAGAGCTCAAACAGCGAGTGAGCCTCTTAAGAAAGGAATAGGTAGGAATTTAATTTGTCTTTACTAATATTATAAAGAGGAAAGATAGATTACTATATCTATAATACTTTTTGGGGTATTGTTACGTTACACTTTATCCAGTCGTAAACTCAATATTAACAAAGACCGATCACTTATTCAAAATATTTTTTTTATGTACCTAATTATTATTGTCCCAAATATTGGGACAGATATCCTGGGAAAAAAATTGTAGTTAGGGAGTCTCCGATTCTTGTCTCTGTTCTTCGAAGTTTAGGCTAAGAAGCCCTACCTATTCCTATCTCTGCTAGGAGAACCGATAAACTACGCAGATATAGCGACTGGAGGCGAATGATTTTACGTCATTGTACTTCTATCTTAAGATCCGCTATTTAAGCCTGTGTTACCCGTAATATGCGCCAGACAACGCGGTACACAATCAAAACCTTGCTTTTAAAATAAAATTTGTGGTCATTTATTAAAACACTGTTAACGTTACTCTAGTTAAGTGTGTACAATATGTAAACTGTTGGTGTGCCTTTTCAATAAAATAATAATAATAACTAAAACACTTTACAGATTCATAAATTTTATGTGCGCGTAATAAATCCGTAAAGTCTTTAAATCTAGGAGGGGTACTAGCGTAAACTTAAACCAAATAATGTTTGTATTATAGATAGCGAAAATAAAATAAATCCTTCATAATATTACGAGTTTAGATTTGCATACAAATAATCTAACGTAGTACTATAATATGTTTTTGCACTTTATTCTGGTATTCTGATTAAGGTACAAACCCTACTAATAAGTATGTGTGAATTATGATAATTTTATCACAATTCCTTTTAAAGACGTCATAATAATATCGACTCCCTCCATAACACTTAGCGCCAGTTACGCTATTCTTGTCAATAAATAAATTGATCGGAGTCTTAAGCATACACTCAAGAGAAGGAAAATAACATTCTTGGTTTTTCTATAATATTAGCGTTTCTCCACTAATCCTTAAAACTGACTTTCTCATAGGTCATAGATAATATGATAAGATGAAACACCGGCTACTTGCTTCCTTCGTAATACGTGATAACCCTGAGATCGCAACCCGAAATTATTCAAAGTCAGAGTGAACAGGCTCCGTCTTGGCGAGCTCGTTCCATCTTCGACTTGGCTGTCAAATAAAAAAACCCGTAGCAATTCTAAAGTTAGATATCACAAGACTTATTGGAAAGAATAAAAGTTCAAAAATTTTTTTTGAACGTTCTGCTATTCTTCTTTGTTTCATGCTAATTAAAATGCCAATATCACTATCGTAAAAACAATCAATCTAAATAAATGTGAATGAAACGCAAATCAGCGCTAAAATATTCTTCAAAAGGTCAAAATAATTAACAACAGGAAAATTCATTTAACTTAATCCTTCAGATTTTCCTCTGATCTAACGGAATTCATTGAAAATTGTACACAACTTTTGTTCCAAGTAAACTGCAATTTAAATCAACCTTTATGTGCGTTAATATACGAGAGAGATACTCGTAAAGTATTACAGTTTCACAAGTTTATATTAGAAAAAGTTTTTATGGCACCTACAGCTCAGCTCATACCACATGTATCATTTAGAATTACTGTTTCATAAAACTTGACTTGTAACCAGCAATGGTCTTGTAAGAATGAAATAACGTCTGTTTTCAAATGTTGTAATCAGTCAGGTATCAAACGAATGATGAGAGTCGCATAACAATGGAATTTTTATTGTGTCTCGTTTACACATACTTGACGAGTTAAACTTTCTTGGTGCATTTTTGCTAGTGTTCATTTTGAGTTTTAAAACTTTATTTTGTTCACATCTGTTTTTTTGTTTCACAAAAAGTAAGTAACCCAAGAGGTTGTCGGTGTCGCTACCAGCGGTTGAGTATTAAGAATTGTGCGTGTAATGAAGAAAAAATATTTTAACCAAATGTCTTAATAACTACTTTAATGACCATTGAACTTTTTCTTCACACACACAATCTTAAACAATCTCCCGTCATTTTGAATCTATTACAAAACAAAAAATACATTTAAGTTTTGAAGATTAAGTGAATGTAGCAAACACAGGTGTCTCTTTCAAAATATTAAACAAGTTTGCGCCTTTTTTATTTGAGTATAAATAAACGATTTGTCATCCATACTTTTTTTTAATAATTGTCTATTGAGGCATCGTAAAAGACGCACGTGCTAGTGTGACCCTTTGTGATCTTTTAAGTTTTATTTAAGAAAATAATTTTTCGTTGATTTTGGCTGTCACGCTTCTGTAGGTACATACTGTCTGTATCACTGCTTACTCAATTGACACTCATACGTAGGTCACACAATAAGTTTTGCGTAGCTTAAAAAAAATAACATGTTATATACAAAATATTATGTTTAGCTTTCAAAATACTCTCCTTTACATTTCAAACATTGTTTCATGCGATCGAACCATTTTTTAAAACAGGAGGGCCACAGTTCTGTGGCCTTATTCTGGACACGTTGCGTACGTAAAATTTTGATGTGTGATTAAAAAATAATTGACAAATCATTTCCCGCCAATTGTTTTTTTTATTACTAAGAAGGTTGCAACGTTTGAAAAAATATACATTCAAAATTCAAATAGTTCCGATTAGCTAGAAGTGCAAAACTTTTAGTGTGCCCCAAGTACTCATTTGAAGCAGGTGGCCAAATGGTGATTTGTAATCACGGATGTAAAAAATAATAATATAACGGTAGGTAAATAAAATAACTGATATCCAGTACCCACATACTAAATTGTAACGGATAAAATGGGTTGCAATGGAACGTTAGATTTTAGAAACAGTTTGTGTGAAGTGGCTTATATTAATCGAAGGTTTTGTATTATACCACAAGTCTAAATATATTTATCTTTAATTGAATATTGTAAAAAAGTAAATAAGAGGTGTTACAATCTACCGAGTTTTGATCTGTTTTTAGGTGAAGATTTACAATAGCGTAGACACATGCTCAAAACACCTAAAGAAACTTACATTAGTTTCGCCTCCCAAAGTTCGACAAGAAAACTACACAATTTTGCAGGGTCTATTAGTGTACTACCAACCTCATTTGAATTTCATTCGAGTACTCACATAGCCTGAGACGGCTCTACCTACCGTCGGAACCTTTCCAAATTTTATTTTCCTCGCAAAGGGTTCAAACAACAATAAAAGCGTTTCCAGCTATGACATCCCAGGCCTTAGATAAGAGGGACAGACAAAGTATTCAACAGAATCCGCTATAAATAATGTCAATTTTTACATATTATACGTTCGATTTTACGACACAGGTGCAAGGCAAAGTCTCTTAATTACTCGTAAGACTAATAATAGTATTCTCCGATTTTCGATGATGGCGGCCCCTCTCAATATAGATAGGCCAGGTACGTAAGAGATATTATAGTGACCAGATGTATACGCAATACATAAGTGCACTCTCTGTTCCTTCACACTCATTAATTCGGTAAGATGGCAGTCCACCATGCCATGACCGATGAGAAACTGTGTAACAATGTATCCATACAATCGTGGTTCAGATGTTAGGATAGGGTAAGACTTTTAGTAATTATTCAAAGCAACCTACCAACGCAACGCAACCTGAGTTTGGCGCACAGGTGTAACATCTTAGGGCATTAGTTCAGGTTCTATTAGTTTTTGTTTTAAATCCTTTTACGATTAATGTCTGTTTTACTACCAATAAAATAAGTAAAAAAGCGGACTTTAGTTAGATAGATTTATTGCTGGTAAAATAGTATCGCGCTTATTCTGGGAGGAACACGTCCGGTGCCTCTGAAGATTATAAGAGTGAGTGGTAGGGCAAAGCCGAGAGCGCCTACGACAGTGCAGAAGCAATGAAAAGTAGAATGCAAGGAGGAGAAGAAACTTTAGTATCTCTAACCAAAGTATATTAACAATTCATTGGCATCTATTCTGTTATTTGATCTGTGATAAGAGCGCATTAGTAGTCCCAGTTCGCTCGACCTTCGCTCGTCGCGAATGCCTAATCAGACATTCGGGAGATCTCAAAATGGCTGCCGTGCATGCCGTCCACATGCAGTGTGGTATTGACCCAAATTTCAATACTGATATTGATACGTTACGATATTTGACCTGTGTACTAGTGCAGATAATATTGAGGTATTCATGTAAGGTTTTTGAAGGAAACTGCCGAATAAATCTTTCAAAAAATCTGCTGATAAGCGGAGTAATTACTCTTATGGGATTTTCTTAAATTTTTCACATTCTACATTGATGTTAAACATGAGATTCATTTCATAAAAGTTTCTTTTCTGTTGTCAACAGACATAGCTGTGTTGAAGTGGTTTCAGAGACATGTCAATCGACACCATGCAGTTGAAGTCTCTCGCGCCTAACCACTTTGTTAAAAAAAACGCTTGTACGAAAAAAAACGGGCATCACTTTAAAACTAAAAGACAACGAGAGGTACAAGATCTTTTACAGATACTTAACCACCTACCTGCCTACCTGCTACGCCGCATCTAGATGACGGAGCAATATTATTAACAATACTATTACTTGATAATTAGAACTTTAGTGTGTCATAAACTAATTTAATTATGTCAATGCAACGTGCCAAGTGTAAACGTGAACTGATGTCAAATATAATAAAGAGGAAGGTTGCCTTCTTTGGACATATGCAGAGAGGTTCTCAATATGAGTTCTTAAGGCTAATCCTCGAAGGCAAGATTCCTGGCAAGAGATCACCAGGCCGACCCAGAAGAAAATGGATAGATGACATCAAAGACTGGACCAAACTTCGTTATGACGAGCTAAAAAGAGCGGCTTAAGACCGCATCGGTTTCTACATGCTGACCTCCAAACTTCAATTTGAAGATGGCACCCCATGATGACAATGCTATATTGAAGCATATAAAAATATCACGAACGCTGACGCTTGCAGTACGGCGGCGACCTAAATTGTGCAATTTTATAAGGCTGATTGGAATGGTGCTTCTCGGATATTGCACTGGTAATGAGTTAATGTAATGAGTTGCAGGCTTCAGTGCTGTTTGCTTGTAATCAGATCGCAAATATACATGTGCAATCAGGTCAGTAAGGGTCAGGTATCGATAGTCATCTCAACCAGTGGTTAAAAATCGTTACCAGTATTTTGTGACTATCAGACGTAAATACATGTCAACATTTGGATACTAGTACGAAAACAATGTACGGGCCTTTAAAATTTAAGGGGTTTCCTTGATAACGCTAAGGTCCTATTATCAAATCCCGACTTGGCAACAACGGAACCAACTGGAAATTAAACCCTCTATGGGCCAGTTTTTTAATCCGTAGTAATGGTAAAGTTACGTTACCAGCGGTTGAATATTTACGATTGTGTGAGCTTTGCGGAAAAAAGATCCTTAACCAATGGTCATTAAATAGCCATTCTGAAATTTGCCCTTAAGAATACTTCAGTTGGCAACGATTTCTTTTCTGTGCTATCTGACTCATATAACTCAAATTAATAATAATCTTTCCCAGAAATACCCAATTTTATGAATTTCTTTTTCCAATTTATTTGCAACTGATTGTACTGAAAACGTTAGTAAGTCAAGGTCTCAACTCCCCAGCGGTTCAAGGCTCCAAGGTCGGTTCCCAGATGAAGCATCAAGAATACCAATCGCCACTGCTCTCACTGTGGTGTCGGCCGAATTGTGCAATATTACGCGACTTAATTGAGGTATTATTTAGTGACACTTTTAAGGAATTATAGAGGAGTTTCGTTTAATAAATATTTGAACTTTTTACTCAGAATTGTGGTATGCAGTTGCAATAGAAACACTAGGCAAATTAACGTACATAAGTAGCAGTTGGTTCACCTTTTTTTAAAACAATTTTAAACACAAAGCATAAGAGAGGTGTCTTAAAATTTTGTCGACTTGCTCTTTCATCTAATTATGGAAGTAATAAAAGAAAGTGCTGCTTATACATGCAGCCATCTTAATTAGTGTCTGTTTAACATATCATCTGAAATAATAAAATATATTACAACTGCAGATATCCATATTATGGCAACCCCTAACCCTGAATAATCTCTAGCATCAGACCATCTCTTGGTATGTTTTCCTAACGACTTAAGCATCAAGCCAGGATACCTAGCCCACCCTTGAGGTATCTAGCTACGTTAATCGCCCTTTGAGCAGTGTTCAGTTGATGTCCTACTCACTAATACGACACCCATATCATGACTATAACCATATTGCTTACTCGCAAAGGGATGTTCACATGAGCAACAAGGACAGGTAAAGACGAAAATACAGACAAGTTCACAGAGTAACGCCTCCAACACGAACTATTTCAAAGGCAGATCACGCGCAAGACGCGTAAAGCCGCGTCTAGAATAGTCGACTCTCGACCCGTATTAATAGGCAGGACCTGACTTTGAGGATGATTAAGGAGTTAGATAAGAAATTTTATTGTTAAATAGCTGGGAATCGTCTCAAACATTCTTACAATTGTAAATAATATTACACGATTTTACCTGTCATACATCAAGCGGTGCTCAAAAAACTCTTAGACAAATTCGTGTTTTCGTGTATTTATTGATAGCGATAAATATTGGAATATAACTAAAAAAATTACAAAGGTTTTTTTTTATTTATTAAAGAAATATAGATAAGATGTTTTATGGAGGATTTAAAGGAGGCTACATAAATTAAATGGATGTTTTATCCATCAGAAAATCTGATAATTGAACTTATCGAGGCGGAATGTTAAAAAACAGCTTCAGACTGTGGCTGCAGGTCTCTAAAAATCGTGAGAAATACTTATATCCAAAATAATCCATCAATGAGGTTACCAAAACATTTGGAGTACCAAGTAAAATAATTTGACTAATAATTCTACTAAGAAGCATCTAAACATCTGATCCATAAACTTAATCATGATGGTTCCATTTACCATATTATTTTATGGTAATTTCAATATCGAGATCGTAATATGAATTTGCATTGCTATGTTAATGCTGTGTGTTCTTGAGACGACGTAGTAGCCGTTACCCTCGAGTGAAACCACGTGGATATACTAGCGTACTGTGACTATGTCAACATTTTGCTTCAAGATACATGCGCTATAGTGCTTAACCAAGCACATCTCTCCGTGTGCTGTCAAATACTAACAGGGAATTGGAAGCTAATTACAGTCTACAGGTCATTAAACTTCTATTACTAGCGTATAAACCTGAAAACAAGAACAAATCTTGTGCCACAAAATTGACGCCACTTGTCATCACATCAACTCATACAAACGGTTTCATATTCGAAATTTAAATTTCAAGGAATACGTCACAATCTGGACGTCGTATTCGCAATACATTTTTTGCTTAGCATAGCCTCTCAATACGTAGTAATAACAACTCACTGCTACAGGCGTATTGCGATGCAGTTTTGACAGTTAAACAGCTCTGCTTTACTGTCAAATTAGCAATTCTTATTGCAATTTCGCATTATATTGACAATTTTACTGTAATATAACAATATAAATATTAATATTCATACTTTTGTAGTATTATTATAATATAATTATATTGATTATATTCGTTTACACTGAGTTGGAATTGAACTGCCTCGGAATTGAACGGATTGAGTTGGATCGCAATACGGCCCCAAGTAGGCATTTCGAATAGTATCTCAAACGCAGAAAAGATAATATTATTATAATGTAAACTCGAATTTTTTTTATCATTTATTTCGAGTAACTAAGGCCCATACAATAAATACCTTAAAGTCTAACATACATACAATAACAACATTAGAAAAAAAATACACTATTTTGCCGGCGTAGTGTTGCGCAAATTGGTGTCCGGTCCGGTAAATGCTTTGCAAACTTGGTTGGCTGGCTAAAGACAAGCTTAATCTTTTGAAGTTACTTTTTTACCTTAAATAGTGCCTACTATCACACAATAACTAAAATATAGCAGCTCAATGAATGCGATTTTAAGACTTGACATTTTTACTGAAAATATGCAGGAAAATTTACAAATCAGGAAATGATAATGTCCAAAGCCGGGCCCGGATTGCGTCATTGTTAATTATAATTATAATTGCACTTGTATTTTTGAAATCATCTAACGAATAGGGGTTTAAAAATAATACTTACATAGTTTAGGTGTAGACTTTTAATAGGTGCATTAACCCTGCAATCACAAAACATAAACTCAAAATGCCTAATCTGTCATTGAATTCCACGTGAACCCCTTTTTATTTTTCAAAAATATTTTTTGTGTATTCTTTGAAATATTTATATATATAAATTGCACTTGTAAAAAGACAACTGTGAACCTGTGACAGACGAGGAAATGAACCCCATGTCTTACGCAATCCGGGCGTATGCCTATACCACTCGGCTTCCTCGTCTGTCACAGGTTCACAGTTGTCTTTTTACAAGTGCAATTTATATTATTAAGTTTGTATGGTGACAAAACACTATAAAAACAAAAATAAACTATATTTATATATTTTATCCGAACATTTTGTAAAGACGCATGCTGACGCAAAAGTGGGCTCAGTTTCTGTAGAGTTTTTGTCAAGATCCTTTAACACTAAAACTTGAAATGGTAAATTCTTAGAGTATACATAGTTTTAGTTATATTTTAACCGGTACTTTACCATAAACTATAATAAAAACTGAATCAAAGTTAAGTAAAAAAACATCGAAAGAAAAAAACATTCAAAAGGTCGGACTTAAATTATTCATTTGTAGGTGCTAAGAACCACCTTCTAGAAACAAATGCAAATAATTAAAACGCAATAATTAACCAACACATTGTTTAGATTATAATTAGTTTAATTGTAATGTGCCGCTTACGTCATAACGCCTTTTCTTTACGATGGCATAAACTGATATGCATGTTCTTTTGGTTTCGATTCCGATGATTTTAGGGTTCCTCTAATAAATCTTTATAAAAACCAGCAATTTAATTAATGTATGTCACGTATCATGACATATTTTTGTTGAGTGACACTTTGATAAGAAATAACCACATTTAATGTTGTTTTAATACAGAGAATGTTAAGAGAGGTTCCTTTTAGATTAGAATTAGAGGTGACGGCCGTGAAGTAAGTAAGTGAATACTTAGGCCCAGTTGCGTGATCGATAGTTAACTCCACTAATAGTTTAATGTCGTTACTTAGTTGAATTATTACTATTGTGTGTGTGTTTTAAAGAAAAAATACCAAATTTAAGAATGCCTATTTTACTGACCTTTGGTTAAGGTATTTTTTCTTCAAAACACGCCTTAGACCGGCCGGATTATGTACTCATAATTTTTATTGTACTTTGTTGTTTAGTATTTATGTCTTCATGCTCTTAAATGTGTCTTAGTAAACTTTTTATTCTCATATTACTAAAAGATACGGCAGCTCAATTTGAAGAGCAGTTGGCTCGGTAAGCTAGAAAGATGCTGGTTCAAGTCCCGCCCGTGTGCAATTTTTGGTTTCTTAATACATATTTTAAGAATTCAAATATGACACTGTGAGTGATATGATATGATATGACACATTCTAGCCCATTGAATACTCATGTTACTGATCAAAGTACTGCCACAGAACTCTATCAATTAAGGATACAGTGTCACTTTGCCGGTTTTCCGATGCACTTTTTATGATTCACCGCGCGTTCGTTGCCTTCATTGTTACTCGATTGCGAGTGATGCCTAAATGAAAGGTCGTTCAGAGGCACTACTATGACAGATTTCCCGTCTTCTGCATTAAGCCATCCCTCTCTCTCACAAAATCTTGCTGGAACGAGCGACAGGGACGGCTAGGTGTAATGCTTAAATGTAGTATTATATAGAAGACCCTAGAACCCATCTGTGTGATACCTATGTATCGTTTTCGTCCATATATGTTTTATACACTAGACAGTTTTTTGAACTGCATTTCCGTCAACTTCGCAACTCAGGCTCATCACCTTCTTTCTTATAACTGTCTAATTTCAGATTCAGATTCGTATTAACTACAAATGACATAGAATGAGGCCCTACTGTTTTGTTTCTTAATTCACAGTTATATAGGGAAGCAAGTTAAACTTTTTTTTGTGTTGCTGTAAAATGCTTTGAAGCATACCTACAGTACAGTTTTTGAGGAGGTATAAACTTATTATTTATCATGCATCCATACAGCCTTGCTAGATTGTTGCTTAAGCATTATTACGTAGATTCTTATAACCTAATAAAGATCTTAGGCATTTTCTGCTTGAGTCAATGTAAAAAAAAAGGTTGATAATTTCGTACCGTAATTTAGATAATAAGTCAAATAAACATGGATATTGACCGCCATTACATAATTTGTTTCTCGTTTGCCTTGATATTATACTAGCGTAAGACAACAATCTATATTTATACGATGTCTTACTATAATTATTCCATTGCACACAAAAACAATCTAAAAATAGAATCTGTTAGTAGCATTCTTATATTTTAATTAGAATAAAAATAGGTTATTATATCAAGTGAATGGGTGATAATAACATGGTAGTATCCAGTGCATTTGTTTGCCTTGTTGGTTTGCTGGTTGGTACCCAAGAGGTCCCGGGTTCGAATGCCGGGTAGGGCCGAAATTAGTTTCTGGGCTTTTCTACTCGGAAGCAGCTTGAATTCAGAAAGATGGTGGTGATGACACCCCTGGACCTCGGAAAGCATGTTAAGACGTTGGTCCTGCGCCTGATCTCTTACCGGTCATGTCGGAACTGCCGTCCCTCCGAATAATGAGAGTGAAGAAACAAAGAGTACCTTGTGTATTGCGCACACACTGGAGCACTATATTTTAATGTTATGTTTTTTTTTTAATTTAACGTTATTTTATTATTATAATTGTGTTAATCTAATTTATGTATTCGTACCCCAATGTTTATTTATTTGTCTGTACCCACAAAAGAGACACTGGCTGAAAATCAGCGTCGTGGTATGCGTTCTGCTACTGCCACGGCCAATGCTGAGCGAGTGCCTTTTCGACTTAAGCCTACTGATCTATTATCAATGAATCGTGGAATCTATACTTAACTCGTCAAGTATGTGTAAACGAGACACAATAAAAATTCCATTGTTATGCGACTCTCGGCATTCGTTTGATACCTGACTGATTAAACCTAATTAATCTTTCAATGTTATTTTTTTTGTGTTAATTTAGGTGGAATAAATTTATTTTCTTTCTTTCTTTCTTTCACTATAAACAATGCCTCGCGCCAATGGTCAATCACAAATTGAGATTGACCGCCGTGATCGGATACGACTGGGAGGACGTTCCTTTAGTATCCAGTGACTAGGTGACTAATAAGTCAGTACAATACCCAACCAAATATCACACTTTATTCAAAATCTACCATAGCTCTGAATCTTTTACGCCTACTTTATTACCTACTAACTGACTTACCTTCGAAAAACTACTTCGACTCCCATTCCACTTTATTCTAATCTTTACTGAATGGATCGTCCGTTTTAGTTATTGCCTTGTTAGACATTTATTTATTCTGTGGCGGCACGTTCTGTAATTGCGCTTTGTCTGTGCTGTGTAGCCTTTACCGGCCGTTTGCATTCTTTTCCCTAATCAAAACACCAGTTGAATCATTGTTTTGTTTTAAATAAGGTTAATATTGTTTCGTGCCAGTTTCGGTCTTAAAAATTACGACAGCAAAAAACTGTTTATGATACCAATTTGCTATTATGTTTTTTTTAAATACATAGACAAGACCAATTTAAGTTATGATTACTATCTCTTAATAAAAACTGAAAAAAAATTAGGTTATTGTGTAGGAAGAGTACCAACCTTAACGCTAGAGATTGTGTTCGAAGTTGATACGCTGATTGATACTTCCAAACCATCTTGTGTACTTGTAGTTACAAATAATAGCGATGTGTTTTTCCATTATTACAATGTTAATGTTATTTATAATCATAATTGATGCCTATTACTAACATAAACTGTGCTTACGTTAATATGTTTTACAAGTGTTGTATGTATAAACAAACAGCTATCATTTAAAAAATACCGTAAGGAAATTGTATTACAACAATTCTCATTCACTTACTATTCATTTACAATTACGTGATAATTTCTGCATTTGAAACTGATGAGACGCTTCAATGAAAACAATTCGGTGGTTATTGAGTTATGACCAATCCGCAAGTAATACTATGACTCATAAAAAGCGTATACGTGAACGTCACACTGCTAGAGAGCAAGCTAACAATATCACTTACGTCATCAGCCGTGTCCACATACATTTTTGTCGTCACTACTGCCCGCTGATCCACGTATTTTCGGCATCTACTGTTGGACTTCAGTAGTCATTCAGTAGTGCTATTGTCACACATCGTGTGCTTAAAGTCAGCAGCCTTGAAAGGTGACACGCCGTCAGAATAGCGAGGTATATCAATTGTTCTCTTGTAGTACAACTGATGCACAATTCAGTGACGATTCAATTAGCGGAATTGCGGCCCTGACTGAGATAGCAGTTCTGAGTTTTGGTGATGCAGTCTTTTTGGTCAGGTTTTAAGCTAGTACACATTGGTTTTTGTTTAACTGCTAATTATTGCAGTTACCCTTATTGCTTACCTCACTTCTCGTTCAGAGAGGTGCAGTTTGGTAATTTGTGACTTTGGTATGGGCACGTAATCCTTGAAATATATTAAATGAGACATTCTACAAATCTTGAATTTATCAAAAATCTTTATAATTTTTCAACCATAGACTTTGCGAATGTCAATGTTAAACGCATCCATAAAATAGCTGATTGTATCATATTGATACGGTCTGACTATTTTATTATTTTGCGGATTGACAATAAGCCAAAACAAAAGTCTTAAAATAAGCAATGTTGGCTTAGTTCAATTCAGACGTTCAGACGTTTACGACTGAGTCCTTATATTTAGCGTTGTTTCAGGCAGTCAGCGGTTCTCAATATTGTAAGTAATCCAGACTTATAGTTCACAAGTACTCGCTTCACTTTCAAATATGACTTTATCAAAGTCACAAATATCTGAATCAATAGTCGTCAACGATGACTTAATTTGTCGTCTATCATTATCATCGAAAGCGATAGTCATTGTCGGTCGTGTCTTTAGTAAAACTGAACAAAAGAAAAAAACAGTCAACATATTTCAAGTGACTATTTAGCTATTTGCACTGAAAGCTGATAATTATCACAGTTCTAACCAGTTTAATTGAGGATTTGAAAAAAGAAAAAATAGATGCCTATGGTTGACTTGTAGATAATGCGTTTGTTTGTGCATGAAGTTTTAAATAATAAATGTCATCCACCAAAAAGGTGCAATTCTACTTGATTGAGAACCACTGTCTCTTAGTCTAGACATTCAATCTTGACGGCAAATCTGACCTGCCTTATCAGAACCTGACCTATACGTAGCTGGAATAATATTATGATGGATGATCAGATCTTCGGAGACCTATCCTAGAATTTCTCATAAGACACGAGTTGATAAAGTGAGGAATCACCGCTGGGTATGAATGCAAAATTCACAAAGATAATAAGTATTGATGAAAAATTACTAACAACATATTTTTTCATTCAATATGAGTGCGCTTCTAAAAAAAAGAACATACTACGCCAACCCCTAGAAAACTGGGAGTAGGGCAAGAGGATGATGATGATGAGAGATCAAATTTATCCTATGCCTCCATTTTGCAAACTGTGATATCATAAATGTTAAACTATTCGAAGCTTTAACAGTAATATAAAACACATACTCGTAATAATAAATGTTAAAGTATTTGAAGCTACAATAGTTTTAAAATACCTACTCGTAATAATAACTGGAAATACATTTACTTAGTTAAATTAAAAACAAATCATACATGTTTCAAATGCAGGTTGATATTTAACAATATTCAATAAACGTAGAAGAATAGTAAAACTTTAAGCAAAGTTGTGCAACAATGCCTAAGTTTTGATCATAGTATGAGATTGTAATATTGCGCATCTCAGATCATGGAAACTATGATTCACTGCTGTTATGAATGGATTACTTAAACATGGAATTTTTCCTTTTCCACTATTGTAAAAATATGGCGCATTAGTTTTCCCATTTAGTATTTACTTCGAAGATAGTAGACGGGAAATCGATTTGCGTGTTTGATACAAAATAATATCCTATCTGTCTGCTAAGCTAGAACTCATTATTTACGCAGACGTCCTCGAATTATATTTGAGAAGTTTCCATATCTTTATTAATATTACAAAGCTGAAGAGTTTCTTTGTTTGTTTGGACGCGCTAATCTCAGAAACTACTGGACCAATTTAATAAAATATTTTTGTCCTGGATAGCTTATTCTGAAAGCTTTAGTTAGGGCCTATAAAACATCACGCTGCGACGGGAGGGGAGGGTGCAAACCTAAAATACGGGGACGCAGTCGGGGGGACCGCTAATACCTGAATAATAATAAAATTAAACACTAGAAGTACTTAATTGCACATAATAAGAATAGGAAAGCAATTCCACACTTTGATAACCATCATTACCTCATTACATTACACAAATTTTACTTATACAAAAATGCAATAGCTACACTACCTACAGCTATGAGCTGTTAATCAATTAATTTTAACCTTGTTCTTCTCTACCATTTCATAACGCATATATTTTCAGAATTTTTTTATCAACCAGGTTTTGTTACTCTCTATTTACTCTGATGTGTTTAAAGGTTTAGCTAGTTCATTGTTATTTTCCTAGAATAACAAAGCCTTATCCCCAACAGAGGGGTAATAGCATAGAGAAAGAAAAAATCTTCGCTTTAAAAAGAGCGTGCTACTTAATGAAATTCTATAGGATTTGACAGCGAAAGACCTTATGACAGCGAGACCGTTTTCTAAGAAATAATGGATTTAGTGGATACGTCAAGTTTCCGTCGTTGGAATTTTTGAAAAATTATGAATGGATATAATTATAATTTAAGTTTTGTATAACAATTTCAGATGAAATGACTTGTGCTTTCAGCAACTGTGAAGTGCGCCGAGGATACAATCCCGAAAATCATACTTTCCACCAGTAAATATGAATCATTGATAAAAAATTGAAATCCAAATTTTATAAAATTTGTGAGTGAAATCGACTCCGATGCCAAATTGTACAGTAAATTTAGGACTTCCTTTGTGATTTGCAGCCATATATCAAAGTTTCCAATAGATTAATTCAGGTATTTTCAGTAAAATAAGAAACCGTTTCTTTACACTAGGGCTTGACTAAATGATGACGTCATCAGTATCGATAAATTTTTTGACTGATTTTTTTAGGTAACCGTAATTCTTGCACAGCTTCTCAGCACTGGCCCACACAACTGGCCCGAAGCTGTGCTGTGGTAAGGTCTATGTTGGAACGTGTATAAGTGTTTCTAGAATGTCTTCATACATAAATAAATAAATATGTAATTTAACAAAAATGAGGTTGTCTTGTTTATCAAATAGAAAGTATTATGTAATTAAAAGTGCATTAATTTAATTATTTTTGTTTCAATTTACATGATTTATCGTAACCTCGTCGATAAAACTTGGACCACCATAAGATACACATCACTATTGAACGCACACATGTAAAGTAACTTTTTGGTTACGCTGAAAATCCGCGTTTGTCATTCTATACTATACTACTTTCTATGGGTAATAGTGTAAAGTCAAAATCAATACGATTGCGTATTGATTTGACAGTTCAAAATGTACGATATGATCTGTCAAACCTTTTGTTCTTTGCCGTGTGACAGATCATATCGTACGTTTTGAACTGTCAAATGAATACGATTGCTTTACACAATTCCATGCCAGGTATACAGCTATGTGTTATTCAATTAATTTCAACCCAGTTCTAACTATTTTAAACGCTCAATTTTCTGATTTACGATTATATTTTTTGTAATCCAGGCCCGATGGTGTTACTCTCTAATTACTCTGATATGTTTTTAGGTTTAGCCAACTCATTGTTGCTTTCCTAGTAGATAACAAAGCCTCATTCAACAGGTCTGCGAACCAGTTCAGCTAGAGGTTCTAGTTACAACTAGTAGCTGTGTTAGTCTTTGTTTAGACTTTAGATAAACTCGAGAACTATTGTGGATGTGCAATGGAACTGGATATAGTAGATATTTGTCTGCAGTATATAGTCTAATGTTGAATTTCTGATTTAATTCAATTGTTTTATGTTAAAATGTGTAATTAAAAGCCTTTTCTTTTTAGCACGTTACTAGCAATGGCTAATAAATAATAATTTAGATTAATATACCTAATGCGGCAGCTATTGAAAAAAAGGTATTGTAGAATGCAATATTTTAAGCGAATATATTGATAAGCAAATACTCAAAAAATACTCAGCTAAATTAAACTGATACAAAATACCTAAAGCCTAATTGGTAAGAGTTATTTTTTTAACTATACAAATGATCTTTAGTCAGAATCCTGATGGCAAACAGAATAAGTAAGTTTCCAAAATGCTAGTGCACATGCATGTATGTATTTTTAGTGAAATTAGACCAGTTGATAGGCAAACGACCATCGGTTATGTAGGAGAATTGCAATGCCAAGGGCAGAGGCAGTGGTCACTTGACCTCCTAAAATACTAGTTCCATCGCCTACATTAACTTAAAATATGATGAAAACAAGATTTTTATTACGTAACGCGCATGGTTGAGCTAGATATTGTGATTACCAGTGACAGCTTTTTTTCTGAAAATAATAAATAAATAAACAATATGCGGCATACAACACACCAATTATCTTGGTTTTGAACTAAGGAATATTCTTCCTTATATTAGAAAGAAAGAAAGAAAGAAAACATGTTTATTCAGTATCACAAAAAGAATATTACGAATACCAAGACAACTATTATGACGAGTGTCTCCCATAAATACTTAAATACATACTTATGAACATCTATGACTCATGTACACAAATGTTCGTGCTCATCACATAAACATTTGCCCCTTGCGGGATTCGAACCCGCGAGCGCTGACACAGTAGTCAGGAGCGCTTACCACTACACCAAAAGCGTCGTCAATATTAATAATAGGAGGTCGTATTTAACAACAACTGAGATGCACATCAAAATGACGGAACTTAACCCTTGATTTTAGAGAGTCAAGGAAATAGTGACACTTTCAATTTTGAGTTAAGAAAATAAAAATAAAATGCATTTATTCATTGATTACACAACTCATTTATCTTTTGACGTCATGATTGTGGTTAAATTGTTTTTGCTGTAATTTATAATTCTACTATAGGTAGATTCATACATATATACAATATAGATTTTTTTCTTATTGAACCTTATTTTTTTTTTTCATATTTTAAGCCTGTGATGATATCAATATGCTAAAATCCCGCATCGTCATTCAAACGCGGACAGCTGCGGAATCTGCGCCGGCGCAGTTTCCTGATACGCATATCTTTGTGCCTCCAAGGCTGTGTGAATACACATTTTTCTACGCAAATAAGTTTCATTTTATGTTATAATTGCTATTATTTGCATCATATTTATACTTATTGTTTACTTCCTAGATCCCAGCTATTAAAAAATGTATAAATGAAATTTTGAAATTCAAACATAGTTCCTAGGTCATGCATAATTTTATTCTTACAGTATTTATTTTACAAATGTTATTTATTTTGCAAATGTGTCTGTGTAATAAGACTAGAATTTCTATTGGTCAAATAGTTCAAACTATAAAAAGTTAAACCATATAAATCATCATTTTATTTTGTAAAACTTCTTACAATTTTTTTTTTTTGTCAGGCATTTTATTTTAATTTAATTTATTTTTTTCTTTTCATTTTTTCGTCGTTTCTTTTTATTGAAACGGTGTTTTTCTTTCAAATTAGTATCATTTGAAAGTTGAACAGTTTATCTAGTTAATAAGATAAAACCTTTTTTTTTCTTTTTTGATGTGACAAAATAAAAAAACATTATTTTTTTCGATAATTTTGGGTCTAGTATCCGCATAAGTATTTCGTTTGATCAAGTATTGAAAATACACATTGTATATTGCTATTGAAGGCTGTTGACCAGCGCATACCCAGCATAAGCCACACCTTACGAATTGCACAATATCGCTCACCTTACAAGGTATCATAATCTAGTTACGGGCCAATGCCCTATCAGAGAAGCTAGGTCAGTGGTTCCCAACCCATCATGGTCTGCTTGACGACTGTCTTGATGTTTATTCCGTTCCCCGGATTTCCGGGTTTGAATCCCAAAATGGGCAGATGATTTGTTTAATCACGATTTATGTTCGTGAAATGTATTTATGGTCGCGGTCTCTTAACACGTTCCGGGACACTACTCCAGACACAATAGATGTTTTATTGTTTTCACGCCTGTAGGCGGGCACTGTCCCGGAACGTGTTAAGAGCCGAAAACTCTTGCACCTCGCGTCGTCTTTTGGTTGAAATGATGGCCGTTTTGGTGAGCGCAAGCAATTTTTGTTGAAAAAGGTTAGACACGAGAGACTCAACCAACCATTGCACTTATTTTGGGTCTATTTGTTTATTTATTGTTGTAACGTAGACTTGGTGGATAGCCCTAAGTACCGATATAAAATTAAAAAAGAATACCAAGAGGTTGGGAATCTCTGAGATTCATTAATTTGTGCAAGGGAAAGACTAGAAAATTGTACACTAATATCTGTAGTAACTAATGGAATGCTTAGATTTATTCGCACAATTTGTTAATACTTACTAAGCAATCCCAATAACATTCCGAATCATAACACAAAGATTTCTCTTAGTTAGTTCATTTACAAATGTATGTATGTGATAAAACAAATAAGTGATACAAAGATTAAGCATGGTAGCAAAGTGTTGTTTTAACTTTTTTACTAAGAAAATACAACAATGCTCTTCGTTTAATCCCACTTGTTATAAACTTATACACTCCAAATAATCAGTCGAACCGAAAATAAAACCTTAAAGTAATAAACTAATAGACCGCTTATTAGTCAGCCAACGGTATCTACAAGTTGACCCCCTAGAGCGAAATCATACTTCCGCAGTTATACATATTATATCAGACTTCCTGACTCTAGAAGGTCTCGTCGCCAAAATATACGAACTCGGTGTAAGCGCCGTGGTCGCAGCAGACATATAGACAGAAGCGCCACTCGCATATCTCAAAATTTCGGTTAGTAGATAATAATGTTTATAACTGTAATTAAATAAATAATTGAAACTTATTAATTTTATTTAGTTATTTATTTATTTAAACTTTATTGCACTGTAAACTGTACAATTTGCGGACTTAATGCCTTAGGGCATTCTCTACCAGTCAACCGCTTGGGAATGCAGAAAATTTAATCAGTGGCGGAACGTTTTCAATAACTGAGCGGGTATTATAAAATAAATTAATAATTTTATACTTCTAAACTTTAGAAATATAATGTGTTAATTTCTAACTTATAGTGGTAAATAACTTATAATTTAGAGTAACACTTACTCAAAATTCAGAGCCGGTTGTATGAAGTTTTTTATAATACATATTCATTAAATTAAAGTATTTCAAATAATTAAATTAAAAATTTAATTTAATTTTATACATATCTATCATCATGTTATTTTCATTCTACCAAACCAATAAAAAAATAAGATTCCCTTACTAGAGTCGAACATAAGTACTTAACCTACTGTTATCAGTATCAATTATGCCAAAATGACCGAAGCAAGGCATTTATCGTAGGTCAAAGTCAATACGAAACCTTCAGCTATTAATTCTTTCGCCATTTTTTGATCAAAACGGCTTTATAACTGAACCATCCATGACTTTACTGAATATTAATATCGAAGAGGTTTTATTGTTTGATTTTAAATCAGTAACATCTTAAATGTGTTTTTATTCACGCAAACACATCTACTTAGGCGTCAATATTTACTTTTTTAGGGACCGATTTTTCAATAGTTAGATAAAACATAACAGACTGTTAAATAATAAAGCGACAAAAAAAATACAATTAGTGCGCCTTCATATTACCTCTAGAGCGTCAGCAGCGCGTCGCTCATGTGAAGGGCTTACTGCTGTCATTTATGAATGAAATTGACAGCGCTCTTACGTATGATTGCTGACAATTATATAATTGACGTTTTCTTTTATCTTATCAGACTATTGAAAAATCAGCCTTAAGTGGAAAGAAAATTGTAATTATGTGATTAATTCTGAACGGCATTTATTTTATATTGTTTCAAACTCAGTTACTCCGTGATCATGGCGCTTGCAACAGTGCCGAAATATCGGAAGCTCATAAATAATAAGGTACATGGTAGCTATCTAACTATTCTAATGCATTTATTTTTATCATACTGAAACTTTGTTGGGCGTGGTTGGTAGTTACCTATTTTTTGTCCAGATATTCATTCGTGATTATGTACACGAAAATATTTCCAAGTATGAAGCTTGCACAAAAAATTAATTTGATGATCTATTTTAATAAACAAGACCGTTATTGCATCGAACAAAAAACATTGGTTAGAAATATTCCACTGCTATTTTTTATCATAATTTGGAAGTAACTAAGAATTTTTTCTCATAAGTTTTAAAATTGATGGAAGACGTAAAATAACATTAATGGACGGAAACGTCTCGTTAACAGTTATTACTACCTTTGTAAGACCTTGAAAAGGTTAAGTTTTTAACAGGACAATTACAGAACACAATAGCGCTATAGCAGTGAAATAATACCGGCTATTATGAATCGGAAAGTAATTCTGAAAACACTACAAGGATTATCTAAGAATGTTGGCATAGCAAAACAAGAACGGTAAACTGGCTACAAATAGTGCACCAGTTATTAAAGTTTTAAGTCCCGATGGCATCGTAAAGGTTGCCATCGTATAGGCTGCATATAGGCTGCTTGACCAAAATGCAAAGTTCAAATAAGGGGCTGCAAAGTTAGTGTCTGATGAAAAGACAAAATCTATGTTAAGTATGAATAGTGCAAGCAGTACAGTAATAGGCAATTCAGAGTCAGAATTCAATAACTCTTTATTAATGTTTTGAATTACATTGTATTTGACATTAGTATTGGAATAATAATTAATTTTAATGTTTGCATGCCTGCTTGCAGGCGGAATACACGCACTGACAATTTTTTTAAGATCAAACTTTTGTATCTGTATTCTAAGCAAATAAATGATTGATTTGATTAATACCCTGACTCTCATACTAATCTATACCCATTAAACTTATTACATAATCAAATCTACACAAGACATGATTACTATCCCAAAAACCAGATTTATGTCGTTAATATAAATTATCGCACAGGTGCGCATCTTTTCGAGGATCCAACTCGTTTGTCTCCTGGCAACATTGAATTGAGCTAACCGTAAAACCGGTGTCACAGGTATTTGATACACAATAGTTCAAATATGAGATTTATATTATGAATTTTAAAAAAAACCGGTACTGTTATTTAGCGCGCTGCTGACGACAGACTAATTCTGGAAAACTGTGCGAATTGAAACCAAAGAAAGTAGTTGCATGTCTTTGTTTTAATTTTTTCTTGTTTGTTAATAATAAAGTTATGAAAGTAATAATATTCTGAAAATCTTAGTTAAATGCATATTTAATAATATACGGTACATATGATCCCATAAATTGAAATAAATCTCAATCACAGCATCTTATTTACATAATAATGTGATTATTTTTAATCCATAAAGTAATATTATTTATTCGGTCCTATCAATATTGAACTACATTTATTTGAACCGGTACGTTACACCTCGTATATTTATGACATTACATTTATTACTTGTACTTTGTTTAAACAAGTACATGCTATATTTGTTGTTTACAAATAAGTCATGTACTACTCGTCTGTCACATTTTTGGATTGACCATGCACATGGTAGAGTTCCGTGATACAAATAATAATTAAAATTATAAAAATATTTGAATTGGCTAGATTTTAAATAAAGGCCACATTAATTAGAGGCCTCCATTGGGAATTTGCAAGAAACTTATCGTTCTTTGAATATTAATATGCCTAATTTTGATAATAGGTAACTACTACGATTAACCACTTTTTGGTGTTGGTTGTAAGACTATTAGTATTAGGTACGCTTAGTCGAATATTTTCATTATTAATAAATATATATTTATTTTATAATTCCTTTAACAGCGTATATACGTTTGCATGTGTATTATGTGGCATAATAAATTTACACTGATTGATTTCTATGTCACTTTAATTTTTTAACTAGTGTGTGGTTTTTGCCGTATTGCAAGCTAAAGGTCAGAAAACTATTAGAAATCTCCTTAATGAATCCCTGAACTTTCTCCTCCTTAATAAAAATTTCTTTCAAAATATGTTCAATTTATTATTTTAGGCCGGAACATTACCTTCCTATTGCATGTTTTCGAAGGTGTCAGAAGTTTAATGACCTTTTGATATCAATGGCAAACCGCTGACCACCTCTTAGCAAGTCTTGCCTTTATAAAAATACGTATTTTAGACACCATGGTCATTCTTATTAGTCCTAAAGTCCGAAATAGGGAGCCTGTTGTTTGTGGATGACATAATAAAGACAACCACCGACAAGAGTGATAATCTGACAAAATAAAGGCAAAGAACAATACTATTCACTATCTAGAATACCTATGTATCTTTAAATTCTATCAGTTTCTTTTATGCTCTAAAAACCTTTAGTCAAAAAAACGAATAATATTAGTAATTTTATTGCAATTCCAAAATACTTCCCAAAGGCTAGCACTTAACACTTAACTTATTTTTAACGTAAAAAAATAGTCATAAAACATTCATCAATTATTGTAAATTGGTATCACGGCTTCTAATATTTGTGTAACCGAGCTCTGCTGTGTTTGAGAGATCAATTGTTCATCCCCGTCAATCCCTATATGTTTCTGAGCGCGTATAATATTGCTTATTTATTTATTCGAAACACAATAATTATGGTTTAGCTTAAGATAAGTGCAACATAAAGTTTCACGGCAAGAAGCAAGTTTATGCTAATTTCATTAAGACTTATAGTACAATGAATAACTTACTTTTCAGCGCCCATCTCTTGTTCTGTAGCAATCCATCCAAGAACCTGTACCCTTGCTCCCTGCAGGTCTTGTCTTCTACGTTGGCCACAGCAGACGTTAATGACAGGACATCACTAGCCAGCACTATCGATGATGCATAATCGGGAGACTCCTCTATCGATTCCACCACAGTCGATCCATCCTTCCTTCCCATGTTTTCGTACACATTATACGATTCCGTATCATCAGATACCGGCTGCGATTTGGTCAGATTATTATTGTTAACATAATCGTTTAGGATCGTTACTAATTCTTTATTTAAAAGAACGGTTTTGTTTAGGTTCCGAAGTTGGTTAAGGTCGATGGTTTTGTTTGAGTCCAGGTAGTTGGTGAGTCGTTTTAGAAGGTGTTGGTCTATGGTGGTTTCATTGAGGGTAAGCGCGGCGGCGCTCGCGATCGCCAGCAAGGCTGCGAAGCGGATCATTGCGACGTGCGCACGCGACGGTTCGTAATTCAAACTGAGTAGAGCCTTCGCCGATCGCGAATGGAACCGCGATGATGGCCTTTCCACTTTAGAGGATACAGTTTTGCAGTTTTCCTAGACGTCTACGTAGCATCCGAGTTCGGTTGCGATTTCCAATTACTTTTGATGTTGTTGTAAAGTTTTACGATAGTTCATTTGTAATTGATTTAATAACAAAACCTTCATTACAAAGCTAACTTTAAGTTGAACTAAATAAAATAACAATAAACGTAATTGTTCAACATATAATATAAAATTTTGAATACAATTAATCACGCATCGCATTAGACCTAATGTCTAAAGTTGAATATGTGACCATTTTTCAAGTTATTGCAACAGTGAATAAAACATATTTTATGTTAACAAATTTCTTCTTATTTATAACTTAGCGGTCCCAGCGAATTTTGTTTCAATCCGGCCCCACTTTATGGTCATTATCCTATTTCAGGCCAAGGCAAATCCAACAAAGTAAATATCACGAAATATAGAATTTACGCCAAAATCTGGTGTTATAAAAACTTTAAAAACGAAAATTTTAGCAATTATTGTTTTATAACATATCTAAAAGCCCAATTTTATTTTTACTCAAGACCTTTAGATTTTGATTATTTGGAAAAAATCTCAAAATTTTATTCCGATTAGCATACAAGAAAATCTTGATGGATTAGTTAAATCTCTTTTAAAAGGTCCAAAGTCCGTCAATAGTAATCTGTTACCATTTACATTTGAATACGATAGACGCTTGAAAATATAAGAACCAGTTCTGTCCACCTCATCATCATGATCATTATTTTGACAGCCGGCTTTTTGGCTCGACGCAGACAATATTGTTTTTTTAATGTCCACCTGTTTTATGACAGGTACCTACCTAACTAGTGGCACATCCTTGTAGATCTATTTGTTTAACTTTCTGCTGTTGTCATCTAACGCAAAAATCTCGGTGCTGCTTAAAAAGAGAAAAAGAGTGAGTTCTTGTGTTTTGCTGAAAGAACATTTTTCTACTCAATATTTTTAATTTTTTTTTGTTATTACTTATTTGCATTTTAGTAACTACTCATGACTGTAGTCGTATACGTCCCAAAAAAATCTTATGTTTTGATTAATTTTAAAGTGGACACTTTAGCTAGGCTTTCAAGTGGTCTAACGATATGTCAACACTCAAAAGCATCTCATAATGTTTATGTTCGGTTTGATGACCCTCCATGTTTTTCAATAGTCTTTGACGCACATTATTATGTATATTTGACAGAACCTAAAAAGTTATCGTTATAAATGTGACTAATGTAAGTAGCCCGTTAGTGAATCTACACAGATTTTAGATTTTTACATATAAGATAGAAATTATACTCGTATACCTTTGAACAGAAAAAAATAGAAAGTTAGCAACAGTTTTATCGTCGCATATACACAAGATTCTCGACACAAGGTATAAATAAGTAAAGCCAATCAAAAGGGTATCAATTTATTAGGTAAACATCGCTATCTAGAATATCGGAAGTATTGAGCTCCACTTCGTCCGTTTCCGTTAGTAGTCCACTCCCACTCATCCAAGTCCTGGTCACCATCATCTCGTCTATAAAGCCGTCTTTGCGGATATTCCTCTCTGTTCTCCCAAAAATCATCTTCCCCGCCTTCTTGATCTTCTTGTTCTTCCTCAATAATCTCCAAATCATCATCATCGATTCTCTCTTCCTCTTCCTCCTCATTTCCTTCTTCTTCCTCTAATATCTCTTCCAATCCGTCATTCTTATCTCTTTGCATTTCAAACTCGACTTCCACTTCTGGTATTTCTTCCAACACTTCTCTGTGAGCTACCAAATGTTGTCTTCTTACTGGTGGGATTTCAATCACCTCAGGTTCTGGTTCTTCTTCAATTGGTTGTGATTCTTCCTTTTCTTCTGTATTGCCTTCTGCTTTTTCTTCTGTATTTTCTGTTGATTCTGGAGCTTCTTCAGTTTCATCAGTTTTAGGTGCAAACGTAAAAACTTTATGTAAAGATTGCATTGGAATGACGAATGTTAATGTTAAAATTGTCGCCGATAAAAGTATAGCTGAGATTTCTTGTGCGTCAATCTGTGAACAAAAAATAAGATGTCTGAGTAAGTACATGATTGGCGTGATTTACAACATGTTTTAATTTGAAGAAATATGGGTCTTCTTGATTCTAAATTTAGTAATAAACATTGAGTAGAATTTAAAACGGTTTGTACAATTTATGTGCACGTAGAAACCTTCCACTTCCCATTTAAAATAACGCTATGTGAATACAAAGAACGGTCATTAACCGCCCATTGCAATACACGGGTATTTTAGTGGCATTGCCTAAAATAGCACCTCTGTTAACACATGTTACGAAACTATTTCAACTGTAATTAGCAGTTTAATGTTTTTTTGGGTATAAATTAAAATATTGGGAGGTGAGTGAGTAATTGATTCGTAGAGTAGTTATGGTTAGTAACATATTTTTATAAAAACATATTTTTTACTAATGGAAAAAGACGCTGAGTTACGGTACATAATTCAGTAAACAGCCTTGCAATTAAATATTTCAATAAATAGATTTAGGCATTGATGAGTTACGTTTAAGTAAGATATCACTCAATATCAAATATATACTATGAATTTTATAATCATCATCATTATCAGCCAAAGGACGTCCTCTGCTGAACATAGGCGTCCCCCACAATTTTTTACTGCGACCGATTGCGAGAGGTCTGCATCCAGTGCTGATCCTGCGAACGTCCTACTCTGCTCTTTCATCATAATATTTCATTCATTTTCCGATTACCTTTTACTCTACAAGCTTCCCGGACCTAAATCATTTCGGCTCGCGTAAAATATGCGTAAAAATTCAGACTTTGTTTCTGGTTAGAGCATGGGGATAGCACCGGGAAATAACTGACTGCCACAAGCTCGCCGTTATTTATGTTGGGGCAGGAATAGCCACAGGGCTATTAGATAACTTGAAAGCCATTTGCGATGCGATTCATGGTCATAAAAGTCATCTACTTTTGCATGTAGAATTGTAGACCCACAAGGGACACGTCTACACGTCCGAATATATAGGTAGACCGACGTACTGCAATATAGACTGCTGTGGATCAATTTTTGAGAAACGCTAAGAAGAAGCAGCGGAAGAAAATAACTATTTCCCGTATGTGGAATGGCTCGAATAAACGCTAACAGTGTTTTAAAGTATATTAGATTAGGTTGGTGCTATCAAATTCTAGCAATCAGTGATTACTTAGGGGCTTTCAAAGTACCTTCATACTGTTAATACAGCTCTATGGCCCTTATTAAAGGTAGTTATACTCGTTTTTTAACTAGGGGTTTAAACATCACTTCCGTTTTGCTGTCTCGCGCATATTTATTATATCTAATTCGGGTTGTGCAATTGTAAAGATCGCAGGATCGCACTGGATGCAGACCGCTCACAAGTGGTCGTTGTGGAAAGCCGTGGGGGAGGCCTATGTTCAGCAGTGGACGTCCTTTGTTTGATAATGGTTACAATACGACAGCGAGTGGGTTATATAATAGCTCACCGGTAAACTCGCCTGTTCTACCCGAAATATTGCGGAAAAGACTATCCGGGAGCACCATGTAATATTTTATTTTCATGTGCAGTGTGATGAAACACCTGGTGTTTAGATGTTAATGCCTTTTGAATGGCCATGTGAAACTACTTAATTATGGAAGAGTTTATTATTTTTTTTCCTAAAGGTTAGTAAGTTTTCCTTGGGACCTTAGAGTCTTAGCAAATCGGTTGTGAACTAACTTGATGAAAAAAAGTATAATATATGGTAGTCTGAATGTAGTTTTTTTTTTGTCAACTCATGCAGATGTTTTTTCAGAGCTAATTCATTTGTTCAGATTTTTATAGAACTTAACTCTCAGATTTCTGACGATGATTTTGTTTAACTTATTACTTACCAAAGACATAATTGTGAATTCAGTGGAAGATCTGACTGTGCCAGCGTTTGTAAGGAAGACGATGAACTGGCATAAGTAGAGGGCGTAGGAGAGGCGGCTGATGAGGACCAGAAAACGGTTGTTGAGGAGTTCCGATAGCCATCCTGAAAAGAAAGCACAGACTCCTTGTAGAAAAATGTACACAATGAACTTTATAAACAAAAGACCTTCGAGGCCTTAGAACAGAACTTTTCTTCCACATCGCATAGAATCTCCTTGCGGATAGGAGGTCTAAGTACTAAAGCAGCGTCTAAACTAATTCCAAACCTAGTTATGAAGCGGCTTTTAATTTCTGGCCCCTCATAAAACATAAAAATCTCATTTCATGTAGGTATCTACTTCAAATTCGTGAAAGGTTTAATAAACCGAAACATTATACCAAATTAGAAAATACATTTTGATTAAGCAACCTACGGCGCGGTCTTGTATGGACCATTCCGGGTGACCATTCTTGTCACCATTCTTGGGGACCATTCTTGGGTGACCATTCTGACCATTTAAGTGACGTATATCACGAGCATCTCCGTGCTTCAGAAGGCACGTTAAGTCGTTGGCCCCGGCTAATATCAATTGATACTAGTCCTTAAGAAGCCTTATGGGCGGCTTGATAAAATCTGGCAGTCACGTTGGTCGGTTGCCTTTCATAAACCCCTCCACCAATCCGTACTGATCTTGCGTGGTAGAGTATACCACCTTATACTTGTCTTTGCCCAGCAGTACATGCTAGCTTGTTTTTTTTTACATTTTCCAAGTACTTACCACAGTGCCCACTGTGCACAATGTAAATGATCCAAGCAATAGCCAGAGCGGAGGCTATAGGAGCGAAGGTGGCGTACTGGGCAGCGAAGGCCGCGTTGTACCGGTACTGGGTCGAGCCTGCGTCAAAGCCTGCCCACCAGACCAGGCCCCACAGGCCGAGACTGGTCAACCAGCCGAGGGTCAGCATTATCTGTAAATAAGAGTTCATAAAATATCACGCTAAATAAATTTAAATAACCGTCAAAGCATTATAAGACTTATAGTACATTTCTTTCTTGTTGTGCTGTGCTTATTTTTCAGCCATATTGGAGAAAGTTAGTAATATACCTAAGTTTATGTTTGAAGATGTGAACTCCATCATAAATAGACATTGACTTTGAAAATAAGTTTTAACGTAAACAAAGAAACATTTTATAGATACTGGTTCATATTTAATCGCAACTTGTTAGCGTAGAAAATATAAACATATATCATTACATATCATTGTTTCAAGTTTTAAAAGTAGAAACTAGAGAAACAAAATTTTATAAAAACATTTCAAAGTTCATTTTCTATGCAACTGACATCCTAAGCATGGAGTTAACATTTTTAGTGCTTTACCGGGTGTTACAAAAAGTTTTATAGAGCGAAAATAACGCGGTTTGCGAACGCATGTCTGGAATACTCTGCTTCTGCTCCTGATTTTTAGATTCGCAGCAAAAAATCGAGTTATGCAGACCTATTTTTGCCTAGCTGGGTATTAATATTGTAGCCAGTGAAAGAATTTACGTCATATTCGTAAGCCGAATACACTTAAATATTTCATTTTTATATGCATCCCTTTGCTTAATATCGTTCGAATACATCATTTATTTCTTTCGTGCTTAGAAAGTATATTTCTGATATTTATATACATCTGAAAATTAAAAATAACAACACTATTCATGAGCTTGGAGAGTTTTTAGTTCTTTAGTCCTTATTTACTAAACTCCAGTAGGACGTCCACTGACAAGATGGACAGATGTCCTTGTAAAGATGGCAGGATCGCACTGCATGCAGACCGCTCACAACCGGTCGTTGTGGAAAGCAGTGGGGGAGGCCTATGTTCAGCAGTGGACGTCTTTAGGCTGATAATGATGATGATGATGTTCACTTAACTCAAATCAAATTAAAATATCAAAGCAATCAATTCAAATAGGTAAAGTACCTTTCCATGTTTTGCAGGGTTCCGTAAAGCTAGCCCTAAGCTAAGCCCTATTAAATAGGGCGTCGAGCGATGTAGAGCCGATGTGTAGCTCAGTCTAGCGGTCCTGTATAGTTGACTGACACTGAAAAAAAATAAAAATACTTTACAGACAGCGATCTGATTTCTGATACCTACGAATTTCTTCCAGACAACCTTCGGAAAGGACAGACAAAAAAATGAGACGTCAGCATACGGCCTAGTTATTTATAGACTTTAATAAAGTAAGTAAGTACACTACTTTTTTTTACTTTTTTAATTTTCCAGGGTCATCTATCGAATCCATACTGAGAAATATAAACAAAAAAATAGAATATGTAAAACGAAAAGCTTCAGAAGGTACTACAAATATTGCCACCAGTGTGTAAATGCTTCTAATATTCAAGCAGGCGCTTGATTGCATGTCTTTTCTACTCGTCAAAAACCTACGGCACCACAAAATACAGTTATAAAAATTATCAATAATGTGAATTTATTAAGGCACGTTGTAACAATAAAGGCCTAAGTTATTAACTGCAGCACTCACGAGTCATATATTTTTGGTATTATTTCGGGTCATAGCCGCAGACAAAGCCAAAGTACAAGATGATGAATCCACTGCAATTTTTGGCGCATTATAGAAAATCGCATTAGTGCAACTTATCACGGGGTCTTCATAAATCTTGTAGAAAGCCGTTCAAAGTCCGAAATGCTGATAAAAATGGATGATTCTCAGATTCACATGATCAGAAAATACTGAATTATTACATCGTTATTGCATCAATAATTCAAAAGAATGCCTAATGGTATCGTTATGCGAAATCACTGTGCATTAGCATTTTCTTTTTTTTTTTGTTGTAGATAATTTGATTTAGCAGAAATACGTCATTCGCAGCTTTATAGGTTTAATAGGATTAAAAGTGTTAAGTATTCTGTGTGTATATGTATTTACTAATTATCACCTTGACTTTCCAATTGGTAGCAAGAACGGAAATATCCCAGGGTGCGTATTGCGATCTTGCTTTGACAATAAAGCATACTATGTTAGGGGTTTGTTCAATTATAAAGCTCATTGTCGACAACTCTACTTCGCAATGTATTTAAAGGCGTATATAGCTCACTTTTCAGTCAGTGTGTCGAAGGCCGCCTCTACTACTTGCCGTCGGCAAACTGCCGTACGGTTTTAAGATACTGGCCATAAGTGACGTTAGTTAGCTAACAGGGCTGCCTTAAAATTTGTACTTCTTACCTGACTCCATGATAAGCCAGCATGGTCAGCCTATGCTCTTGAACGGTGCTGTATCGTGAGTATGCTGCCAACACATGGATTCCAGGAATAAAGAACTTAGCTCCCACCAGCTCAGACTGCATTGCCCACACCAGAGCACAGCCCAGGATCGTCAGTTGCATGTCTAGGGCTAGCTGGTGCGTTTGTGGTGCACACTGAAATGTATAAAAATCTTTATTGATTTAGGAATGAAGATACTTGCCTATAATTCACGTTCAGACTAGTAAGTTCTTATAGAAATCATGATGTAGATATAAATTAAGCTACTACATAGTACTTTACTTCAGTGATATTTCGCAAAATTAAGGAGTAGGAAAAGTCAAAGGTCAGTATATAGGTTAAAGGTAGTTCCTTCAATTAGTCGTATAAACTTATCGAGAAACTGAAATTAAATTAGGATCTCTATTAGCTATTGTTACTTTGTCACTTCAAAGTCTCTCCAAAGGGATCGAAAGTAATTTTGAAAAGTAATTTTAAGTTTAATTTAAAGAAAGTAATAATACATCTTAGTCTACCCCGTGACCACGAGCGCTGTAAAGTGTTCGAAACGTCGGGATGAAAAATCAAATAAATTATCGCGAAATTATCCGTAAATTGTGTTTTATTAAATGTGTAATATTCGCGTAAACTTCAGAAGTAAGAAAGTAATATTGACTATCCCTCTGTTTCAAAATAAGTACCCTTACTAGATCAGTAACAGACTAATCTTAGATAATACTCTCTATTGCACACTCTATACAGAAATATATATAATTGACAACTTCGATATGACGAATTCGTCGACTTGTTTGGTGTCAGTAGCTAGCCAATAGGGCTCCTTACTACCATGCCAGCAGTCGCGGGTTCGAACCCCGCATGGGGCAATGAGCACGAACATTTGTATCTATTAAATAATATAAATTGCACTTGTAAAAAGCAACCGTGACTCTGTGACAGACAGGGTATCGAACCCCGTGTCTTACGCTATCCGGGCGTATGCATATACCACTCTATTTAAATATTTATGAAAGACGCCCGGTCAAAACCGTTGTCTGGTATTTCGTAACACAAGGAAGAAAATTCCATACTTCGAATCCAATACAATTGTCTTGGTGTGTTGTATTTAGATTTCTTATATTTATAAATAACTCACCATCTCCTCAAACCCGAAGTAGTTCTGCACATACAGCAGGTTCCACCACCAGCCCTCCTGGCAGACCTCTGCGTTCTTCGTCACCAAAGTACCCCACATGGGGCCGGCTGACACGTTATCCCATACGTACGCGTAGAATAATACCACGGCTAACAGCGCTGGGGTTAGCCTGTAGGAAAACCATTGATATAAATAATTGTTATTTTAATAATAATTATCTTCTTGTAACAATATTAATCTTTTACCTCTATATACCTAAGGCGCATATAACTTAAGGCGCATATACCTAAGGCGCATATAACTTAAGGCGCATATACCTAAGGCGCAAATAGGTACCTAAGGCGCATATAATCTAAGGCGCTTAAGTATATGCGCTGATAAGCTGGTTAAAATAAACCCTGTCTCTATAAAATTAAGTTTATTTTTCTGTGTCATTCAGAAATCATCAGCTCTTGTTATCTATATGAAAATACGGCTTAAACTTTTAATAACACTAATTAGTTTTTAATTTTGATGATAAATCTTCGAAACCGCTGCCATTTCTTTTGTCCCTCTTTTACTTTCTACGCGCCGCCTGTTTTTTCTCTGTTAAGACCTATGGTTGACTGGTAGAGAATGCTTTTAGCATTAAATCCGCTACGTGTAATAATATGTAAAATAAATAAATAAATCATTGATCAAAAGGGAGTTTACATAGAAAATAAATCGATCGAATAAATGTGTTTTCCATCTTTCTTTCTTTCTTTCAAAAGTCAATAATACTATTTACAAATAAATAGGAAACATTACGACATGAAGATCACCGATTTAATTACATAGTGTAAGTAATTAATGTAGGTAGGTTAACGCATTCGTAAGCAAGAAGGGCTATGTCATAATTTAATTAAGTACTTAAGAGATACCGCAATATTTTCAAAGTTACTTTTAAGAAATAATTTTATGCCACATCATTGTGTACACATGTTCTACGTTGCTTTCGATGTACCTACGTGTTGTTTTTCTATTCATTCGAATCTGATTAGTGTATAAAAGATTTGGATTAAATATCACTAATTTAAAAAACAAATCCACGACTTGTCATGTGACTGCGAATAGTTTTTCTTACGTGATAAGTTTAAGAACTCTTTTTTTTTTACTTTTTTTGTGTTCTTGGGTTGGTTCTATGGTTTGCTCAACATGAAATGTAATATTAGTGTGCGGAAACTTAATTGGTTTAAGTGTTATCTATAAGTGTTTTTATATTTAGTCTATAATAACTGTATTTTTCCCAAATTATTATAAAATAAAAGAATAAAAATTAATGAAGCACCCATTACAACGTACGCAGTGTCCTAACAAATATATTCTAATGTCAATTACATCCTAATATATTATGGCAATAAACGCAAAAGAAATTCGTGCGTGGCATTCTATATTTTTTTTTTCTATTTCTATTTTTATTAATTTATTTTATGATTTACGTGTAACCAGCGCTCCCGCTGCTTGGGTCAAGTGGTTTCTACGAGTATATATTCTGTGTATTTTTTATGATGTCTTAAATTTAAAATAGCATTTTCCTTTTTTGATTTCAGAATTAAGTTCAAACATTATCCATTAGTTATTTAAAAAATCTGACCCAGGTCACTGTCCCACGGAAAGGTGCCCATGAGGATGGCCACATTGCCTCTTTGAATGGCCAAGCTTAAGCTTAGGTATTTATAGTTTTATTAGGTATTTAGTGATTAAATCACCTGAGATATCTGGAGAACAGTCGCCTCGGCGTGCCCGTATCGCTGTCCCCAGCTATCCTATGCGCCATGAGGGCCCCGCTCAGCAGCAGAAAGCAGTCAGTGAACACCCATCCAGCTCGGCACCACGACCACAAAGGAGAGGATACTATCTGGAAATAGAAGCTGTTGTTATTTGAGCAGGTATGAAGATGACGCACGCTTCATCACTTTCTGGGAAAAACTTGAAAAAATTGGCGAATTCCACAAATGCTGTTTCAGAATGGGATTATTCGCACCGCGGTGGTTCAGCGGTGCCGAAAATGGGTCGAATTTCAAAAGATACTTAGAACGATTTGCACCACCGAACTCCTGGCAGTGCGAATAGCCCCATTCTGAAACAGCGCTTGGGCGATTCGCCCTGCAGTCCGAAAATCTTGTGGTGCGAAACGCCCCGATACCTGAAAAAGTAGTTGTTATTTTTCGTGTTGATAGATAAAGTAATACGAATCTCAAACACCTTACCACCAAAGGAAAATGACATACTCATAGATACGAGTCGAAAACCGATAGTCTTGAAAATGCTAGTGGTCGCGGGTTCGATTCCCGGCAAATGTTTATGTAATGAGCACGATCATTTGTCCTAAGTCATGGATGTTTATATGTGTTGAAGTATTTATGATGGGGGCCCCCGTTATGATCGTTGTCCGGTATTTGTAACACAAGGAAAAAAAAATCTTACTTCGAAACCAAGACAATCGAAGTGTTGTCTGGCGCATATTTATTATTTTTTGCATTTATTCGAAATGAGTTTGCTCATTAGACTAGACCTGATAGGGTTAGACAGAGTCAACGGAGCGAGCTCACCCAGAAGAAGCCTGTTTACTCTGCATAGGTATTCAGTATGTGGAACGCCTAACCAAAACTTAACTGCATAGTTTAAGAAATAGCGTTGTGCGGTTGGAGTGCGCAATGTGGTTACCATATTGTTATGTACAAACATTTATTTAATTTGTGCCACGATAATTTCGGAAAAAAAACGTGAGTGTGTAATGAAAAAATCCAGTATTATAAAACAAAAAACAGGAAAAGTAATACCAGCCTAGGTAGGTAGCACAACAGTAAACAAACCGGGCGGCAAAGTAAACACGCCTTCGCTTATTGTCATAGCAACAGAATGATAAAGTCTAGGCACGTTTCATTATTTATTTTATGAGAAGGTTAGCTTTATTGTGATACAATAATGAGTAAATAAATTACTGTGGGGACGCACAGACAGTCCCTAACTATTTGATATGCTAGTTTATATTCAGAAATGTGGTAGATCCCATACAGTCGAGATCTATGTCGCCTAAATACTTTTAAACGAAAATCGCTTGCACACACGACACGACCGGCGTCACTTCAAACAATTATGACGACTTGAGGTGCAAGCTATTTTAGCCCGTAAGATGGTTAGGCCGCGGTGACCTCGACATTACCTAATTCGTTTCTCTTTTAAGGCCGTCTTATTCCGTCAAATTATCTCATAAGCCCCGCCCCCTTGTTAAAAGTGCGGGGCGCTTCCCCCACCAGCACCCCCGCACAAAACTTTTTCTGTCAACTTTGTCTTACAAATCTCGTGTATAATTAAGCCATCTAGTGTTTATTTAAGGAACAAAATTTTCTTGAATAAGATACTTCATGCGCTTTTGTAAGTAACATACCCACGCCATCTAGCAGAACCCCTAAGAACTTTTACAAAATGGTTTCTTTAGTACACCATACATGCTTTTTAGTCTAAACGTTTATCGAAAGAACAAGGAACGCAAAGAGTGGCATTTCATTCTCACACGACTGGTCAGCACTTTATGCCAGCAACCTGTAACCATTATAAAAACAAGAAAGAATATCCAATAACATTTATTATATTCTTTATTGCACTTATAAGATGTACAGAAAATAGGTACAAGAAGTCACAATGTGAACAAAGGTGGGCTTATCCCTAAAAGAGACCTCTTCCAGCCAACCCATAGGTGTAGGAAATGTAATGTAATAACATTTAGGTTGTTTTTATTAAGATCCTTTTTGTCGACACAGTTATAGTCTCACTACTATCTTCCATCAGTCTTCCAATTGATGATGACTGAAGACCATTACAGATATGGCACTTCAAATTTAGGGTTCCGTACAAACCAGTAGGTATATAAGTCAAAGTTCACCCATCACGAGAATTTTGTCATGGTTTTTTTTTACACACTGAAATTCATAACATTTCAAATCATCATCATCATTCTCTTGCCCTGTTCCCAGTTTATCTAGGGTCTGCGCAGTATGTTTCACGCTTCCGTTTAACATTACAAATATGGAAAGCTAAATTAAAGACAAAGGTTTCTTTATCGTTTCAGTAATCCTTTAATAATATCAAAGTTTTTTATTTACTAGTCGTCTCCCGCGACGTCGCCCGCGTATATTTTGGATGTCCCGTGAAATGGTTCAAGTAAATTAATGGTTTAAAGTAATTACTATCGAGGTCACCCACACCACGCTTAAAATACTCGCTTAATATCAGCCTGAACTATAAAAATGACTTGACTATCATGTGTTAGAAAGTAAGAAAATAGTAAGGCAAAAGTAGTTAGTAGTAATCTCTCATTTAGATGCAATACTTTTTTCGGCGAAGTTCACTATCAAATATACTGAGCATTGAACTTGGCTATCATTTTTCACATTAATGTTTTTGTTGGGATATCATAACTTTTTATAGAAAAATTTATTGCTTATTCATAAATCATTAATACATATTTTGTGCAAGCTTCCATCCACTTAATTATAACGGTTTCAGACCCTACAATTAAAAAACTTTCTTTTGTTTTCAGATTTTTTCCTTCGCTTACACATTATTACCTAGCTAGATGCCATATTTCAACTGTCTAGGTTTGTTAATTAGAGCACCGCACCCACACAATTACTTTGATAAACCATATATGGTTTTGCCATGTTTGACTTTTTGTAGTCTAGCTTATAGACCTTTTTTACTATAAAACTGTAATTTGGCATGGGTTTCTTTATATGCTAATCACACCGCCTAAAATATGTATTTTAAAATATTTTTGGGACACCTCCCTACAAGGAATGAATTATGATGAGCATGAGTTCCTACACCGAAAGGGCAACACCAGGGTTTATCTCATGAATCGTGATAGTAAGACAGTTGAAATTTTCAGGAAGGATGTATTCATGTTGCCGTTGAAAAAACAAAAACTTAAAAAACAGTTTTTTTTTCAGGTTGCTCTCATACAACTTATCTACTCTGATAATGATAATAATGAGGGGCTGCCCCATTATTAGGACTTCATATCTTTTGTATGGGACTCCCTGACAACAGATATGATGTTTATGCCATTTTCATAGATAATGGTACGGAACCCTTCGTGACCCCGAAGCGCCATTTCGCGCTAACTATAAGATTAATAGAATTATTATGTGTCACAAACACCAAAGTTGTTTTGGATATTCAGTAACAGCAATTTGAGGAACAACGGTTATAAAAATAAAATTAAGACAGTCTCCACACATTTTCGAAAGAACAAAATTGAAAAAATTATTCAGATTTGACATATCTGAATGCAAATATAATTGGATTATACTGAGTAATCTCTATGTTCGTCGCTCAAGTCCATGTCACCAAATAAGAGATAGATAGTCAATGCATTATTACTACACGATTCAGAAAATGTGTACGTACGTACGTAAATAACATGGAAACCTGAGTTCCATACACGAAGAGAGCTAGACCGACCTTAACTTAACCTCCAATGTTTGTATTTTGTCACAGGAGTCTAGATGTAAATAAATAAATAAAATTAAAATAGACCTATCACCTAATAATTTTCTCCCTCCCTCAAATTCATATAATATTTTCTCGTCTCCAATATACTAGAGTCACCAGGGCACAGCTTTAGCATTTGAGATTACTGCTAAACCTACAGTTATGGTTTAGCTCTGATTTTTCCAAATAGAGAAAATGTTCAAAACTACAAAAATTTGACATGAGTGTTTTATGCTTTTTGTTTATATTGTTACTATAGAAACGGATTCATCTCTACGATTGGTACAAAAATATAGTTCATTTATTCACATCAATTATATATGTCGCTACAGCCTTTCTCTTTTTATTTTGCTTAACACGTAGAGGTTGGGGGTTCCATCCTCATGGCATTGAGGAGATTTATCCGCATGGTGATGATGTTTTTGATACTAATTTTCTTTTTGAAATTTATTTTCATTGTTATGTAGTTTTTTTAATAGGATTTGCTACTTTAAAAAAAAACCTAAAAATTTAATTAGTTTTTATTTTTAATTTTTTTAATTTTATATGTTAAAATGTCCAAAAATTAAAATAAATACTTATTTCGTTTTCTAAAAAAATATTGTGACTATGTAGAAAAATATTCATGATACCCCCGATTTGAACTCGCGACCTTTGATTAGTATAAGACTGGTGCTGATCCAACTGAGCGTGACGCGGCGCGGCGAAATTAGCTATTATTAGTTCTTAGGTGTTTTACGTAATTAAGTACGCAAATAAAATTGCAAAAATTGACATAGGTCCAGCGTTCGCAGTGGCGTCAAGGGGAATGAGGAAATGGTATCTCGTGCTTGTCATTTGAATAAAAAGATAGCGCTATTTCTGCTTGCATGTATAGAATAGAGATGACACGACGATCAACTGTTGCGTCAAAGTCGTTGCGCGAATCACCATCGTCACAAGTGTGAGAATCACTAAATCAGTGTTTTATGAATGAAAATGTTAATAAAACTGGAAAAAAACGATTGGACGCCCTAAACATCTTTGGTGTCTAAAGTAATCTTAAAAAGACAATTGGAAGAATTTGCTGCTTGTAAGAAAGAATACAGACTAATGAAAAAAATGGACCTTTCTTTGCCTGAACTTAACACCGATAAAAACTAAAAAAAAATCATTTGATTCATAGCTGAGATCTCACTTATGTGGTCAAAATGTATATTCTTATAATCCCCTGTTCCTCACATCTGTGTAGCTTGAGCAAATCAAGATCAAAAAAGTCGAAATAGGTCAAATAAAGTGTTTTTAGATATTTCGTTATTCTGATCTAAATAACAAACATTTTGAAATCATTTTAACATGTATATGTGTAGAATGGAATTACCTACTAAAATATGTGATTTTCATAAATATAAGTCCAATAATTTGAAAACTACATAGAAAATACGAAAAAAAAGGGGCCCACTTCTGAGGCAATTATTATCGAGCAAAGTAATTACAATCGTGTTTCCAACCACAATCCAGCTTTCTAGTAATCTTCTTCTATAACATATATAGATTCGAGATTTAAATAATTAGTGTTTCCATGTTAAAACTCAATCGAAACATCGTAAAAATGGAATATCTAAGCCTTAAGTAAAGACGAAAAACCGTCATTATTTATGACGTTTTCCGTCAAAAGATGACGTGAAAATGATGCAATCTACCCTACCTTGATCCCATTATCGTTTTGTCATTTCATTACGGAATTCTGAGTCATTTGGACATCACAACAGCATGCGCCGCCAACCGAACCCGCCTGGCACGCTGCCAGCTAACAAATCTGCTTCAGACAAACAATTTTATTTCTACTAAGAAAACCGACGAATATCACCCGTAACTCTTTAGTTTCAAATACTGCCAATTTAGAGAGGCGAATCAGCTTATTGGAACTTTATCGATGTTTGGTATCTCTTTCACTAAATGGTGCCATGCTTTGAATATCAACTAACATTCTTCGCTGAAAATAAAGTTGACTACATAGAGATGATAAGCATGAATATACTAGGTAATGCAATGAACATTACGTACTTGCAATTTGAGCGGCATTGTTTTCATTAATGAAATTCTAAGACAGAACATAATTAAAGGTCGACGCACAAGGTGCAATGAATAATGCATTTGTTTTTATTTCATCGCGACATTATTCGAATAAATCATCTGTCGACGAAACCCGATAACATCGATAGAATAACAAAGGGCGAGTTGCACCACTAGTCGGTTATATTCGGGCAGATGCTCGCAATATCGCACGGCTAAGGTTAACTATCGGTCACTGAAATTATACACAGATGCGGCACTGGCACGTGATACGCAATCTAGACAGTGTATTATGAACACAGAAAGGTTTGAACGTTCACACTTTTAAACATCTGTCGCATTCGCATACTGTAATGACATATTTTTAAAAGTGTTAAAACGCTTAGCGCCAAGTGTGCATACACTGTATTAACTCTTGCAGGGCTCGAAAGGTATTAAATTAAATTAGATTAAAATTCATTTATTTCAAGGTAAAAAGATAATCTAAATAATATTGAAATTAATTGATTGAATAAAATATAATAAAAGTACATCAGGACAATTAAAAATAAATTAATAATATCATAAAATTAAATATCATACATTGTGTAATCAGTCAGGTATCAAACGAATGCCGAGAGTCGCATAACAATGGAATTTTTATTGTGTCTCGTTTACACATACTTGACGAGTTAAATTGGCGATGATATTATTGTTCTTTACACTGAATAGATAAATAAAGGTGTTCTTCACTTGAGTACAAAAGATAAGTTTACGGATAAAGCAGCTCGCCCAATAATGCTACGCTTGTGTGGTGTTTTGAATGATTGAAATGATTCAGCGAAACTCATGAGATCCTCCTTTCTTTAAGTCGGCTAAAAAATCTGCCTATTCTTCGAATAAAATGAATCTACTTATGATGAGAACGCTGAGACACGAAATTAGGGTAAAAAATCTTGTAAAATACATAATTATCTGCTTTTTTTAAATGTTTCCAAATCCGCTGCAGCACCATATCAATTGAATACCGAACATAGAAACAATTGTCGTCATCCTACGTCATATTAAAATGTTGGTCATTCAATGGGTCTACTACTTCAACTCAATTATAGCTAGATAGTGTCGTATTTCGTATATTAGGGATACGATGCGGATACATTACGTATATAATACCATCGAATCAATGGATGCATAATCGTTAACGGATACGATCGGATTATTCCTGAGAGGATACTTACAATAATAACGTTACTGAATACTGAATTATTAGGAATGAGAGAGAGATTACTAATTTACCGAGCATAGCATTTGCGTTAGAGTTTAGCACATGGAATATGTCGAATGGGTCTTTTTCCTCAATGTCGGAAAATAAATTAGAGAAAAGACGTTCTGGTATTGGTACGAGTATGCTAACAATGACACCGCTCATTTGCAAGAAGGATGTCACAATTAAAAATGAGCATATTTTGGGAAATTAGGTTTTAAAGTTTGTAAATTTAATAAAAAAGTAACTGCTCCATGTAAGACCATATAAATATTTCTATTTTGTTCCCCATGAATTCAGCTTTTTAAAATAGTTTTGCTTGTAAATAGAAATGCAGATAGTTTTTTGCTATTCGTGTTTAAGTGTGAAAATGGTAAAGTTGTGTCGTTCTTGTAAAAAAATATATTTTAAAATTTGTGAATTATCTTTCTTGTGTCATTGTTTATAATAAATAGTTCGTATTTTTAGGATTTAAAATGAAATACTAATAGTACAGAAAATAATATTTTCATGGTTATTGTTTTATTACAAACAAGTCCAAAGCAAATGACAGTCTAATAAATGCGTGTGACTGTACTGTTCTTGCTCAGGCTGATTCCACAAAGTATCTGGGAGTGATTATTGATAATAGGCTGAAATGGGACTTACATATTGCACTTGTTTCTAAAAGAGTTAGAAAGTTGTTATATGCTTTTAAAAACTTGCGCCTAGTAGCAGACATGAAGCTTCTCATTCAAACATATAGGTCTCTATGTGAATCGCTTCTCGCTTACTGTATCTGTGTCTGGGGTGGTGCGGCCATAACGCACCTGCTCCACTTGGAACGAGCTCAAAGGGCGGTGATCAAGGTCATGCTGTTTCTCCCTATATTGTATCCTACAGTATTGGTTTATGATATGGCCAAGGTCCTATCAGTTCGTAAGCTATTTGTATACCAATGCCTTCGAAGGTACCACAGGCATACAATCCCATCCTTGCCACGGTGCAATAAGCGTCGTTTTCGTTGTCCGCAACCACAAATCTCTAGTCCCTTTTCACAAAAAATTTATAACTATCTTGCACCAAAGCTTTACACGCGAATAAGCAATGAACTAGGATTGTTAAAATGCACTCATTATGAATTAAAAAATCTACTACATACATTCTTGCTATCCACTAGCAGCGACACAATTGAATCGTATCTAAAGCCGATCTGCTGACTACAATGTCACTCACACCCACACACTCACGCACGCACACACCCTCAACACACACACACACACACACACACACACACACACACACACACACACACACACACACACACACACACACACACACACACACACACACACACACACACACACACACACACACACACACACACACACACACACATATACTATCTTATGTACATAAAGTAATGCAATGCTTTATTATTTTATTTTGTTTTAAATCCTTGTAATTGTATAAGTTTAATTTTCTAAAATATCTAGATTTTTCAGCCATTGTTAATAAACATGAGGATATAATTTTGTATTATGTTGTACTAATCAAATTAGCAAGCCTTTTTGGGAAGACACTGGCTTCCATAACACAGTTTAAACTAGTTTGGCAGCCAGGGTTTCATACATTTCATGTAAAATTGTGTATTGGTGCAAATAAAGAATTTATTTATTTATTTAAATAATTAGACAAATAATCAACTTGATAAAATGAATATCAAATCTTTTATAATGTATAAAATTATAAAGAGTTATAATAATGAGTATAGAATGAACGCTGAACGCTATTCTTAGAATTAGTTCTAGTAGTTCCAGTAGCTGTGGAAGAAGATGAGGAGTTGCTGCTCACGGTCAGAACGGGCTCTAGTTGACGTTGATCATCTATATTCATGTTGGTCTCTGTTAAATTTATTTTGCAGTCTTCTTAATTCACTGATGGCAAAATTTTTCAATAGTCAGATAAGAAGTTCGTCGAACAAAATACAAATATAATTTGTCGAACGATACAAACACTATCGTAGATAATACGTACATTTAATCGACTGAAAACAAAAAATAATTGTATAAAACGTAATATCAAAAAATGTTCAACCATTATACCATTATACCATGCGCGGCGTTTAGCAACAATAATAGCTTTTCAAACAATGTGTCGTTTAAAAACTTTAACTTTTTTTATTTATTATTATCAATAACGTAGTAAGTTAATTAATTCATACAAAGCGGATTATGTTTGATTATCAATAACGACACAAAGCTAAATAGGACTCATATTAGAGACGAAAATTTCAAGTTGAACAACGGCACAAAAGATGATGTGTCGTGTTTGCGCTAAATTTTGAAATTTGCTCGGTTACTAACCTTATCAAGAATAACGTCATAAAACGATTTGTGTCGCTATTAACAAGAACAAGAACGTGCAATCACTTCGACGACCTCGCGACAACTAAAATGAGTCGGTATCGAAAAAACGTACGCGTTCGAATGAGACAGACACATAGCGACACAACTTGTCTCGTTCGCTCATTTAACGGTTACGCGTTGTGTCGTTCTGTCAGAAAATAAAGTAAAATTTTCTCATTCTTTGTGTATATGTAACTAAAAATCACCGTTTTTTTAGATGTGACGTCCTTCTTGCAAATGAGCGAACGAAGAGTATGTTGATGATTGATTTTAAAAACATACTCGGTAGAGAAGTACCTATGATGCGTCTACATGATTACTACAAATATTTTACTTAATTTACTTTATACTTCTATTAAAAGAATAAATTCTGTAACATTTAAGATGATTACAACTACATTATAAATGAATGTTAAATTTATGTTCCTACATCATGTTTAATATGACTTCACCCTTCATTCCCAGTGTTTGTATTTACACATGGTGCAATAACATTTGGTTTGAATGTTTCCAAAACGAAGTTGGCTGGCAACAAATTTTACAGCTGTAAACATTTTGATATTCGTCTGAAAACCCGATGGGAACTTTGCTATTTGGCTGTAACGAATATATGTTAGTAGAGCAATGTCGACCTTTTGCAAGATACGATAATATCACTTTTTTAATACTTTTCAATTAATTATTCTTCATTGTTAAATAACAATTATATTTAATTTAAGTGATGATTAACATGCACGTGCTGATAAAAATGTCATTAATACGCTATTTAATAATTATTTATCATGCCGTTTCCTTTCCAAAACAGTAATGTTGGTAGTAAATGGTAACAGCTTGTGGTGGATGTGTAGCACAAGGTGGATTTTGATAATTTTGGATAGTAGCCGCAAAGTTATCGACTCGCTTCCGCCAGCATCTCCGAAGCTCTACAGCAAAACACTGACCCCCTTATTCATAATAACTCAAACGGTCTTTTAGACCTATGTTAGCTATTATACTGTTTTGTCTCATTCTTTCATGGCGCTGTCATCATTTGACAGAAAGTGACAAAACAGTGTAATAGCTAAAATAGGTTTATAAGACCGTTTGAGTTATTATGAATAAGGGGGTGAGGCTTTTACTATATAGTAAAGAAAGCGATTAAAATCGATGCAGATCGATACAGTCATGGTATAAAAAAGTAATTTATTTACTAACACCGTTAGTATACCAACGCATACGCATGCGGCAGCGATGAGCGGCTGAGCGATACCGAAAATAATGAAACCTACATCTAGCTTTCTTAGAACGATACATATCACATGCTTATTTCGCATGCCGCAATCAAAGGCGTTTGTGTACTACAGCGTAAATAGTAAATATACACATCTCTAAAACCTTACCTCAGTAATCTTCAGCCGGTTTGTATACGGCATGACGGCCACTGGCAGAAACTTATGTGCCACCAGCAACGCCAAGGTAGCCAGCCCTCTCACTCCGTGGATGCAGGCGATCTCGTCATCCGTGCCAGGAGCTACCAGCTTGCTGATAGTCCGGTACAGCGAGAATGAACTTAAAAATCCGTCTGCGTAATAAAAAAGTGGTGGATTAAAGGTATTGCGTTTTTTATCCTGATGGATTAACCAACATTTTATTATACAGCGTTTGGCCTGCGGGTCAGATGCTCTTTTTATCTTATTGCAAACTTTAATGTACCCATATGTTTTTAAAAGTAATATTAATTGCCTTACCAGTTCAAAAAATGGCGGAAAGCATGTTGTTTAGGACATAAAAATATTTTATCTACGTGATAAACGGTATTGACATGTTAGGCCATCTGTATAATACTTTGTACATCAAATTTACTGGATATTGTGTACTAAGTGTGTGTGTGTGTAAGTGTGTACTCTTTGTAAAAATACTTGTTATCACATTGAATTGCGGAAACATTATGTACTGATCTCCCTGTGATACTTTTTTGTGCGGAATTGCTTTGCCATTACATCGTAAGTCTTTATACCAGTTAAATCAAAGTCTAAAATCAATTAGGCATATTTTGTTTTCGTCTCAGTTATCAAGGTTTAGTTCAAATACCTACCTACCTTTTTTCTTTTGGGTTGCTGGTTCTTCTCCACCTTCTGCCTCTTTCTGTTCATCGCCTTTGTCTTCTGTTTCACCTTCTTCTGTATCCTCTGATGGCTTTCTATTCGCGAAATAGTCTTGCAAAGTCGCCACAAGTACCAGCAGAAGTATGACGCCGTAGAATGATCTAGAAACAGAGAATTTCAGTTTATGTTATCATATACAAGTAGTTTAGTATTCCAAAATAATTAGGGGTTCAGAAAAAGAAGACATCGCTTTACGGATAAATTAAGTGACAGTCGTTTGGGTAGATAATATATTATTGGTGTAGCATAAGCTCATTGATAAAAACTAATAGATGTATGCACCATGTAAACATACGAGAAATACAATTCGCTTCTTCCATACTTCGAAACATTCCCTTTTCATTGCCAGTACTGCTTATTGTTACCAGATATGTATCACTAGCATCTTTTTCTTTACAAGAAGTGTTTAAAAGGGGTCGTAATGATCTACTCGATTGTATCGAAATTATAAATTGCACTTGTAAAAAGCAACTGTGTCAGACGAGGAATCGAACCCCGTGTCTTACGCTATCCGGGCGCATGCCTATACCACTCGACCACTGACACATTGGAAAGCCTATTGAATATTGCAAATGTTTTCTTTAACGCGTAGGCTGCGTGACCTCATCAATATTGCGAGATTGCTCTTACAATATCCAAATCTACTTACAATGTCAAAATAGTTGGCAGCTCAAGCCAGTCCTCCCACCAGTCTCCGTCCTGTTCCTGGCAGTCACTAGGGTCCACTTTGACCCTGACCACCAGCCCGGTCGTATGCTGATAGTGCTTGAGGGCATCCTTGATGACCAGCTCCACATCATGAGGATCACAGGCGTTTGGCACACAGACGCCCCAGCTCAGCGTCGAAAAACGCGGCACGAAGTGACCTGGCTAAACAAATCAGGATAACGCTTAGTACCAACGGAACAGTATGTGCTACCCGTAAGTTAGTAGAGAGATTTTTACATTCTACTAGCATTGTTATTTATAATATGTATGTAATAAGCTTGTGAGGCTGGAAATTGAGTAAACAACGAACTTCCATAGAAGGTTATCTTAACGACTTAACACGTTCCGGGACACTATTTCAGACACAATAGATGTTTTATTGTTTTCACGCCTGTAGGTGGTTACTGTCCCGGAACGTGTTAAGTAACTTTTAGTCAATTTATCTTAAATTCTGTAATCTTAAACGTCAGGAATGTTTACAGCATCAAAAGAATAAACCCAATCTCACACATTTATTTCTTGCAATGGCGTCGCAAGAAATATCTTTCTTTTTTTCAGATGAATGTTGTTCAGTCCTTATATGGTTGAGGTATATGGCGCCTTACCACTATTCATCGAAAATCACTATAGACTCACTTCAAACAAACTACGACATCAGGTGCAAGCGATTTTGGGTCTAAAGGTGGTAGGCGACAGTGACCTTGATAGAAAATACATAATTTATATGCCTGGAAAAAAAGGTGCACTCACATCATCGATCCGGCTCTTGATCAAGTTTTTGGCTTGCGCCAGGTACACCGGTAGCTCCAGGTCTGGATGTTCAGCCTTCACGTCAAGCCTCGCCAGGCAATACTTTCCCTGCACCTTGACCACGCTGCCTGACTCCAACTGCACCCTCGCACGGCTGGCCAGACACTGGTCGAAATCCCCCAGCTGAATGCCATTCCCTTGGAGAATCCCCGAGGGGATCTTCGCAGTTGCGTCGAGCACTGTAATGGAAAATTAAAACTTGTGTGTATTTGTGTTGCTACCAAGGACGGTCACGCGAGCAATAGTAAACACGTTATAACTATGTTCTCTCCCTGGAGGGACTTCAAATGGGTGTTTACTTTTTGCCCACCATTAATGTAGTAGTATTTTCACATGTGCACATACTCTAAATTGGGTTATTGTGGCCCATTTTGTTTGACGAATTAAATAAGTGTCATAGACCATGTATTAAGATGTTAATAGACATTTTCTCAAATAAGTTAATATTAATAAAATGAAAATGTACAATCATTTTTATTGTATCAGATGTTCATTACACTTAATCGATTTTCGTACCCTTCAGCCATTTATTTGAAGCGTTTAATTAAACTTTAATCCGATTCAAGCACGCATGATCAAAAACCGACTAGATAATTAATTGGTTTTTATGTGTAACAACTGTTGCCGAAATCTCTGAAACGCTGCCAATGAAAATAAAAACGTTAGTTCAGAACAAACAATTGTGTACCCCGAGCGGGCGATAAGCCCATGAAAATACTAGTTTCAAACATAATACGACAAAATAGTGTATTATTTGAATGTTTTTTGTGTTTTTATTTAAATATTTATGTTAGTCTTTAAGGTATATATTGTATGGGCCTTTGTTGCCTGAAACAAATGATTTAATAATAAATAATAATAATAATATTCGAGCTTGCCTCAATAAACTCGTGTATGTTAAACCCTTACACAAGGATAATATTCAAGAACACTGAAAAGCTCTTTTCTATGCTCACCATATTTTAAACAAAAATAAATGTACGATTATCATGTTTTGAAATGCTGAGCTTATTTTTATATTTATCTTTTAAAATACACATTTTGAACGAATTGCATTTTAATATTTTTAATTTATGAATGTGAAATAATTCTCCAAGAAAATATTACGTGTCAGTTTTATTAGGATTTTTTTCTGAGAAAAAAGTCTAGAAGTGTAATCCTTTTTCAACAAACTCCAAACTCGAATTAGTATAAATTACTTACTGCTGAAAGCCCATAACTTCGTTCCTCGTAATTGCCTCAAGACGATTTGTCCGTGACGTCTACACTCTGGGTTATGAATTCGGGAGAAATTCGGCGCGAATGTTGGGAAAAATGCATAAAAGTCCTCAAATTCACTTAGAAGCATATTTCGGCGGTACAAAGCATTAGTCACATGCTTCAAATGATTTTCACTTTTTGGTAACGCCTCTCGAATGTCGGCCTCTTTTGATGTTTTGTCCTTTTTTACTTCTTTTTCAAGGTGCTTTTTGTGTTCAGGCTCAGGCTCTTTGGCTTTAGGTTTTACCTTTTCTTCTTTTTTAGCTGGTTCAGGATCATGCTTTTTTTCAGGCTTCTTTAAATCTTCTTTACTACTCTTTGCATCCTTTGGTTCCTGTTTTGGTTTCAATTCCTCCTTTTTAGGTGTGTCCTTTTTCATTTCTTCTAATTTGGGTTCTTTTTTTTCTTCTTTTTTAAGCACCGGAGTAGCTTCTGTTTCTGGTTTTGCCAACTTGATGGGCTTTTTTACTTCTTGGATATTTTCTTTTTTCTTATTATCGATTTTCATTTCTTTTTTTACTGACGCAGTTTCTTTATTGGCTGGTTTCTCTTCAGTTGATTTTTCTGGTTTAGGTATTGTCTTTGGCTTTGCAGTTGTAGATTTTTCCTTAACATCATCATCACTTTGTGAGCTCTTAAGTGTAGCCTTTGGTTTTTCTTCTTGTTTTCCTTTTATTTGTGAAGCTGAAGAGTCTGTTTTACTTGGACTCGATTTTTTAGTAGTAGTTTTGGATGAAACCTCTATATCAATATCATCTCCATCGTCGTCATCATCGTCATCGTCGTCATTGTCGTCATCATCATGATCACCATCATATCTCTTTTTATTATCATCTTCATTGTTATCATCGTCCTCATCATCATCATCATCATCGTCGTCATCATGATCTATCTTCAGCTTAAAGATTGGTTTCTTTTCTTTAACTAACTGTTTTGCTTTCACCTCATTTGTACTTTTACCAATCATACTTGGTCTTATTTTGATTGATTCATCGTCATGATCATCATCGTCGTCATCGTCATCTTCAGTATCATCATCATCATCATCGGTAACTCCTTTTATGGATAACATGTTCTTGGATTTTACCTCTAATTTTAATCCTGGTGAACTTTTACCAGTTTTACTAACTTTTTCTTTATGTTTCAAAGCAGATTCCTTAATAATATTTACATCGTCATCATCATCGTCATCGTCATCGTCATCATCACTAACATGCTTTAACTTGAAACTCGACTTTACTTCCTTTTGACTTGCTTGTAATTTTTCCCGCGTAGCTTGCTTCAGTTCTTCGTAAGACCGTTTCGCACTTTCGGTTTTAACACTATGCAGTTTCTGCCCGACCTTGGACTCGTTCACATCACAATCATCACACTTTTGTTTCTTTAAATCGGTTCGCAGTTCGTGGGCAGTTTTAGGTAAATCGCGTACTCGGAATGCGGTGATCACTGTTGCTAGGATAGGTATGCAGATTAAAATTAGAGCTAGCGTCCATCGGGGGCGCGCCATGACCGACGCGTAACTCTCACGGCGCCATCGTAAGTATAACTGAACTTTTCACCCACAAACCCGGTTTATTTCTATCACACACATGGTCTCAATGGCAAATCGGTGGGAGCTTCATTGATTAGTGATTTTGGTACGACTCGTTCGGGGAAAGGTGCGTTTCTTGGGAGTTAATTTGAGTGAACTGGCGTGCGGGGCACAGCTGATGGCAGGAGTCCAAGATCAGTGTAAAAATAGTGTGGTAAGGCGATTGTCCGGCGAGCCGGATTGATGACGATGGATGGTTGTCGGAGAGAGATCGAGTGTGATAGGTCAGCGATAATTAAACTATACACCTAGACGACCGTTAAAAGTGGTTGTGATCCACTTGCATGATCCGTTGTCTAATGTCTACTCGTTAGTAACAATAGCACCTACACAAACTACTGTTTGTCTGAGTTGTTTGTAGTGACCGTGGCATTGCTGCTATTTTGAAACAAATAATATAAAAATATTTTGCATTTCACATAAATGTCAAAAATTCCAAAAAATCTTTATGTGGTTTTTAAAAAGCATTTATTTAGATGATGGTGGCGTCATAATAAGTACAAGTCACTGGTAAATTATTATTTCAGCATTGTAAACCAAGAGTTCAGTAGCTCTTAGTAATACTGATATGCAAATTATACCTTATGGTAAACATAAATACTCACATCAACTCCTTGCGTTTGTGTAGACAAAAGGTATATTGACTAATTACGTAGTGGAGCCCTAATGGTTATTATTGTATTAGATACAGTCATAAGAAATATTAAATTAGATAAAGCTGTTATAAATTATCCTTTATCCTCAGCTGCCCTGACTCGCAGCTCATAAATGGTTTTTTTTAATAATGTTAAAACAAAAATAGACTAACCATAACATAGTTGTTTTAAGCCAATTAGTACTAATATCATTTATGGATTCTGTCCGAAATAAAAGATTATTATTATATTGTGTCTTTCCCCTTCTCGGGGCCATGGGGTCCCGGACCTTTGGAAGGCGTAAATGGGACCGAAGCCAACACGCAGAGGCCCGTTTGACAATATAATATACATCGCCTATACAAGTGCCTAATATGATATACATCGCCGATTTGCCGACACCAGCCGTATTGCTGTTGAAAAAGCCAGGCGTTTTGAATTGCCTTTTTTACCTGAAGAACGCACTTTTAACAATATTGTATTATTATGAATCACAGTTCTTCTTAAGGATCTTTACTAAAGAAGGAAAATTCACTAAAGAGTATTTAGTAGGTGTACATTAGAGGGATATAGAAAAACGAGCAACAAACAATACAAAATTACACGAGTACTAATGAAATTTTGACCGAAAGGACTTTACTCAAACCTGCGGACATGTTTCAGACAGGAAACTCTTCAGACTTGTTTCTACAAGGTCTAGCATTGCGTACATAATACTGATTTTACTTGTTAAAACTGAAGGTTTCCCGTAAATATATTGTTACTGAGTGTCAAAGGTGACAAGTCTATTGTGCAACGTCTGTATGGTGCAACAACTTTATTTTTAAACCCTTTTTTTTCAAGTTTTGTTTCAAAGGCACTATGACGATGACTTAATTAATTAAAAAGGCTAGCAGTTGATTATAACTATTGAAATGATAAGCCTCCGTGAGATCACTTTTTCAACTGAGTTCTTTCAAAGTGCTTTGACGATGACTTGGTGTATTCCTAGTTACTAAGTCTTAAACCGACTTCAAAAAAGGAGGTTTTCAGTTCGACCGTTATGGTTTTACAGTTAAGAAGTCTTATTTATGGCCTATTAATAATAACATGTAATTGTATGTCATCTATTATTTCTTTCTTATCTCTCTTTAATCAAATCTGTCCACTTTTTTTTGTTTAAGATATTTTATAACCCTGCCACTACTTTCATTCTTTATGTTTTTCCTTACCTGAAGTTATTCTGAAAGAAGTTGCTTCAAGCAATAAGACCGACTGAATTGTACTCCTACGATTATGTAGGATTTTTTCTGTATTATTTATTACTTTTGGTGTGGAATAAAATACATTTATTATTATTATCAATTGAGCACAGCTCTATTGAAATATCTCTATGAAAGTTTAAATGAAGATATAAGTGAAGTTAAATAATAGTGAAAATAGCATAGGTACTTATTAAAAGTTGCTTCTTTCTTTTCTTTCTTTCTTCTTTGTTATTTCATAACAGAACAACTGAATATTCGTTTATTTAAAGGTAACTGCATATTGTTTCTGTGGTATTAATACGTTCCGGGACAGTGCCTGCCTACAGGCGTGAAAACAATAAAACATCTATTGTGTCTGGAGTAGTGTCCCGGAACGTGTTAAGCTCATGCCAAGCTCTTAAGTTCTTTTTTTCATTACCTCACTCATCGTTTCTTTTCAGGCCGCCCCATCTCCGAAAATTGTCGGTAATTCTTCATATTAGTACTTGTTCTTTTAATTGTCTGATTTTGTCTGAGTTTTTGTTTCTGGTGTCCTAACGTGTGCATTTTTTTTTACAAACCGTAATATCCCAAAGAACTCCATTATTCATAGTTGATTGTTAGTCCGCGCTGAAATCGCCCTTGCCAGTGCGATGCCGCAAGCGCGTCGCCTTCGCGTTTGGTACATGACCGGCCGAGACATCGTTAATTGTTAAAGAGTTCATTTCATTAGGTAAACAAATGTCGTCCAAACAAAAAACAAAAAAGACACACTAATTTACTTCTTTGCGAAATGTTAGTTATGACGTTTCAAAGACAAGACCGTCTTCTGCGGCTGCATAACTTCGAATTCTGAAACACGACCTCTTGTCTTCAACACCAACGTAATAAGCAAGCTTTGCCTTATTAATTAAAGGCATTACCAAAAATTTTAGGCAAGTGTCATGTTCAAAGCTGTTAGTACACCAACGCATTCGCATACGGTAGTTCCATCCGATGCAATTATCACAGCTATGTTAGAGCGAGACGAGTCATATTCGATGGACTTAAGGCGCAAGGAATGGTACTGCGAATTTTTATTCTATTTTTTAAAAAACTTTGCCATTGCGACATTCATTCCTTTACATACAGTGCGACATGGATCTTCTGGCCAACGGTGACAGTCGGAACTAACGCTGTCAAATTCAAAAATGCGGCTGCCAGATCGAGTGTAGCAAAATCCCTAATCTGACGAGAGATTTTCCGATTTTTCCTTATGTTTTATTTTCGAACGTGTTCTGTGTAAACTATTAATTTTATTATTTTTTAATACCGTAGACCTAGACTCCTTAAATAAAGTTTTAATTTTTAATGGTTTTTATTGTTAATACGATTGTTTTGCGGCTAAAATCGGTGGAGGCATGATATGCCTCTTATGGTAGAAAATGACTTCCACGATATTTCCATCCAAGAAATCTTTTCTTTGTCTTTGCCATAGTGGGGTAAAAAAATCGTTATAAAGGGTAATAAATAAAAAGACCCTAATAAATAATCAACCCCCTGAATCAAGGGAGATTTTCTTGCTTTGGCTACCCTTTCTTGAATAAGCGCCCCCCGACTTTGGTTTTTGGCGGGAAACTGAAAGCGCGCTTTTTGAAGCAAATTTATTTAATAATTATCAATTGCTGTTTTTAAGTGGTTTTCACGTCGAAAATCGACGATATGGCATCGGAGAGTGACGGAGACGATATAGGCGGCGGAGGGAAAGGAGCCTCGGAGCCGAAAAAACGTAAGCATGAGAAAGCGGGCACCACGGCACATGAAGGCAAGTACCACCCTTTCACCAAAATTGGCTACAAACGCACATATCCCGACAATCTCGTCTGTGATGAATTTCCAGTATACGTAGAGAGCCAAAACAAAGAAGAAAAATTAGGAAATCGAAACCCCCTGCAAGTTTCAAAAATGTTTAAGAACGTCAAGGGAATTCATGAAAGGCGCAGAGTAAATTCATCAAAAATTATACTCGTCTTCAAGCAGCCTGCATTTGCCAACGACTTTTTAAGCCATAAATGTCTGTCAGAGAATAGTTTGCGGGCGTATATTCCTGCTGCCTCTGTGGAGAGGGTTGGGGTAGTCCGTTTTGTACCGAAAGAGACTTCAAACCAGGAATTGTATGCAAAGTTTACTGCAGAGCAGGAAATTATCGCTGTAAGACGGTTCATGAAAAAAGATGGTGACACTTTACAACCCCTGACCACAGTTTCTGTAACTTTTGTAGGAACAAACTTGCCCCAGTATATATATCTGGACAACTGGAGATACAAGGTTTATGAATATATTCCTCCAGTTCTGCAGTGCTACAAATGCCTTAAATTCAACCATTCAGCAAAAGTATGTAGAAATGATCAAGTATGTTCCAAATGTGCTGAAGCTCACAGTTACAGAGATTGTGTTGCAGAGGTGTTAAAATGTATAAACTGTGGTGGCGATCATCTAGCAATTTCAAAAAGCTGCCCTGTAAAATTGGCAAAGATAGAGAGCATAAAAAAAGTTTTGCAAATGTAGTAAGGACTTCAGCTAAGAATATTACCTTTCCACCTTTGCCAGTTTCTGCTACTAGAGCCCCAAAAAATACAATTGAGAACAGGAAACAGGAATTGAGAATAGATGATATAGCTAAAAATGACAAAATTATTGAATGTATTATTAAAACACTAATAGCTGTGGGTAATTCAAACACAACAAAAACCACATCTCACATACGTGATATTTTATTAAAAAACTTAAATAGTGTATATGGAAAAAGTTAAAATAATTCAACATAATATTCAGAGCATTACTAGTAAGAAACCCCTTTTATGTAAATTACTAAAGGACAATGACACAGACATCTGTCTTTTGAACGAAACATGGTTGAAAGATTCTCGGCCAGCTATTAATTTTCCAGGTTATCATTTCATTTACAAAAATGCAAGCAATGAGCACGGCGGTGTAGGTATCCTCATTAAAGAAACACTTAAGTTCACTACACTATCCACCCCTTTTTATGAAGATGTCCAATCTGTAGCCATTTTACTACAAACAGAAAATGGGCCAATTTCGATTCTTTGTACATATTGTCCACCTGGAAAAGAAAAAAGATTCCGTGTAAATAAATTAAAATCAATCATTAATAATATTCCTAAACCATGTATAGTGTCAGGTGACTTAAATGCACATCATATTGCTTTTGGATGTCAGTTAACTAAGGGTCGAGGGCGAGAATTATTCAATTTATTAGATGAAATGGATTTATGTATATTAAATACTGGTGAACATACAACCATACAGGCTCCTAATAGGAATACCTCTGCCATTGACATCAGCTGTGTCAGCCCAGTTTTAGCACCTTTATGTGAGTGGAGAGTGGGTGATGACCCTTTAGGCAGTATACATCTCCCTACATTCATTGATATCCACATATCTCCCATACAGTATCAAGTCAATAGCACCCCAGAACGATACTTATTTCACAAGGCTGATTGGCCTAAATATTTGACAAACTCTGAAGAATATTTTAAAAGTTTTGTAGTTAATGAACAAGATCCTATAACTTCTTATAATGATTTTTGTGACATTATTAATAAACTTAAAGATGAATGTATACCTATATTTAAAAGTCCAGGTAGTCAAACCAAACGTGCTCCAGCTCCTTGGTGGAATAGTAGGTATGCGGAAGCAGTCCAGCGCTCTAAAGATGCTCTGAAAGAATATAGAAATAATATGTCATTAGATAATTATATAATGTATAAGAAAATTGATGCTGAAAAAAAACTTATTATAAAGGAAGAAAAATGCAATAGTTGGAAAAGTTTTTGTAGCTCATTCAATAGATATACCCCTATTACTAAGATCTGGAACTCAATCCGTCGCTTTAAAAGAATTAAATCAAACGGTGTCAGTAAAAATGATGAGTGGATACCAGATTTTCTTGACAAATTTTCTCAGTCTCAAAACGAAAGTACAGATGTGTTACATAACATCTTTAATAGTAATAATAACAATTTTAGTAGTCGTTTTTTATTGAAACCTTTTAATATGGATGAATTTTTGATAGCTTTAAATTCAAGAAGAAATTCTGCTCCTGGTTTAGATGACATCCCATATATCATGATTAAAAAACTGCACAGTTCAGCACAAAGAGCACTATTAGAAATATTTAATTTACTCTGGCACAAACAAATTGTACCAGAGACATGGAAAACACAATGTATAATACCTATTCTAAAACCTGATAAACCCAATAATGACTATAACTCATATAGACCCATTTCCTTAGCCTCTTGTGTAGGTAAATTATTTGATCAGATGGTTAAACTGAGATTAGATTATTATATAGAAAAAAATAAAATCTTACCTGAAAGTCAGTTTGGATTCCGTAAGGGCAGGAGTGCGGCAGGCAGTTTTGTTTCATATCTGACAGATATGAAAAACACTGTCCTATCTCACGCTAATGCCGTATGTGTGTTTTTAGATGTCCAAGGCGCCTATGACAATGTTGATTTAAATACCCTCTGTAGAGTATTGTACGAAGTTGGTATCCCTGGAAAATTAATAGAATGGATTAATAACTTTTTAATTAACAGAACTGTTTTTGTTAAATTCAACAATATATTACATGGGCCACGGTATTCGTCCAAGGGATTGATGCAGGGAGCCTGTCTCTCTTCCTCTTTGTATTGTTTATATGTATCTCAGTTAATTAACAGTATTGGTAATGATGACATTAAAGTATTACAGTTTGCAGATGACATACTAATGTACAGCGTAAATAAAAACATAAACATAGCACAAGCTAATATTAACTCTGCTCTTGAGCAATTGTCTTTATATTATGAGAATAAATTGAAGCTTACCATCAACACATCAAAAAGTGCTGTCATGGTTATTGGCCCTGACAAAAATGTGAACATTAAATACAATAATTGTGAAATCCCATTAACAAATTCACATAAATTCCTTGGTGTAGTTGTTGATGATAAGTTGAAGTTTAATGAACATATAGCCTACATTTCGAAGAATGCTCACAAAGCTATTAACGTTTTGAGATGTTTAACTGGAATTTTTTGGGGAGCTGACCCAAAAATTTTGTCTACGTTATACAAAAGCTTAGTAAGAACTCACTTTGACTATAGTTCCTTGGCATATATGAATGCAAATCATACTCAATTAAAAAAATTGGATATAATTCAGAATATTGCTTTACGTATCATCTCAGGTGCTATGAAATCCACTCCAATAAATGCCATGGAGGCAGAAACATGTATTCCACCTTTATCTTTGAGACGGCTTCAATTAGCACATAACTTTTGTATTAAAGAACTGTCATCCAATAATGCTCTTGTCACCTGTAACTTGATTCCTCCTCCAGAACTTTCTGAAAATTTAGATGAAACAATTATTTCAGTAAATAATGTAATCAATGGAAAATTACCAGAACTCTGTACTTTGTTTTCTTATATCCATAAAAAATATGTAAATAGAATGTATATATGTGATGACAAAATGTGGCCTCTGTACAAATGTAAATATGAAGCTCTAACTAATTCTAACTATAAAGTCAGCATACCTAATATAAAAGATGAACTAGACTATTTTCAATTTATTGAGGGAAAACAAGATTGTTACAAAATATTTACAGATGGTTCTAAAACTAAAGATTTTGTTAGAAGTGGTTGGTATGATTCACAGCTGAAAATTTATAAAGTAATTAACCTAGATTGTCAAGCTAGTATTTTTACGGCTGAAGCCTATGCCATTTTACAAGCCTTGTTATATATAAAAACTGTTAACAACTTACATTTCATAATAATCTCAGATGCAAAAAGTGTATTGTTGGCATTAGAAGGTCATAAATTTGAGTTTAAACTTAATCATATAATTTACTTAATTAAGAATGTATTATATGAATTATTTGAGTGTCAAAAAACAGTCCAGTTCTTATGGGTTCCCTCCCACAGTGGCATAAAAGAAAATGAAGAAATAGATAAAGCCCTAGCACAAGGATACAATACAGACCATTCAGCTATTCTAAAGATACCATTTACAGACTTGAACAGCTATTCTAAAGAAAATCTGAAAGCTCTCTGGAGAGATTACTGGACTACGATTAGCCAGAATAAGGGTAAATGGTACGCCGAAATCCAAAATACATTGCCTGTAAGGCCATGGTACAACCGCATCATATGTGATTCGAGGAAATTCATAACCGTCATAAACAGACTCCGGTTTGGACATTGTCTGGTCCCAACCCACATGTTCCGATTAAGAATTGTAAATAAAGATAACTGTACATACTGTGGAACTCCTAAAGCGGATGCAGACCATTTCATTTTCAAATGTACCAAGTTTGGCCTCCAAAGATTAGCCATGGTGTGCGAGATGCAGGATATTACAGAAGATTTGAAGATAAGTGTTCCCCGCCGCCTTCAAGACTTACTTACCAACACAGTCTTCTTTACTCCGCTTTATAAATTTATAACAGCAACAGTAGAAAAGTTATGAAAGCAAACAAACAAGTGTAAACTCAACTCAAGTGTCAAACTATTCAAATCAAACCGACTTTTGTCTGTCAGTTAATAATTTTGACTTATCTAGAGAATGTGCCAATGTGGAGTGGAAATGTAAAAATATCAAATATAGATTGCGGCCAATGGACTCCAGGCCAAAAACTTCCTCAATTAAAAAAAAAAAATAAGCGCCCCCCTGTCAATGTCATCCGTTGGCCAGAAGATCCTTGTCGCACTGTAGTTACGAGACCAAGCAGTTAGATGTATCCAATATTCCTATGATAGTAGTATCTGTATGGGTCTGGGACATTGAACTACTATTACTAGCGTATGGAACTGACATCACGAACAAATTTTGTGCTCCCTAAATTGATGGCCCGGTCATCAACTCGTAGTACAAATCATGATTCGAAATTCAAATTTTCAAAGAAAACGTCACAATCTTGTCGACGTTTTTGCGACACATTTTTGCTTGGCATAGCTTCTTTATACGTAGTAGTAACAACTCACTGGTCTGGGACAACCAAAACTGCCAACCCGCCCTTAAGACCTATTCTAAATTAAAGATTAGATAATATACATGAACGGAACTAAAATAAACAAGTCATCATGCAGAGACGGACAATTACCCATATAATAAATAAATAATAATCCATATAAACTAAATGCAAATAAATAAAATTGCTTAGGCCAATGTCAAAAGCTTTTGCGATCGGAAACGCTGTTCCGGAAACGGATAGACAAGGTTAGGTACCTAAAATTAGTTTAGAGGTCGTGGCTAAAATGCTAACAGTTAAAGCGCTACTTAGCTACGCAGTGCTTAAAGAAAGTGTCGTCTTAAATTTATGATAACGTAAAATAACTATGCTTATAGACTATGCTAAGTTGGGTCTCCGAAATGGTACCAAATGTTTATTAAAATTTTACAAAAGGTGGACTAAGCGCCACACGTCATTCTCTAAAAGTCATACCTTGAGCTAAGCAGAAATTATTGTAATAATGTTGTTTTTAATCGCTGATTTGAGGTGAGAGGTTTTTAAAAATTACAACGCTATAACAAAATGAAGTCTCACTTGATAAACAAAATTGTATGTATAGTTAGACGGCACCTTTGTGTATGATGCCCTATGATTTCAAATAATGAAAAAAAGCAAATTATTTATCGTACCAATTCACCAACACAGCAAATGAAAAACAAAGATTCAAAAACTTCTTAAAAAATATTTTCGAAAACAGGTTACTCGTCAAGGTATACCACGATTTAGCATTTGATTTTTAACAGTGTCCGGTTTGTTCGAAACTTGATTTTGCGACCGTTAGCACTAAATATTCGTTTTAAATTTCGCTTCCTCATACAAAAGTTCATTTGCATGACATAATTGTATTGAAATACCTACAGAAAAACATGTCTGGCGCACTCACTAAATACTAGTAATCATACAAACCTGTAATGGCGAATTGAAGGCACGTGGTGTTGGTATTCATTCATAAAGTTTTTCTACAATTAGTGTCGTAGGTTAGGTTACAAAAGTTGGATTGTAAAATATAATTTATTGGTAATTGTTTTGCACTAGGAACCAAATTGCACACATGGTGTTTTTTTTATACGTTTTTCGGATGGGTTTCTTCTTGACTCCAGACCAAGCCAAGTGTGACTCAAACGGAGTAGAAGCTAGAACTAGCTCGCCCAGAAGAAGCCTGTTCACTCTGGTTTTGAATAATTCCAGAAATTAATTAATCATAGAAATCCATTTTATTTGACTTTTCGATTTGGCCGTGTATGAATGCTTTTTGTGGATACAAAATGCATTATTGCCTGTCGATCAAATCCAAGTTTAACGCTCTAAACATCCTAGATAGATTTAAAATACCTTGCATTGGTTTGCGGATCGGTGGGACTCGCCACTCCTGCGGAGTCGGATGCAGCTCCACACCGATTTAATTAATTAATTGCCCACGTATTCTATTATTATTACTAACACTAGAACGTAAGTTATTATTACTAACCCACTATGGACCAATGTCTGATATAAAATATTTGAATTTGAATTTGAATTAGTATTTAGATTTAGATAACATTAAAATTTAAATACAGCGCTCAAAACTATTTGATAAACTTCAACAGCGATAACGTTGTAGAGTAAGATATATTGTGCTTATACGTTTTCTGAAAGGTTTCCTCTTTATAATATTAGTATAGATTACAACACAAATGATCTTCTTCTTTGCCTGGCTCTTTCCCATTTAATTTGGGGTCGGCCCTCCGTGTCACGCGTCTCCAGGTAGCTCGGTCCTGGATCGTCTCCTGGCTAACTTGGGCTTCTTTGAGGTTTTTATTTACTATGGACATCCATGTTATCCGGGGTCTTTCTCGTCCTCGGGGCTTAGATTGAACATCTAGCACTTTCCTGGTCATGTGGTCGGATGGTCGCCTCATAACATGTCCGTACCACAGCAGACGAACAACACAAATGATAATGACAGTATTTAGTCTTGGTACGGTTCTAACGCTGCCTCTCAGTTTAGTTATATATTCTGTGGTTTAGGATTAAACTGTATTCTAGGAATCAGTTCCTTCTATTAGAATAGTATGGTTCAGTAAAACTACAAAGCTCTAAAAAAGGTAACTTATTAAACTTAGACTTACTAAATAATCTTCACGAGTCATCAGAACTAGATAGATAGATAGATAACTCTTTATTGCACATTACTAAACTCAGTTTAAAGTTTATATTTTTACAGAAATATGTACAACTAAGGCGGTCTTATCGCTAAAAGCGTTCTTCCAGACAACCTTTTGGTAAAGGAATTAGCTATTTATCGGAACTATTTTATATAATTAACACAGAACTTCTATTATTATTATTGCCGTGATAATGTTACTTTAGCCAGTTACACATGTAGTTGGTATAAAGTTACAAGCACTTCGTGGCATTAAGTTGCATATGCATACATTGCATAGTGCATATGGTGCGGTGTTAGCACAATATCCACGCCAACAATGTAAGCTTTCGTAACTGGAATTAAAGTTTCGAATTGAAAAACAAGCTGTGGTGAGCCTTAAAATAAGCGACTTTGGCTGATAAAATATTATCTAACTTTTTTTCTCTGTTTTTTGGTATCTCTTATTTTTACTTCTACAAAAACTAAAATAAATATTAACTAACTACCTATTATAAGGGATAGATAGACGAATAAAGAAATTATTAAAAAATAATTTAAAACACCTCAAAAACATTCATATGCTCATAAAATAATCTCACATTGTGTGAGATTATATTATTTTACTTTTACTACACAGATTTAATATGATACCTAATAAACCTTTGGTATTTTATTATTCTATCAACATAAAACTTCCCTTACATACCGGAGCAAACGAGATTCAAAATCTATTTTTCGAATTCGTAATTCTGTAACAATTTTGTATGTACCAAAACCACTAAAAATGCATTTGATTGCAGCCGCAATAAAATATATTTAGACTTGTGTCCTTACTTTGGTCGATGGAAGAGATTTATGTTCCTTCCTTTAGGTATATTATAAACTGAAAATCGGCAACTTTATGGCCTCTATCAGAAGCCAAGGACAAATAGTCCTAGGCGAATGAACCACAAGGGACTGGACTGAGATCCAGTTCTTGAACGGCCCTCACCTTGCCCTTTCACAATTTGCACTTGAAACAAAATGGAGCATTTCAACCTAAATGTGAAGGCCGTTCCTTTAATTATTAACCTGTATAACTGTCGATGGTGACTAGACTTAAAATAAGTTAATGATTGAGCCTACGAATGTATCGAAAGTGGAGCTGCGTTACATTATTATATTTTTGTTGTATTCAACTGTAACGTGGCAGAAAAGCTTTATGAATGAACCATAACTACATAAGGCCATTTGACGTAAATATGAGTAAAGGAGTCTTTCTAATCGTTAATAACTGTTGAAGTAATAGACCGACAGCAGTGATTGCTACATAAATTTGTTAAGTCACTCAAATACTTTTAATTAATTAGAAAAAAAGACATGTCAATGGTATAGTTTTGGTACTATGTTTGAATGAATTGCCCGAATCCGCAAAAAAACTGGTTAAAAAAATTATCCTTTCAGCAATTAAGAAACGGAGTCCTTTGATAGCGTCTTTTTAATGCATTAGTTACATCACATATTTTTTTTATAATAACATAAGGTACGAGCCCCAACACCACGTGAGACTCAAACCGCCGTAAAATTTATGAGTTAGGTAATTTTTGATCAAATAAAACAAAAGTCACTGCAGTATGGTGGGGTTTCAGCATTTACCCCCATATGGGGTGTTTTCCTCGATGAAATTAACTATTGATATTGCTTAAACACACTGTATATTAATACATTATAAATCCCACAGTCAAAAGACACCTTCATGCATTCATTGTCCACACTTGTCCAGACAATTGTCGTTAGAGACAAAAAGTTAAAGAACAGTCGTGAGGCATATTTAAATTAATGTACGAAAATGTTTTAATTAAAGTACGAAAATTTTAATTTTAGTAGAAATCATTTTAATGGTTTAGAATGTTTCTTATCACTCAGTGTCATCTTCACTCATCTTATACAAATTTCGAAATATATTTTTTTAATTTATAATTTAATTCATTGAAATCTCGCAATGCTATAATTAAGTTTGAAAAATTCGCTCACTACCGCAATTTAACACGCTACAGCGCCATCTAGTTTGATTAGCCTATACATTGATTATGTCAGAAATTATGGGTTACATAAATTGTCTTTGCTTGACGCACCTCCTGCTCTTACACCAATTTCTGCTTGCAATATGCCTGTGTGTGCTTGTTACTTATATTTAACCCACACATGACCCGTGCCGGTCTCAAGGATACCCAGTCACGTGACTCTTAAGGGCCTTTGTACCAGTACTTGAGGGAAACCTGTGGCCCTCACCTTATTCCCTTACAATTAAAGCGATTAACACTCAGCGAAGCCGCTTAAGCTTGTTAGCTACAGGACGCAATTTCGGAAAATTAAAAATTAAAAGAGCCTTAATGAGACAGAATTACTTTTGGGTATTTGGGATCCGCGTGTGACGCCATCTTTAGTTTATCTGCTTGGAAATAAATAATGGTGAAAGTCTTTTTGCGGGCCTTAACAAATATGCCATAAGTAAGACAGAGATGTGTCATAATAAGGTCTAACTAAATAGATCTAACTAAATAGGTTGGCCTATGTTCAGCAGTGGACGTCCTTTGGCTAATAATGAATGAATGAATGAATAAAATAGGTACACTAATTAGACAAATTTATATAATTTACTTAGATGGGCATAAAAACAACAATATGTATAATGGACTACCAATTTCGGTGAAATTGATGATAAGAAACTGTCGTATAGGTAACTAGCTTTTGCCCGCGACTTCGTCCGCGTGGAATAGTGACTTCTTTCTCCCGTTTTTTACACATTTACCACTATATCTTTGCTCCTATTGGTCGTAGCGTGATGTTTTATAGCCTATAGCCTTCCTCGATAACTGGACTATCCAACATAAAAAGAATTATTCAATTCGAACCAGTAGTTTCGGAGATTAGCGCGTTCAAACAAACAAACAAACTCTTCAGCTTTATAATATTAGTATAGATTTAATTCCAACTTTTCATCTCAGTAAGTAGATGATATTTAAAGATCAGCTTTAAATTAACAAATTTATTCTGTCCATATATATTTTTTCTTATTTAATTTAGGCTGCACGGAAAGCAATACTGGCTCATAGAATAATTACCTTACAGACTAACATGCATTAATCTCGTTAGTGCTATTAATTGTTCACAGAAATAAGTTGTGTGAATTCCACTCTCAAAATGGGACCAAAATCTTTTCACCACCCTGTATATTTCATCGACTAATTAGTCACAAAGTTATCTCTTCATTAAGAGAAGATCACCAATTGGAAAAAGCTTGAATGTTTTAATTGCTGTATTTCACCCAAATATTGGTGTCATCGATGATTTCGGATAATTTCATTAAGCCAATTTTGCTAGTCAACCAATTATTGAGCACATTAATTGAAGCATCTTCGAGAATCCCATGCAGATGTTACAAATTATGTTGGGCTTAATAATGAGATACTTAGTATAAAATCTTGGTGCAAATGTTTGCTTTAAAAGAAAAACATTTCCCAATTTCGAAATAAAAAAAAGTTTTATGTTTTTCTCTACCTTTGACCACTTAAACATAACTCATGCTAAACTATTCATGTCGATTGTGGGTAATGTGGGTATACCAAAGGATAGATTGGTGTAGTGTTTTCTTTTTTTTTCAAGAAGCGAAAATCATTAGTCTGCAATGTTAATCTAGGTCTACATGAGGAATTTTCTTGTTTAAGAGGATCGTGTGCGCGCAAGCTTACATACAAAAAGAGAAAACGTTTCCCACCCCTTTAACGTTGTCTGATTTTTCAATTCAATTAAATTTCAATTAATTTTTTTTACATGTAAGAGATATTTTGAAAAACTATGCTCGTACGTTTTTTTTTTTTAATATTGTATGTTTCAGAAAACATAAGAACTTTGAATATAAGAATTTTGACAATTTTTAACTAATCAAGCCTTTATACAAAAAATCGAAGACGTAGAAGCGTAGTTCACGATATATGAAAACAATTGAGACCAAATTTGTCTCATTCCATAAAGGTTTACAAGTAGGAAAACGTTTTGCCCCGCAAGCATATTTCGACCGTTGGCGTTCGAAATGTATGAAAACTCGCTCTGCGCTGTGCCTGCACACGATTCTCTTCAACTAAAGTCAGAAAACGGAGACTGGCTAGCAGTTTAAATAGTTTGCATAGCAAACGTGTTGTTTTTGTTATTTTTATAGAGATTATAGTCGGAACGAGTTTCTTCTGGAGCTGAAAGGCAATATGATGATACAGACTCGAAAAATCCAGATGCTGACAAGCGACATTTCATAACCTTGATAATATTAAAGAGTTTTGTTTTAATCATATTTTAATATTTTATGCACTTATGGCGCAGAAACAACTTTGTCTGTTGCGATCCACAAATGGAATAAAGGAGTAGTCTTTATGGTTTTATTTGCAATAAAATAAATGAATTGACATGGCGGATATTGAATGCTATCATTTCTTTTTTTATAACAACAAAATAAAACCAAGAACTTTAAAATAATAGTGTTAAAACTTTAAAATATTCACGTTAGTATAAGAAATTACTAAAACTCTAAACATATCATTAGAATAGTATACGTTATCATACCTGCTTCTGAGTAGTATCAAAAAGCGTTACATTTTCCATTCAACAGTATATCTATCTCAAGTACTAAATAATAATAAATTGGTAGTGGTTTGTTTGTAGGCTACAAATCATTCGAATTAGTTCTCTACATAGGCCTTCTCCTAGGATAATGTAGTAGATAATTTTCAATCACCTGGTATAATTTACATAATGGTGTAAATGATTATTTTAACAACCGCATTACGAAAATAAATTACAGTAAGTATGAATTGCCCGAAAGCGCCAAAAAACTGTAAAAAAAAACTTTGTCCTTTCAGCAATTAAAAAAAATGTTTTTATGTATTAGTTACCCAGCACCTTCTCCTTTAATATAACACCCTAAATGTAAAATTCAAACCGCTGTAAATTTCACGAGTTAGGTAAAAAAAAACAAAAGTCACTGCTCCATTTTTTTAAATTGACCCCATAGATGAAGTTTTTTACCGATGAAAATTATTGTAGTTATTGCCCTTACTACCCTGGACACACTGTATATTTTTTGTTGTTATAGTGTTTTGTCACTAAACAAGCTTAATATTATAAACTAGCGGCCCGCCCGCGACTTCGTACGCGCGTTTTAGTTTAACTCCGTTCCCATAGATCGTAGCTCGTAGCGAAAAATTATAAGCCTATACCTATACGCATTAAACTTCTTCTATAGCCTTACCTGATAAATTAGCTATCTATTATATTCTATACCCTTACCAATAGTTCCTGTGATTAGCGCCTTTCAACAAAATAACGAAAACATCCAGTTTTAAAATATATACATAGAAATGCGTACAGATAAATGTTATATTCGACGACGCGTTTGGTGTATTGGTTAGCGCTCCTGACTATTACGCTGGCCGTCGAGGGTTCGAATCCCGCAAGGGGCAAATGTTTGAGTGATGAGCACGGACATTTGTACCTAAATCATGGATGATATATGTATTTAAGTATTTATGGGAGACGCACCCGTCATAATCGTTGTCTGGTACTTCGTAACACCTTACCACGAAACCAGACCATTGGTGTGGTGTCTGGCGCATATTTATTTATTTATTATATTTTATGTACACTCAACACGCAGCCCGTCTTTAATGGTCAAACTTACACGGGGATATTATCTTTTAATTTTACACCGAAATAGAAATACTTCCTACGCCCTTTCGTTAATCGTACTGATATTTCTTTCGGGTACTAATAAGATCAGGCTACTCTCTGCGCTTACACAGCATCATGCCACATACAGGCTGTGGGAGAAGCGAATTTACTGAAGTCTAAGAGTTTGAGCTTTAGCTTTGTTTATGGTTATAGCGAATACTCTACTTTCTTTAATTCAAATCGTAAATTCAAAGGGACAATTCTATGTAAAGATCTTCGCAATGATCATCATCAACACCCAAAAGCTTTGATTAAAGTAAAATAGCGGAAGATAGGTGACGCGCCACTCGAAAGTGGACCGCTAAAATCAGGCCCCCGTCGCCTAAGGCCGTGTGACGTTAGGAATGTGTAGTGCCATTTTTTAGCTGACAATTAGTATGACATGCCATATCTTCCGCTATTTTACTTTAATCAAAGCCCAAAAGCCGTCCACTGCTAAACATATGCCCCCACGAAAAGTGGCAGATTGGACATCCTTCGACCACAGGAGCAGCGTAGAATGTCTAAAATTTATAAGCCTATACGCATTGAACTACTTCTATAGCCTTCGCTTATAAATTAGCTTATCTATAACTTTTCATAACCTTACCGTGATTAGCGAATTCAAACAAACAAAAACATCCAGTTTTAAAAAACATAGAAATGCGTACCTACAGATAAATGTTATATTTTATGTACACACAACACGTAGCCCGGGCCCCGGTCTTTAATTGTCAAACTTACACGGGGATATTATCTTTTTATTTTACAACGAAATTGAAATACTTCCTTTGCCCTATCGTCAATCGTATATTTCTTTCGGGTACTAAAAAGACCAGGATACTCTCCGCGCTAACACAGCATCATGCCACATACAGCCCGTGGGAGAAGCAAATTCCCTCAATTCTTCTCCCGCTACCTTAAGAGTTTGAACTTGAGCTTTGTATAAGGTTATAGCGAATACTCTACTTTCTTGAATTAAAATCGTGAATTTAAAGGGACAATTCTCTGTAAAGATCTACGCCATCATCATCATCAACACCCAAAAGCCGTCCTTTCGACCACAGGAGCAGAGTACGCAGCGTAGAATGTCCACCGACAATATGAACAAACGATCTGCAATCTACACTGGACACATACTTCTCGATACCTACCCTTTTTGAACACAAAACAATATTATTTTCTATTCTAAGGAATAAAATCTCTTCTAGAGAGCAACATCAATAACAAACATGTGTCAAAACATTCTGTCTCAGATATGTCAAATGATTGTCAAAAATGAAATAAAAAAATATTTCAGTCATAAGCACCAAGAAGTTTGGATATCAATTTTGTAGCAAATCATCCCCAAAATAGCTTTCTACCCCTTTTTAACCCCGTTACAAGATAAATTTAAATAAAATTTGATACACATTTTTCGTTATTATTTTTAAAGAATGATTATGCAAAATTTGAAGTAGATCGGACCAAGGAATCACGTTGTCCCATACAAACTTTGCACCCCTTTTTGACCCCCTTAGGGTTGGAATTTCTGAAAATCCTTTCTTATCGGATCCCTTCGTCACACAAAGAATACACCCTCCCAGTTTCAGGTCTCTACAATCAGCGGTTTAGGCTGTGCGTTGATCCATCAGTCAGTCAGTCAGTCATTCAGGACAAAGCATTTTATTGGTATAGATAATTTAGTTTCACAAAGCACACCTGCGTTAAATATTTTTCGTACGATCCAAACTACATAATATTATTCATCACCAAAGCCTGTTATTACACGATGGAGCCGCTGAATAGCATAAGTCACGAATTTGCATTTCCAGTTTATACATATTAAATTTTAATCGTATCTCTTTTCCTGATTAATCTCATCATGACAATCAGATTTTTTTAACGCAAGAGTATTTTTTTCAAAATCGTTTAATCATGGTCAAAAATGAAAAAATACCAATTAGGGTTATTAATATTAATATTGTTTTTTATTAAATCATTATGATTAACGTGTATTTCGACTTGGATTACATAACTCGTGTAAGTGTTTAACGATATCACGTCTAGTTAGGCATTAATGCCGTTCGCCGCCGCATTCGCATGCGGAATGTGACATTAACATAGGCATTTAGGCATGCTATGTCTCGCTCTCACATATCCTAATGCAGGGTTTCGCTTGAATGAAACCATTTGCATATCCAGAATAATTATTATATTGGAATGTTCACTATAACTATTTTCACAATTAAACTAACGTCACCACTCTCCATCACACTGTCAACGTTCGAATGCCCGTCTTCGGGACGTTCCGTAGGATATTCGCAATTTTTGCCTACACATCAAAATAAAAGCGCCTGAGATCGTTGCTATGCTAACATTCCAGGAGGCCGATTCTCGCATGATCGAACTTATTTCGTGTGGTAATTCGATTACGAGAATCACTGTTTTACAGAAAAACATTAAGTAATATATCCACGTAAAAAAAATACCGCACGAAAGACATCAAAATGCATAGAAATCGTGACCCGAATAAAGCAATAACTGTATTTTCTTTGAAAAAGAATATTCGATCGGTGAACTTTTTTCGTATACGAACTGCATGAGAATTGCCCTCCAGATGTGATAGTTGCATCCTTGTCGGTATTGTTCAGCTGCCACATGCGAATGCGTTTGTGTACTAACGGCATAAGAAGTCATTAAGGGCTTATTAATTGTACCTATTAACTTAATCGGTAATCTATTACAAAATGATTCAGATTGAATTTCGAATCTGTCAATACAATTAATATTTTTTGGATCATCGTGACACATCAAAAACCCAAAAACAACTCTCCGTACCTATGCATTCTTAACCGCGATTGTATGCACCATGCCACTAATGTCCGAATTGTACATATAATGCCTATAATTAGCATTGAACTACTATTACTAGCGTATGGAACTAACACCACTTACAAATCCTGTGCCACATAAATTGATGCCATCGACGCCATCAACTCATACAAACGGTTTCGTTCTGTTTAGTCCTGGGTTAGCGTACGTAATCCTGGGTTAAACCATCATTCTGTCTCTGTCAACGTCAAGTTCTGAGTTGAATCAACGTGCGCAAGTGGGCCTTAGGAGGCTAGTATGATATTTCAGCAACCTGTCACTTACTTTAACTTTAATGTTTCAAAATTCGAAAAATACATATAATGACACCAACTTAAACTAACTTGAAAACAAAACAACATAGTGCGTAATAAAACCAAAATACTCATTATAATTTGATTTGAAACTTTTGGAACGTGTTTCGAAAATGTAAAATGTCATTAAGTTAAATGCGTCGTTATTTGTTACAGGAAGGGCCGGTATACATCGCACGCGACACATGAGTAAACCTCTAGACTTCGCTAAAGAAATTGTTTTTTTTTAAATATATGTTCAGCATCGAAGTCTTTGGCTAGTGAGCTAAGCTAGAAAAAAACTGCACCCTTTACAGACAGGTAATGTTACCTTACCAGTCTTGGTTTGCTTTATAAATTACATATCTGAAAGCAATCTGAAAGAATACGAGGTGATAAAAATCATATCCGATAGTAATGCCAAAATACAGTGACTTTACACAACTACGTACCTTCTTTGATTTAGTATGGGTATGCTCTTGTCTTCAGACCAAGCCAAGTGCGCCTAAGACGGAGTTGAATATGGAACGACCTAACCTATTTGTATAGATCGTATTTTGAAATTTTTGATACTCCTTTTAGAATCGACAGGGTATTTTTACCACTTGCTACATATTATGTGTTGGTTTTCATATGTTCAGTCCAAAAGTTTTTTTTTTAAATATTAGTGTAATTGGGGATTTCCAAAAAACAATCCTTGGGCTGAATTACCTAATTATGTAGTCAATATTTTAATGAATCATGTAAAGTAGTGTGTAAGAAACTTTTCAACAGCTGTCCAATGATTGCTCAATTCGCCAAAAAACTGAAACAAAAGGATGTCGCATTTCCATATTTTTTACGACAAAAACAAACGAATGTCCCAATAGTATTGTTCCAGTGTCAGTGCCGGGTTAGACTGGGTTAGGCTCAAGTACGCGCGCGGGCGATATACGGCGAGGGATGCGCACGCGCAGCATTGCCTACCGAGCCATGGCGACGCGCGCATGCCTGCTGCTCGCGCTTACCGCGGTCGCCGGCGCCCGCGATTGCATCGAACTTACACTACCCGACAAAAACATACTGACAGACACACTACTCAACAATACAATACTAAAAGTTAAAGCGCAGAATACCAGTGATATACCCAGAGTTAACGTGGTGCGATTATGGGACGAGTTCCCGAAGGTACTCGTCCCCGTGAATGGGACGAGCGAGCAGTGCCGGCGGGAGAGCCAACACTTCCTTGACAGCTTGGACAGGCTGGAACTATGGGCCCTGAAAAGTAATTTTCTTTTTTATTGCATGCTCTTGATGGTGGTTAGGCCAGTCGCAGACCTGAAGCTATGCTGGCTTAGACCACGAGTTGTTACTACAAATATTTCAGCTACGCCTTTGCTTAGCGTTTGGTCTGCAACCAGCTTTACGTCCCATCATTTTTGTAAACAATCAAATGATTATTGTGTTCATATAGACCAAACTCAATCCTAGACCACAATACGAGTATTATATAGTAGAATTCTTCTTTTTCTCTTTTGTGGCTAATCTGTGATGGAAGTCATATCCCCTCTATAGTAGTCTTAAGATATAAACTAGGTACGTAGTTACATGTACGAGTACCCCCTATTCGCTAATGTCGAAAAATGTTAAAGTGTCGTATTCGTATGTATTTTAATAGCTATTGGCAATTTAAAAAAAAACAATATCTTGGCTTAATCGGTTGCATAAATCTGTTGTCTTTATATTTATAATTGTGTAAAATGTATGTGTTAGGTTAGTGTAAAAAAGTAAAATTATTACATACATGGGAGGACTATCACAGTGTTGCCTTTAATCTCTTATGAAATTCATAAACACCGGCCAAGTGCGAGTCGGACCCGCGCACTGAGGGTTCCGTGCCACCCTTAAATGAATTAGAGGTCCACTTACCACCTAGCGAAAAAATCATAATATTTTTTGACAGCAAAAAAAATTTGGGGTTATTATTTTCTGAATTCTAAAATAAAGACCTACAACCAATTGGTCACTTTTTCGTACTTTTGATGAGATACTAGATTCAATATTTAATATTTCTAGTTTTAAAAACATATCGTTTAAAATTATATCTAGGACTATATCTTAAACACTTGAGTGTCTTGCAAAAAACGTATTATTATTTAAGGCCAATTATTACGAATTTGCTACAAATAGCACATGGTAATTGCTCATATCGATTTGCTGATTTAAAATAATATTATTACACTTACTACGGAAAATCAAATAGGTATCTTTGTTATTTCATTCAACAATGCTACGTGCGCTTAAAAACTATTAAAATTGCACAATTTATAACTAGAGGTATAATGCAAATGAAAATTATTATTCCGGATATTATTGCCCAGGTAGAGTAATTAACAGCCGGGCGATGACACCATTTGTTGGTTTGTCACACTATTTTGTAGAAACCCAATTACTGAGGCACATTAGAAGTAGGCACTATATACATAATTCAATTTAGTTAAAAGTTTGTAATTCCAAATAATAACATGTTTTTGATACTACTAGTTTTTGAAAAAACAAACATGTGCTACGAACATAGAACCTCCTCCTTTTTGAAGTCCGAAAGTAAATAAATAAATGTGCGCCAGACACACCAATTAACTAATTTCATCTGGTTTCATGATAAGGAATTTTCTACCTTGTGTTACGAAGTACCAGACAACGATTATGACAGGGGCGTCTCCCATAAATACTTAAATATAACATCCATGACTAAGATAAATATTCGTCTCATCACGCAAACATTTGCCCCGTGCGGGATTCGAACCCGCGACGGCCGGCGTAATAGTCAGGAGCGGTAACCAATACACCAATCGCGTCGACTGTTAAAAAAAGTAAAATATGCACAACATATTATTTAAAAAATATAAGTTGTGGTTGTTATTATAAAATGCTGGCTGAAAGAATAAGATACCTTCACCAATGTTCATTAAAATAGCCATTCTGACAAATTATTTTTTTCTCCAAAACTCGCACAATCGTAAATATTTAAATATTTTAAGACGTATCACTAAAAAAAACAACAAATTTTACATATTTATCTACAAATTCTTTTACTGCACTAATATGGTAAATAGTGATATCAAAATAGTAAATTTTCGGCATCAGGTCAAATGAACGTCCATTTATGCAAAATGAGATAATAAAATGTTATTTTTGCGAATTCTTCCTGCTTTAGTTCAGAAGGACAACCGCATATCTGTTCCACGACTATCGAATAGATCTCGTTTTGAAAATACGTTCCGCCTTTCCAAAAATACTGGCAGGTGGGAAAACATTTTTGAAAACAGTATTTTGAAGATGGAGCTATTTTATGAGTTTATTAAATACTAATTATTTTCTACTCGTACAAAGTGGACTGTCTGTCTGTCACGTCATTATCGATCTATTTCGATCAGTGTGTAGATAATCTAGTTGTTGGCGAGATACATGGGCGCCTTGCGTTAAATCCGGTAGAGCTTTTGCACACTCGTTCATGACAATGGCCCCATGATTACTGCAAGTTTATGACCTCGAACTCTGTCCAGAACTTTGTCAAAAATCGAAAATTCCTCAAAAACGTTGCTGCCTTCTAAGCAGTTTTTTTACCAAACCTTAGTAGTCTTTTTGGTGGCTTTATAAACATGTACTTATTTAAGCTTTGCAAAAGCTTGCTTTGATTGGATGCTGACTCTCAGGATGCTTTTCAAAATTTCGTTTTAGCATTATTTACCACGTTCAGTATACCAAAGATTTTTATTTGAAAAATAAACGAAGTCTACTTAATATATGTCCGCAATGAATCTAATCATTCTAATACATAATAAGGTACCTCACATCGAACCGATTAGTTACATTAGTTTTAATGCTGTCCCACATGTCATAAAACGCGATATTAGATTACATCATGTGTCATTGACTTACACGTTGCGGGCAAAATACTAATCCAGGGCCTTTGCGGTACACTCTCCGCCTTCTGCGTACAAAGCAACTTTTGAGGTAAAACCAAACAAAATGAGTAGGCACACCCGAAACTGTTTCAGTGGAAGGCCCCTTGCGGCGTTTTTCCTAAAACTCAATGTGAATTCCTACGGGGAGTAAATAGCTTGTGTTTGCGACGTGATGGAAAACTAACGTAAAAGGAGTGTTTTCGGTTTTATGGTGCGTAGGTTGCATCCACTCCAGCTTTTTTCTGAACAGTCGTCTCATAATAATTATAGGAAACTGAACCCGAAATTCAACAAATTAATTAAAGTCAAGTTTTTAAGTTGGAAACACAGACTTTAATTAAGAGGATCGTTTGCAGGCGTAGAACAGCGTGAGTTTTCATACATTTCTAACGCCAACGGCCGAAATATTCTCAAGATCCTCCTTAAGAATCCAAAAGGGCAGTCCCTAGCATTTTAGTGTTTTATGATTTGAAATAGTTAAAATCGAGTATTGATATTTCATTTGCCAATGTTCAAAATTACAATAAATAACACGAACATTCTCAAACTTTTTTGTAACGACGAAATAGCATTATATTTTAATTACATTTACTTGCACAGTGTCCAAAAATTTGTCATTCCGGCCCCGTCGGGGCGCGATTCTAATCACGTCAATGTCACCGGAGGTTGCGCGCATACGCAGCGTGCAGTGTTTGACATAACCGAATAACACACGTGGCCTTGAACTTCTTAAAAACACATTCACCGTATGTGCACGACCGAAGAAAGTGCTGCCAAGCAAAATGGCGGAATATCAGCGCTGTCAGAATGATGAGAAACAGTTATAAATTTTCCCTCTTATTCATAAAAACTCAAACGGTCTTTTAAACCTATTTTAGCTATTACACGGTTTTGTCACTTTCTGACAAATGATGACAGCGCCAATAAAGAATGAGACGAAACAGTGTAATAGTTAAAGCAGGTTTAAAGAACCATTTGAGTTATTATGAATAAGGGGGTTAGCTTATAAGATTAGGCTGTACGCTGTATGGCCTAGTCTGTTCTACTGCATTTTTTCTGTCTATTACGAGTAATACTGTCTCGACAATTTTGTAAGAAATTGGTGGAATCAAGCGCGATTTTTAGCTTACTTTTGTCAGCAATTTGATTGTACACGCCTACTAAGTTGCACATGCACATAACAAGCTGTTTTTATTTGTAAGGCACAAATTACCTGCTGACATAAATTAAAACTAAAATCATCGTCGTCTGATTCAGTAAACAAAATCCTTTGAACGTCGTAAAATTACAGCGGTTTTGGGAATACTAGTAATATTGTTTCATGAACTAAAAAAAATATCAAATTTTTCATTGAAGGATTCATAGGTTTTATTATTTTTGGGAGACCATAAAATTTTTAAAAGAGTTTAAATAATATAAATGAGCACTTTAAGTATGAATAATGAAAAATAATTTCCAATATCGTAAAGAGCTGTAAGCTACAAGGCTGGTCGTTGTGAAATTCTGCCGGGCCGTGACATCGGTATTGCTTTTTTTTAATTTTTACGACCAAAAACATAAGCATCTTGTCTCTTGGTATCGTATATTTGTAAAAAAAAACACATAGTCAAATTAAGAACCTCCTCCTTTTTGAAGCCGTTAAAAAATGAAGAAGTTTTTACTCCTAACCAAATACAGTCAGATATCGATGTACCCTATACTTAGTTAAACATACGCATTACTGTGAATGAATGTTCAACTATAATAACTTACTTAACTTTTATTACAGAATAAATCTTATAAACAACTAGGTGTGTCTTCAGCACGTCCCGGGCCACGTTTCTTGGGGCCATAACATCTTAAATATCCAGTGCTGTGCCACGCATAATAAATTACATCGAAAAAGATAATACCATGTCCCCAGATGACTCGCCCGTTCGAAGACCGGTCTTAATGGCAACTCTGCACATTCCAAGTCGTTTTTGGTGATGCATTTACGTAATGCAGCATAAGATATCGTCAGGTGAGCCTTGACTCCATAAACTGACCATAAACTTGACCGCGATAGCACGGGCCAACGTTTGATAATATTAGCTGATTTCGCCTAATTAGTTATAAGAAAAAAAAATATTTGCTTATATCGTCGTATAAATCGTTTCGGCGTAAACCTCTTTTTATAGTTCGTACGTAACAAAAAAAACGTGTAAAAATTGACCAGTATTATTTTTCAGTTAGAACCATACTCTTACTAATCTGTGGTTAGAACAAATCAGTTTTTTGTAACCTTTTTGCTCCTGGCCGGTTAGAAAGTGCCAATTAAAAGTTAAGAGTTCAAGTTTCTCTCAGTTGTTTTGTTTGTCTCATATTGATTTGGCGCCAATTTTATTCAGATTTTTTTGAAACGAAACGAGGTGAAAAATTGAGTTTCAAAGTTTTGTTATAATAACGGTTGGGAAGAAATTTGAACTTCTTTAAAGAGTGTTTACTTTGTTTCAGTGTTCGACGCAACAGCGAAGCCTCCTTCAGGGGTGCTCAGCGGCAACGGCAACCAATACGGCGACTTTGATGAGTGCCTCAGCATAGATGGGCCGGTCAGAGGAAAGTACTGCCTCGCCTCGCTCCAGATAAGCTTCGATGGAGACGCGAATTACCAAGAAATCGACAATCTGGTGCACAGCGGACATTACATTAGGAGCAATGTCACTGATGTAAGTTGATTTTCCAATGACTTATCTTTCTGTATTCTGTAATTATTTACAATAATGTTTTACCTAACCGGAAAAAAGCATTCACGGGTCTAATCCAGGGGTGTACCAAAATTATAATCGACTTGTAATAAAGTCTCACGTCGTAAATTGTATTATTTTATTAAAAATCGAAAATCTAAGTATATTTCGAAATTTAGACGACAAAAATTTATCCTTGATTATTCAATTAACTGTTACTAGATCATAACATAATATAAAAAATACGCTAAGTGTTAATGACATTACAACTTGTTTGCAAACAAGTAATGAGGAGGTCAATTAAAAACAAGTCGTGCTTTGCAACTTCGATACATATAAATATCTACATACTAAGACCACGGTCACGGACTTACTTTTGTATATTTATTTAATATCAGGCCAAAAAAGGGTAAAGGTAAAATAATGACCCGAGCTCAACCTTTGCCTTCATTTCTACATTTCGTGTTCCTGTTATCAATATTGTTCAAATTATAAATGGTAAATGAACGACATTGACTTTTACATTGTAGACATGTGATTTGTAAAATCATTAATGTAGCCTTTAAAGGTAATGGGGTTCCATTGCCATGCGGTTCCTCATTACTTACACTTAGTATGACTCTAAAAAGTCTCCAATCAGATTAAAAGATTAAACCAAAGATTTAACTAATAGTCCTGACTATCTAATATTAAAAAAACTTCAAATCAACATTTTTAATACAGGATATAAGACAGATTTGCTTCCTCTTAAGACTCTCTATGATTTTTTTAGATTTCAAATAGTTTAAGCTGTTAATCCTAGGTAAACAACCGGGTTGCGTTTGAATAAAGTCACACTTTATGACATAAGTTCAATAGTATTACAGTAACTGAGTATTTTCATCGGAATGAGAATTTATTTGTATCACCAACACTACGTTTTACGCTGGCCGCATCGCATCTTATAAATCTTAAACGACATAGATTAGATTACATTGGCAGCTACTTAATTAGTAATGCTTTTAGTATTTGCTCCATATTTGGTGCACGTCGCCTTCTGCATGAACCAATCACCTTGATTGAATCAAGCCTGAATTATTTTCTTTCGCAATGAATAGACTTACTATTTTTTTATATCTATTTAACAAATACTCAAAGATATCACCCTGACCAATGACACTTAACCCTATCATTGTCACACTAAAACATTTCAAATTCAAATGTATTTATTTCAAAACAACGCATTGTCTTACTATTACCTAATAAAGACAAATGTTTTACTACCACTAATTAGTGAGTATTTGTGGTTTGTCACAATGGCAAGTGTCAAGTACATATTTGTTTTTGTAATTATAATATCGCTACTATTTGATGGTTTCCCAATTTTTTCTTTATTTGTAGATCGTGCGAAAAAATAATCATATTTCAAAACATGACTATGGAAACCGCAGTAGATTTTTCGAACGAAACTAATCTTGTCGTGGTATTTTTGTCAAGTTCAAGTAATATTACCTATTTTCGTCTGTATTCTTTTGCTGAGTATTTGGTATCATAGTAAAAATAGTTGGCTGATAAATGTAAATCCAGACTTTAAAACTGAGGGGTAATTGTGTAAAGCAATCGTATTCATTTGACAGTTCAAAACGTACGATATGATCTGTCAAACCCTTTGTTCTTTGCCGTTTGACAAATCATATCGTACGTTTTGAACTGTCAAACGAATACGATTGCTTTACACAATTCCATAACTGGTCCAAAACTACAAATATTCACCTATTTTGGCCGCCAAAACAATATCCGTATGGTGTTATCCGGTTCTGAAGGGAAAGGAACGGGTTCCTTTAATTATAAGCACTTAAATCAAACCTTTATGACACACAGTAGGTTAACAGATCAAAATGAATGCCACAAAAGCTGAATCCATACTGAAAATCGTGGTGTGTTTGTATATGTATGTATGTATATATGTGTTCTTGGCAAATAAACGTTTGAGTTTGAGTTTATGTAACGATAGAAGTTTAGATGCATATATTAAGTACATAGCTAATAAAACATTGGTAAATAAATAACATATAAACCATATGAAATGGTTTCAATTCACTTCATAAATAACAAGCATCTCTTTGAGTAAACCTAAATTACATTTTAATACAAAGTCCGACACAACATAATGTACACCCGATTATCACCAAATCATAAAACGACATAAGAATTGACGACTTATTTGATTATTTTTTTTTCTAATTTTAATCCAAGACACTATGTTACTTTAACGGTGTGCACGACATCATACTTAGTCTTTCTTACTAGTCAATGGGGGCGGTGCCGGTTATCAGATTTACATAATTTAAGGATCCTGATATATTATACTTACAACGTTAACATGTTTTAAAAATTATTCATCGAAATGTCTGGTGGCTGAACGAACAGGTTCTATTAAAACAATTTAAAACCATATTTCTAAGCAGGTGTCGTTGACTTTATATCTACCTACATTAAATTATAATTGTAATTTATAATCATTAAATAAAATCAAGTATGGCAAATACCTGTATTATGTAGGTAAGTAGTTACGTATCGTAACAAAATTATATAGTTAACGAAATTCATTATATTATTATTATGTATATACTCAAGGAATCAATTAAAATCAGGACACTTTGTTTAACCTTTCAGCACAGGACATATAAAGGCTTGAAAATCGCAAATACACGTAAATAAAAAATAAATAAAATTGGTACCTTTCTTTTTACTCAAAATATTGCTATGCTTTAAAAACCTTAGACATCAGACAAAGAAAAATACACGTAGGTTATATGATACGCCCAACATAAGTACAGTCAGTCTAGTAACAATATGTTGTTGACAGCAACGACAGACGCTGGCTGAATTTTTAATCCTATGCTCTAACGTCACCCGTTAGTACTTTATCTGTCACCATACCTAAAATATCTAGTCGTACAATAAAATCGCAAGCGGATCTTTTAATCCGACATAACAATAAATTCAAGGTCTATCTTTGGCTACCCTCTTTATTGTTATTCAAATCATGTCCATATGATAAAAACAACGATTGAAAACAACTATGTGTGTTGCTATGTTAATTTTGGACTAATTCGTTGAATCTAAATTATTGACAATTAAGCAGTGACATTGAAAAAGAAACATAATTCCACTATTACTAATCTGTATTACACTACATACTTGATATTTGCACAGATATTTTGAAAGTGTAAGTGGAAAAAAAATAACAAACATATTTGACCTGTGTGACACAAGATCAAAGTTAGAGTTTTGAAGACACGTTTGGTGCAGTGGTTAGCGCGCCTGACTACTGAGCAGCGGTCGCGGGTTCGAATCCCGCAAAGGGCAATTGTTCGAGTGATCAGCACGAACGAAGTCATGGATGATATACTCGTATGTATTTAGGTATTTATGGGAGACGCCCCCGTCATTTATAATCGTTGTCTGGTACTACGTTACACAAGGAAGAAAATTCCTTACTTCGAAACCAGGCTGTGTGGCGCTTATCGATTAGTTTTATGTTAAAAAACGCATTTGTCTGTCTGTCTTTGAATTTACTTTTTTGTTTCAATTTTAAAGTTGCAAAGTGTACCTACTTCCTGTTACCTGAGTCACGAATGCAACTCCACAAAAAGCTGTGCAGGCAAAACCAAAGGTGAATGAACTCACATAAAACTCATTTGCATGTCACACTGCAAAAACCCCATTGATTAGAGTTATATAACCTTACACGTATTATGACTTAACACCATAATCCATCCATGCATTACATGTCATAACTGGCGTTATTAAATAAATAAATAGGTATAATGTCAGAAATAGATTTCTGAACCGGATGTTTTCCATGTTTCGTCCCTTGAATCTTTCAGGAATGGAACCCGCTAAGATGGGTTGAAAGCGTTAATATTTGTACATTAATAGATACTTTGCGTACTTAAGCACACATTATTATCTACATAATAACTTTATTAAAATTAACTACTTTGATATTTGGTTCTATTCGAGTTGTTTAAGCGAAAACAAACTGTTTCAATTATGTATTAGAACACATTTAACGCCCAGTTTTATCTACGCTGTGTAATAAATAGGGTTAGAGAAAAAACCTATAATAGTCTATGGAGCTCGTAGCTCAAGCTTCGCTTCTTATTATCATAACTTGCTGGTTGAGCAAAAACTGAATTATCTGGAGTCGTTGTTTTACACGATCGCTTGCAATCTCACTGAAAGGGTCTTTAATAATTCATGTGCAAGATTTTTTATAAACATATCCCCTTAAAAAAGGGTAATATGTAAATATAGTCAATTATAGTCGTTGTAATAAAACATTATAAATGAAATATCCAATTTAAAATAGCAAAGAAGTTTTAGAAACGAGTTGCTTGTCACGTGCAATCCGCTTAGCAAAATAGGTAATAGGAGGATGTGAATTCAAAATAGAATCCACTGAATATGAAACGAGATCGCTTACCAAATCTTATTAAATTTAACTCGTCAAGTATGTGTGAACGAGACACAATAGAAATTCCATTATTATGCGACTCCCGGCATTCGTTTGATACCTGACTGATTAATAATGTCTTTTATGCAGGAAGAAATCATATTTTCGTACTAAAATAATAATGTTACACCAAATTACAAAACTCACTATATTCGTTAGTTGAAAATAACTATTGATCTAGATAAATGTTCTCTCACCTTATAAAGGTCTGTGTGAAAAGTAAAACCACTATCAGCAATTGGCCAAACGAAACGTTTCCAATTCCGGGACCACTTTGATTATTTTAACCAAAGATGAAAGAGATGCTTACTTTATGCGTCTGAAAGTCATTCATAGAAGCTTGTTAAAGCAAACCAGGATTAAAATAGTAAATAAAAAGCTAGCAAATTAGCTTGAGCTAGGCTCTGGTCCAGACCAGTTCCCAACGATGTGATCTTTTTGCTTGAAATAATGTAGCCGAGTTAAACAGGACTCGAGAAACAAGTCTTGCGTCTTCTTGCTATAAATATTGCTTAGTCAGAACATTCTCAAGTTTTACTTTTTTGACAAAAATAAAACATTCTTTGTAAGGATTACACTGTGGCAAACAAATTACTTAATTATGATCGGTGTCATTTTTGAAATATTCGATACCTACCACTACAGAGCGTGTAACTTTATACATGTGGACCGTGTTTTTACCAGAAATGGTCCAGCTTGATTTATAAATTGTTGATTATTGAAATTAATACATTTTAACTTACTCTGTCGAGAGTAAAACCCTTCAGTTAATATGTTAAACTGAAATCATTAATTAAAACACCCATCCCATCAATAATATGCCAATATAATTTCATAAATAACAAACATTACTATCCAATGCAAACAAAGAGAAAAGTTATTCCGGAAAGGCCGGCACTACAAAGTAATTAAGTCATAAAATACCCAACAATACAATATCGAATCATCTGGATCACACACACGCGTGCCTTTCCCAAGGCCCGTAGTTAATATTCCGAGAGGAACGCCAAGCATGTCTACTATGTCAGCTTATTTGGTCTCTGAGCTGATTTTGAATCACAATTGTTATTGTGCAACACAATAGCCCTTGACCAAGACGGGGCGAAGTCTCCAGCGTTCGCGAAAACGCACAAAGAATTCTTTGGCATCAAAGCCCGCGATCCTACGCGCAGACAATTCAATTCAAACCGGATTGGAGTTTGAATTCATTTGAACTTCACAATGGCATGAAAAATTAATGTTTACAAAATATTCATTTATGTGCACTGATTGTTCTATGGGTTTAGATTAGTTTCAGAATACAAAAAAAAAACTTGAAATTGTTTTCAAGCTAAACAAAATGGTTTAGTCGTCAAAAAATTTCTACAAAGAAATAAATTACCACTCAACTGGCAAACTCATACCTTTCCAGATTCAAACAGATAATCCAAGTAGAATAGAAAATAATGTTTTCTTTTATAAAAAAAAAGTAATTCAAAAACTTTATGAAACCACCCGTAAATAATCCTAAACATTATTTGTTTCAGATGGGTCACCGAGTCCCGCGGTACTCCAGTCTTCTATGGGGTGTGTGCATGCCAAGTTCCTGCAGCAGTTTCGACCTGGAAGAAGAGTTATCAGCACGACTCTCAAGACTTGGCGTTTCAGTTAAAGTCCACAACACCATGTGCTCAGTGAAAAACTTCAAACGTCCCTACTCTTTTGCCAAGACCTTGTCCATGTAAGCAAAAACTATTAATTTCTTCAGGTTTGCATTATCTTGCTAAATTGCATGGTAACTTAATAAGCGGTTAAAGAGGATGTTATGTGACATAAAGATTGCATCTTGCAACAAATTGTTTATTATTTTAATATGACGCATGGAAACGTTTGCCTAAACACCCTCTTATAATAAGTGTTTGTATACTCTTATTTGCAGTCAAAATGCGTTCTGAAGTAGTTACAGCATGCTAATGTTGTTATTTCCAGAACATTCTTCTTGGCAATACTACTTCTGCTGAGTCTGGGGACTCTTCTCGACGATGGTAAAGAAGGGGCGACGAATTTCGAAAAGCTACTCAATGCGTTCTCTCTGAAGCGCAACTTGAAGAAGGTGTTCGATCTATCGGACTCACCGACGAGAGTTAAGGGGGTGGATGCATTCAGAGGAATCAACGCATTTGCCCTGATCATTGCTCACAAGTCGATGGCGATGGCTCACAGTCCATATGTCAACAAAACTAGTTATTCAGCGGTATGTATTCTATACCAGTTTGAAATAAGCCATATCCAAGCAAAGCGTACAGGAAAACGTTTTTATCAGTTTCTTTACTTACTTACTGTACTTATTTTTCTTAGTTTTCAACAACAAACCGTCACCACTTTCAGTCAGAGACAGAGAGCTCAAAATGCTTAACTTTTTCAGCACCAATTTCAGATCTTTCATCCTGAAAATTGTTTACCTCCTATAAAATAACTACCTAAATTACAACAAAGAAGTTGCAAAACTTTACGGAAGCTCAGACGTAATTTAAATATCGTTCTAGAATCTAAAGCAAAAGAAACTTATTTTGATGCTAACTTTGCTCCGGATCTCTTTGATTCTAACGCTTTTGTTATAAAGTACCTACTTAGCAAGATTATCTGCTCTTGATACCAAAATACACCTCATATTAATTGGAAATCTTTGAAACTTTTGAAGTCAATAATTTAACTCCCAAATCTTATTGCCTATAATGTTACATAGAAAATAATTTAAATCTTAGAAGACGGATGGGTCGTGTGTATTTAGGTTATCATGTTGCAATTTAGTTTGCCTATTTACTTAGATCCTTTATTTAAACTTTACAATTCATCCACGTGTGCAGTGTAGCCTATTAAATAGGGTTATCCATTATGTCTGGTCTACGCACCGATAGATTCTTGATAAGTGAAGAAGTAAGTATTCTCCGACTCTCAGGACAATCGTCATCATATGTTTTTCTGATTGCAGGTATTTGGCATGCCCTGGGCAGTGGTTGGGCGGTCAGCTATATTATACACGGACAGTTTCTTATACCTCAGCGGCTTCCTCAACGCCAACAATCTTTTGCAAGACCTGGACAAGAAAGGAACTATAGACGTGAAGGGCAGACTTCTCGCTCGGTGGTTTAGGTAAGGGCTGTTCGATGGATTTTTAAATGGAGTTTAGGTAGCTCGAAAGAATTAAATCCCTCTTATTAATCAGGTAGTTAAATTAGGTTATCGCGCCAACTTAATCCTAGGTACCTCTGGAAAGACGTTGTAGCTCAATACATGCTCAACCTCGGCCATAGCGACTGGCAAGAAGCATTGTAAGACTGAGATGCATGGCGTGATATGGAGGCCAAGACTCAATTTGGATCGTAAAGTAAATAAGGTTATGAACCATCACCGTGTAAGTAAGGTTATGAAGTCACTTCTCTACCCTAGTATAATTAATGTATTTACATAGCAAAGTGTTAATTAGATTTAAAATATAGGTTTGAGCGTTAACCGTACTGAAAAGAAATCTCAATAATGCAGAAGTCAAATCATTCACTCCGCATGTAAATCTTATTTTTCACAGAAATACCGAATACATTCCGTGTTTCTAATAAATTCAATTCAACTTATTACTGTAAACAACAGAAAATATTAATTTATCATGAGTCAATACGAGTCAATCGTTAGTATTCGACGTAAAATCAATGAAATGTGGATATTTGACGAAATAATAACCAGTTAAGTGGAACTCCCCTCAAAAAGTAATTAAGTTACGAAGTTATTACTGTTAATTACAAACACGTGTATGTCAAATTTAATTGACTTTTCATAATATGTTATTTTAATCAATACAAACCACGCTGTCTTTGTTATGCCGATTTATGTGTTTTTAGTAAATTTTGATTCAAATGATTGTTCAACTTTTTACTAATTCTTAATGCTTTAACGGTTAAAGTTTAACCCATAAAATGGTGATTGTGAATAAATCTTGTGATAATGTCGGATAACTTACATGTTTGTTCATAGTGCAAGGTTACTATTTTCATTGTTTACGAATAATGAACCTTATCCTGTAACAGTGACGCAGTTAAATATCTCTATGTATTAATAGAATTATCGATTACCTATATAAAGTGAAACACTAAAAAAGTGGTTCACCTATACTTTCTTGGGAAGAGATTCAGAGACAGATTGCAAATAGGAGAGTCTTGAAACTTAGAACTCTAGCATTTCTTGGAATGTCTCGCGCACTGTCAACTCCTGCATTTATTTCATATCAACTTCTTCCACAGAACCAATACCATCATCATTTATTAAAGGACGTAGGCGACGTAAACGTATCCGTCCATCAGAGTTTTGTGGTCAGCATCCAGTGTAATCCTGGGATCTTTAGAAAGTCGTCTGTCCATGGTGTCGATGGACGTCTTTCAAAATAAATACATCAGACTCACGTTCAATCTATCATCAAACTCTTCGTTCCAGATTGTTCCCCCTCTTCCTAAGTCTGATGCTGTTCTGCACGTACATTCTGCCTGACGTGAACAATGGCCCCCAGTGGAACCTAGTAGTGGAAGAACACAGCAGGGTCTGTGAGAAGACCATGTGGAGGAGCTTCCTCTTTATTCACAACTACTTCGGCTTTGAGGAGATGGTATGTAGTGGTTTACTTCAAAAAAAATCGTGATTGAGTACTAAATTAGCAATTGTAGCTTGCTTGCGACATAAATCTTGTTACTTTTACTGTAAATCTTAACCAGCTTCTCGATTTTAACAGTAATTTGATATTGACTTCTAGAAGTTCTGGGATTTTTCTCAGCCTTTTCGGCTGAGAAAAATCAAAATTATGAAGTAGTAATCGCGATCAGCACGTTGATTCATGGATTTGATGATATTGTTATTAGGTTCTTTATAATCACGACGTGTATTTAGAGGCGTAAAATTATAAATTAAACACAATTTCATCGATATCCATTGATCCAATCACGTGACCTACTCTCGTTCATCAAAAGACAATGGCAATTGCACACATATCCCACGGCCTTATATAACAGCCTACATTACAGATGTCACGATTACCTAGTGCTCAACATGGGTCTAGATTCCATTGAGATTTTTCGATTCGAGTAATTGGTTTAACACATAATGATCTTTTTACGGCTGAGAACATGGTTTAAAATGTATCACTTACTGCAATTAGCGATGGGATACGTATACATCTTAATGGGCATCGTGATGATAAATGGAATATCTGGTGTGCACACTACTTACACCACAGCTGTTCCCAGCTAGTGTGTGAGTTTAGTTAGGGCATTTAACGACAATGAGTGAGTGCTAGATACACATTTTTGGTGGTAATAGACGAGGTGTTTCTACAGACATCACTACTAAGTCCAAGTATCATACAAATCTTAAGATTTAAGCCAATCCAATGTAAATTATTTATAGATATAGAGATGAAAACCGTTTTCTCATTATCATCCTTGAAATTGAGAGACTAATGGAGATTTTTAAATAAAAACCTCAAATTAGTAGTGTGATGGTTCCCCTCTTGCCTTCTACGTCGTAGTTTCAGAACCGGAGGTTTCGCGCCTTGTATCAGTACTATACCCTTATCACGAAAAACTATCGAATACTGAAGCGTATCGAGAAATGTCAATTCGTATGAAAATTGGACTAGCGCCCCTGGCGGTGCGTAAAGATATCACTTTTTAATATGGATTTTGACATTACTTAATACGTTTACACATTCGATAAATTTTCGTGCTAAGGCTACAGATGTTGCTAAATGTTGTACACATACCAATAACCAACATTATTCCATTTCCAGTGCCTGACCCACACGCATCAGATTGGCATGGACATGCAGCTGTACATCGCCACGTTGCCCCTCATGCTGGTGCTCTCCCGATCAAGGAACCTGGGACTAACTCTCATAGTATTCGCGGCGGTCGCGTCCACCGTGCTCAGATATTTGGCCATCCATTGGTATGAGATCAGCATGTTCGTGTACTATGGAATCTCGTAAGTATCTTATACACAGTATTTGCATCTTCTGATTCAAATTAATGTCAGCAAATAATCTTATTTACTTTTTAACGAGACAAAATTTACATTTTCGCTACTTGTTACTTTAGCAATCGGCTTCGGAAATATTTTTAGATCATTTTACCATTTTTTTTCTGTTGAAGTCTTGGTAGCCTTATTTGTTACCTAAGCATGTCATGCTTTCATATGTGTAAGGGGTATTGAAATGTGAATAGTTCAATACTTTTCAGCTAAAGAATACGAAACGTTTGTAAAGTTTGAAACAATATCATTCAATTATTAAACAGAAACCGAATACCTTTGAATATTATGTTAAACAGAAAATTAAACACAACTCCTTTTGATATAAATTATTTTTAAAACAGAAAATGTAAACATAGTGTCCTCATAAAACAGACATTCGTCGAAAGAAAAACAAATGTTTGTCGCACATTAACTATTCACAAATACACTATTCGCTTGTTTTCCACTGCAATAAATTGTATGTTTGATTTAGTCATTGGCTCTCGCATCAGGGTTCATGTGTGCTTAGACATGCTCACTTTGGGGTTAAATTGCATGGACAAGCGCAAACACCATTAGGTCGATAGTGTGGTGACAAATAGCGACTACACAGCTACACACAATGTACAGAGCTTAGTTTGCTTGGCCGTCGATACATTTGTAATTTGAATACCTATACATTGACAATAGAGAAGATAAATAGCTTAGGAAGACCTATGTGATGTTCAATGCTTACGTAAACCAACAGTCTACGCACATCATGCACTGACTCCAAAAAAAAATGTCTCTCTTAAATATGTAGAAGACAAATGCATTATTTTAAGCTGTTTAGTCAGTTTTTTTAAAGGTGGTTTAATGTTTCAAATTATTTTTTGTAATACGCTAGAATATTTTTTTTCATTAACTTGTACCAAACACTCGATTCAACCTTTATTCTATTTAAGCAAAACACTCCTGTTTCATGCGATTCTTAAAAACTGTTGGAAGCTTCAAAACAACTATATTGACTATACATATATGACATATACAGCCACTCAACCCATTCTCACGAGTCTGAAAAAATCTCGACTATCCGAAAAATATTAGATTTTCCCCGAATATCGGACATTAACCTCGGCTCCCGCTTTCAGAGTGCAGAAATTATTGGACGCCGCCAAATACTCGTACATTCTGCCGACTCACCGCGCCACAATATACTTGATCGGAGTCTTGGCTGCGTACTTCATGAGGACGAAGAAACTCAACTACACTTTATCCAACGTGAGTTCATTGATACAGAACATTTTTATGGCGAAGATTTTACACTTCGCTTGAAGTTTGTGAAAGCTTTGAGAATTCTGCAAGTTATGGCTTACTATGTCTGCAAACGCTTTGTGAATAGTCTGTAAAATTACTGACTTAAAACTTTGTATTTTTCAATGCAGGAACAGTTTGGATTTTGAACCTTATATTATGCAATATGCAAACTAATAATAAAAGTAACACTTTCAACCACATACATTGTCAGTTACTACATCAATTTATAAATACGGTAAAACTATACTTACCGTAATCGACTGCATAAAAACCGAACATTTAGCTAATCAAGCTTGCTGACTGTCATCATAGTTTATAAGTTTTAAAATGCAAAACGAAGTTTCCTGTAAAATTAATTGCCATACAATACTGCAAAAATTGTAACATTTTAGCGCCTATTCCTGCACTTCATTTTATTTCGATTTTACAGACTCAAGTACGCCTACTCTGGACTTGCTGTTTCGCGCTAGCCGCGTTCACGATCATCAGCCCGTACAAGATGGGCCTTGAGGGCTACACGTACAGCGCGGGCCCAGCCGCTCTGTTCGCGGCTTTCTCGCCCATACTGTGGGGCGTGTTCATGTGCCTGGCGCACTGGGCCATCTGCCATGACTATGCTGGTAAGTATACTTAACAAACTAGCCGTTACCGGTTACGATAAATCAGATGGGTAAGACGTGCGGTCCCGAAACTTGATGCATGGGCTTGAATCCCGATGTGTCCAATGTTATATTATTATGATATAGTCAGGGTGAAAGTCAGAGGTGATGACAATCATCAGCCCGTACAAGATGGGTCTCAGTGGCTGCACTTGACGCCAAGTTGGCGTACTTGCCCGTACTTGGCGCAATGAACCATCTGTAATGATTTCACTGGTTGGTGATCATTTCTTTAAAGAACGAAAAAAGCTTATCCACTGGTAGTAGTTTTTTGCGCGTAACTAACACCAGTATTAACGAGTTCCAATATTTAAAACGATTCAATAAAGTATATACCTACTTTCCAATGAAAACAGTTGTGGACAAAGTCCAGTGGACACTGGGCTGATCCAATAAAAATAAGTTGTCCTGATGACTTTATCGTAGTACCTCAGACCTTTTGGTTTATATTTTAACATTTTCAAATACCTAGTTCTTCTGTTCCTTGGCATAAGGTCTATTGTCATTTGTTTCTTCCACAGGCATAGGAACCGCATTCGTGGAGTCGCGAGTGTTCAAGTTCTTCAACAAGATCGCATACGGCGTGTACCTGACGCAGTTCCCGATATTCTTCTACAACGTCGGCATACAGAGGAACGCCGAGTTCTACTCGCCCTTCCTGCTTGTGAGTATCTGTTACGTTTAATCCAGGTTTATAACATCAATTTGTGGTTACAGTTGTGCAAATAAATTAGGTAACTTAATGGATATTATGACCAATACGGGTTAAAGATGGTCGACGTACGACGTAAATAATACAAATTGTGATGACTGGGCGAGAGTGCTTTATGTATTAAGTCCACCTTTTAAACACTATTATATATATTTTGGGGGGTATTTGTGCTATCGGAAGTATTTAATCGAAATCCAATATCTGCAGTTTCAGGGGCACTATTTTTTAATCACTCGCGTCAATATGGCGTGTGATTTTCTTTGAGTAATGTTCGATTTATTATCCAACGTGATTTTTGTTGAATTTTAATTGATTTTCGAACGAATACTACTCGGAATATTGACGCGAGTTATTCAAAAATAGAGCTCCTGGGAACTCAATCAAAGTAACGTATGATTTTTTCGTGAAACTTTCATGTAAATTCTACATCATCTGTTTCAGTTGCACCTCCCTGAACTGCTGACAATCCTAGTGATGTCAATACTCACCACAGTCGCCATCGAGATGCCATTCAACAAGGTCTACAGGATATATTTCGGTAAGACTATACAATCTTCACCTTTTACCTTTTCTGGCAAATAGTAGCTTATAAGTCTACTCCTTTGAACTTTAACTCTTGAATTAACATCTACTATAGAAACTATATAAAATATCGTTAAGCATCGTCGCTAAGTTATGTATAACTTTCATGGTATAAATAATGGTACATGCGCGTACCTACATGGTATAAAGCGCGAAGAACTGATGGCCATTGTTCCAGAAAAGTTCTAGATTGGAGACCCTTTGAACAAAAACGCAGCGTAGAATGTCCACTGACAAGATAGACAGACGACCTTGTAAAGATCGCAGTATCACACTGGATGCAGATTGTGATCGGTCTTAGTGGAAAACCGTGGTGTAGGTTCAGCAGTGGACGTCCTTTGGCTGATAATGATGATGATGATGGTTAGTCCCTACGTAGATGTTGCACACACGATTCTATCAGTCACACTCATACAACAACAACATGATATTAACTTTTTTTGTTTCAGGAAAATCAGCGACAAAGTTAAAAGAGAAATAAATGGAGTTAGTAATAGAAAACAAAGACTAGAATTGTAAATAGTTAGTGTAAGTCAACATCACGTATTCGCGTATTCAGTTTAATAGAGTAGTATACTTGATGATAATCGTAAGAATAAGAGTAAGAGCTGGTTGTTATTGTACATTTTTATAAATAAAACAAATACATTTTATACAAACGTACGAGGATTTTATTTGTCCCTTACAAAACTAAACTTAAAATATTTTTTATTAAAAATAAAATGCATAGATAATATTAATTTATTACATTCTCCTAGCTATGCTTATTTACAAAAGTTGCTCATAAATATTTTGTATCAGCAAAGAGCCTATAAGTTCCCTAAATGCATATAAGCATTTGTTAAAAATCAGAAGTCTCCAAGTCTTGTCGCTAAGGATAGATTTAAAAGCTATTACTTCTAGCTTGATATTGATCTTGTCATTTGTTTTTTCATCTTGCTATACGGTGGGAAATGTAGCGAACACATCAATTGAATGATGGATTATGTTCATAAAAGGTTTTGAATTTTGTCCTCTTACCTTAATCCTGTCAAAAATGACAACGAAGTAATAGAAACCTTTATCTTCTAGCTAAAGTTTTCTCTACCATCTGCCCCAATCTCGAGATCATTTCCTATCACAACAAGCGCTATTCGTCAGCTCTTCTCATCCGAGCAGTCCGGGGGTACTTTCCCTGGTCGGCACTGGCATCTGGCCCTGTTCTGGTCTCGCACCAGCCAGGAACCTTCGGGACAAGGACCCTGTGTGTGGAGTATGTGGCAGACGCCCGCGTGGGGTACTGTCCATCGTCGACTGCTGCAGGCTTCCACCTGGAAGTAAGTTTGGAGGAGTTAGATATTTGGAAAAGTGGAATGATAAGTCCATTGGGAGATATGATATGAAGGTATGATAGCTGATCTGTGAACAGAGGGTTCAAAGACGGAAATACATTTTATAATTTAGACTGTTTGACCCTGTCTGAATGTTACATCTTTGTAACAGTACGGTTCTGAATCCGAATCCAAAGTCCATCAGCGAATATGAGATTACTAGATCCGTCAGCAGGTTTACATTCGGATCGGGTCAGCTGGAGTCATTGACCACCCACGCAGATGTATATGTGGTCGGCACGGATGTAGGTAGTGCAAAACAGTTCTCATTGTGAAAAGTCACTGAAAACAATGATCGACTGATGACAATGTATTTTTCATCTCTCCTGTTCGGAAAATAGAACTTTCCTGTGTAGATAGCCGGGTGGAAAATAGCTTATCCATCCCTAGGGTGGAAAGTGATTTAATTTTAATTGACATGGCATAGAGTCAAGGCCTGCAGTCAAGCTTGGACCAAAGATAATTGAGTCAAATCATGTTATTAAAATAACAAACATTTTTGCTTAGCTATAAATTGAAAATCATATTGTGTAGGTATTATGTATAATCGTTGATAAAAAAAAATACAATTTCTAATTTTAATTCAATTAATAATTAAAATTTGGCTGCCCGCCATAATGCCAAGATGATTTTTTTAAATTTTATATTGTCAGTGTCATTTCAGGAAGGATTCGTCCAAAGCCGTTAAAACTTTTATAAAAAAAAGAAATTATTTTTAGATTCTGTTATTATCTGTGGAAAAAAATCTATCGATATTCTTTACAAAGATTTTAATTATTGGATATTTTCTACTTTTTTGTACTCTGTTTTCATGTATTCGTACCGTTATTCTTTCTAATCGTGTTAGATGTTGTTAGTACTGTAAATCAACTGTCATATTTTGTTCTAAACTTGAGTTTTTCTTTCTCGCTGAACTACATAATACCTCACCAAGACATCTACAACCACTTTTGAAAATTTAATGTTTTCCTCACAGTCGAAATGAAATGTATTTAGTTGAAGATATTCAAATGAGTAACTATGTATCTCCTTACCTCTCTCCTAGTGCAAGCCCCGCTACCACAGGCACAGACTCCATTATGGCTGAGACCGTCCAACGCAGGCCTCGCGTCGAAGTCAAAGGCAACCACTTCTCCCGCAGGACACGGTTCAGGGGTGCCTGGTCGGTAGCACCGACGACGCTCTGGCACGTAGAGACGACCTCTTGCACAAGGCACCTGAATATTTTTTTATCAGGGGTTGTATAAAAGCTGAGTTTAATAATATCTTTGGCATGAGGCCAAGTACTAGTTGCTACGGATTGGGTATTTGTCCCGATGACAGTGCGCTTTGGGCCGTCAAAGATTTTGCATCTGTGATCAGGGCTTGACTAGACCGCTTATTGCCACGTTTATGTAATGAGGAGATACATGTGTATTAAACATTTGCCTTGTTGAAAGAAAGGTCTCTGTTAGCTAGGGGGTATAAATGCTTGAATATATTGTAAATATCAGAATGACCAGCTATTTCCTTCTGCAGGTCGCATATAAGCGATTGTCGACTTCAAATTATCTGGAATTCTTTAGACCTTGCGTGTCTTTCATAACTTAAAATGATTTATTGCCATTTTCAACCCCATATAGTAAGCCTCGTCCGTGGACTTGACATAGAACCAGAAACACCAATTACCTTAGTACACCTCCCTCCCCTAGCGATCATCTCGTCAGTGGCGCATGGGCCTCTCGTATACAGCCGGTAGCAAGCCCCGTCCGAGGCCCTGGCGTGGAAAGACTTGCACTTGCACTCTGCTTTCGACCCTTGTGTCGTCACCTCGGTTATTGAGAAAAGGTGACCTTTGGGACAGGGGCCGATGGTGTCTGAAAACGTTCATCAATTAAACGTTAGTGTTTTTAATTATGATATAGACAATTAATAGGACATTACCACAACGCTTTAAAGCTATTGGGTGTATGAGCAAAATACCCATATCTTGCAGCGACTAAAGAAACCGAATAAAAGCTGAACAGTCGCCAGCATATCATGTTACCCACTTATGTTGCAAACTAGCCCTTATTACAACTGCATAAGATGCCGCAGTGTTTACCTTGACGTGCTGTTGTCCGTACATTTATTTGTAACTAGCTTTTGCCCGCGACTTCGTTCGCGTGGACTTCAGGTTCGTCCCGTCTAGTAGCGCAAAAAATGTGATTTTTACGACCTCACATTAGAAACCTCAAAAATTGTAGCCTATATGTTATTCTGATGTATAAGCTATATTGTGGTAAAGTTTCATTCAAATCCATTCAGTAGTTTTTACGTGAAAGAGTAACAAACATCCATACATCCATACATCCATACATCCATACATCCATACATCCATACATCCATACTTACAAACTTTCGCCTTTATAATAGTAGTAGGATTAAACGCCTGACGTTCCGAATGCTTCACAGCATTTCGTATCACCGTACACGAATCCGTGAAGTGTTTCAATCAATGAGTAGTATTCGCGTAAATTTTAGAAGCAAATAAAAGCTATCTTGTAAAGTAAAGTGTACTATATAGGTACTATGTTGAGATACCTACTATTTTAAAGTAGGCATAAAGCTTAATGATCTGATTTAGGTACCTCTTATCTAATATACCTGAATGTAAGGTTTCAAATCTATACGACTCTTTGTTTCCTTATTAAGAAAATGCATGGCATGCAAGGCATGTATTTCAACACGTGACTGTTGCTATAAAAATTTATCAGGGTGCGTATTGCGATGTTGCTTTGAAAATTAAGCAGCTCTGCTTTTAACGGACTAAAAGTAAAATCACAAATCTATTTAAAGTTTTGCCTTTTGGCACACCCATACTAGGGGTCAAAATTGTAACAAATAAATTAAATACTTTTATATAGGAAATTAAAATAATCTTCAGAAACCTATCGTGTATGATATCATTTAAAATTACTTTTTAAGGCAGTTTTTAAATATACAAATATACACTGTCAAGTAGGTCCTGAAACAAGATGCCACGCACCACAGCAGAAAGAGTTTACTATGATACCTACCTAGTTCATAGCACGCGTTGCTTCCATTATGGTACTGAGGCAGGTGGGCCTCGCAGCCACACTTGGGCCCCGGCAGGAACAGCTGCCCCTTCTCACAGGGGCCCCGCGAGTAGTGCGCGTAGCAGCCCCCATCTGGTGCCCAGTAGTTCGGACTGCTAGCTGTACACTGGAATAAGAGGAAAGTTATCGTTTTTAACGTGTTTACATTAAAAATTTACACATTGCATGATATTATTAAACATTCTTGCATAAAATATAATTCTTAAGGTAGAAAAAACAGTACATAAAGATGCCCATGTAAAGCAAAGTGACATCTTACTGCTGTAACTTTACCAGTGAAGTGAAGATACTTAGAACAATACTAACAGTACAATTAGCAAATTTATCGTCTCCAAGTCTAACAAGGCATTGGGTAGGTAAGGCCCCTGCGTCATCCTGTTGTAGCAGCGACCATACTCTACTTATAGTCTATACTCTGCTATCACTGCTGTAACTTCATGAATGAAGTGCCTTCACGTGTAAGTACCTTTTTACTTAAAGCAATACTTACGTTATAATTAGCACGTCCGTCATAGCAAACGTCTAGCAAGACCCTGCACCGTTCTGTAGAAGCAGCAGCCATAAGTACTTAGAGTAACAAGACTTACGGTACAGTTAGCAAGTCCGTCATCGCCCACGTCTAGCAAGGCCCCTGGGTAGCAAGGCCCCTGCGTCATCCTGTAGTAGCAGCGGCCATCAGCAGGCCAGTAGAGCAAGGTCTCGTCGGCGCATTGCTGCGGTCGCACGCACATGCCTTGACGCTCACTGGAATACAGAGCAGAATAAGTCAGCTATGGTCACTTGAATAGCGATTTAACTTATTTCTCAATAACGTGAAAACCGTTTCAATTCAATCTAAGGCATGTAAGTCTCTTCATGTCCTGGATCTATATATGGGTCTATAAGCATATTTATTTTAGAAGCCACTCCTTCATTCACAAGGACGTGCTGGCATATAGGCGACAGTTATGGCTGGACTACAACATACGTTAAGACATTGACATCGTGTTACGGAGTAGACCTCCTAAAGTTGATTGTGAGAGATTGGAATTAAAATAATAAATCAATGTTTTTAAATAATATATGGGAATTTTCCAGAATCATTCTTATTATCTTGGGTCGAGGTGGTTTAGCCGCTCTCTTGAAGAATGACGAAAGGCTCTAGCTTTAATTACAAGATACGGATTCCCACAGTAAATTGCATAAACTTTAGAACGGATTTTAGTATTCGCTGGATCAATGTTACTTTTTGTATGCATATTACACAGTTGTAACATTGATTTTAAGTATAACTTTCCAAAAAAATATCCAATGAATATGTATGTGTAATAATTTCACAGCTTATGTTAGAAAGCTTGATAATCGTTAATAGATCTAATTAAAAATTCGTCAACGTTAAATCCAAAAGCAAAGTTTCTCCCAGACATGTTTTGCCCACAATACACGAAAGTTGATATTTATGATTATAATTGTCTAATTAATGCAATGATATCAGTCAAATCCAATTTGATTTAAGATTCATATTATTATTCCGTTTATTCTTCAACACCGCATACTCTTAGATAAATAAGGACTTATTTTTTGTTGATATAGGACAATTTAATGACTTCAATTTATCTCGTCATTATATATTTATATTAGGCCTATAAAACAGCCACCATCGCCGTATAAGTATGTACTTGAATCACAGAATCTATAATAGTACTATTTACTTGAATTTACAGCCTACGGCCTTAAATGTATGGAGGTACCCCAGTAAGAAAGAGTGTTAAGGAAAGGCGGTTATCCAGATACCGTTTAATTTATCTCAGTAGAACTTGGATGCTCACCTACCCTCTCTTGTTGAAAGACTCCTCGACCGGCGCGAAGTACTCTCCAGGTTTACACGGGCCTCTCTCGAAGAGCTTGTGGCAGGTGGTCGTGTGGGGCAGCTGGGCAGTGCCGGGGGGACATTTGCACTCTGCAACTGTACGCCCTCCCCAACGACCCGGACTCAGCTCTTGGGTCTCGGGACAGGGGTGGCCTTTCTGGAAGAGAGAGAGAGATAGTAATTTGAGAAAATGGGTACATTTTGGAGTAAGCAGGACAGGCTGGTAATAAAGCAATTTAAGAGACTTTTAATTGATTTGTGCTGGGACTCATATTTTTGAATTTACTTGTATTATTTTTTGGTGTACTCTTTTATTCTTTGAGTAGTACTAAAAATTCTCACGTGCATGCATGAAGTGGAATATAATCTAGTTCGTAAGTTTATATTATGTAACACCTGTCTTGATTGATTTTATTATGTATTGTGTGCCTAATTATATGTATACCTATAAAAAAATATCTCAGCTAGATGAGTGGGAATTGAACTGCCTGGAAATTAAACGTATTAAAACAAGATAGCAATGCACGCCCTGTATACTTTATATCTGCGCATTATTTGTAATTTTAATAAACTTACGAATAAATAACATGGTTTTAAATACCACTAGTCTTTAATGAAGAGTGTACTTTTGATCATGTATAAAACTGATAACAGAAGAGTCTTCCTTTATCAATAAACGAGCCTTTGTTGCAGCTGCGACAAGCAGTAACACAATTAGCATAGTATAATGAAATATCAAAATAAATAAATACTAATCTTAAGAAAAAACGAAGTGGTCTTCACGTATCCATGAAGAATAGTAAGGTCATCGCAACGTCCATACAATAACAGTGGAACGTCGATATAATCGTACACGAACTGTCCGAGGTGGAAGATATGTCTAACTAAAACACATTGTCTTGGGACAATGACGGTGATTTATCACTAGTTAATCACCACTTTTTGCTGTAAATGATTCCTTCACTTGATGGCATTCGTGACAGCAATACGCAATATTAAGGTAGTTGTGCGTTAATTACCTACTTATCTAATTACATAAGGCATGGGAAAATTGTATGTCGTTTTGGTAAAACAAGACATAACTTAGTAATTTTCATGCACATTAAACAAATTGAAAGTTGCGGAATACGTTCTTAAATGAGGGCTACCGTTTTCGTGCTTAGTACTTAACGCCACTGTCGCGTCGCGTAAGGTCCAGAATATAGCTTATGGTGTGTAAATTGTGTAAATGATGGAGAGATAAACAATCAAGTTTGCCATTAAATCTGCATATGTCCAAATAGAAATAAACCCGCACATCTAACCCACAAACAGTGACATTTTGCATTTCGGAGACCTCACGCTACACAAGCGCCCCTAGCAGCGTTAGCCCTCATTGCTTTATCATCGTCATCGTGAGATTATGAATTAAAATTAATAACGGACATGTTTTAGTTTTTAGTCTTATATTCGTAACATTCGTGTAAAGAAACTACTTCTCTAACATTTTCGGAACATGACTTATGATGGGTCAACTTAATAAATTAAACTGAGAATATAAACACCTAGAAGCCTAGTCCTGGCTCGTAAATGGCGCATTTCAATAGTAGCCCATTTGGCAACTATTTGACATTGAGCCCTTAGTGCTCAAGGACACGCAGTACGAGTAACAGCTCCCGAATTTTTGATAATAATGACGGTTTGTGCAGTCAATGGTTGCCACAACAGATCTTAAAAACACAACAAAACCCTAAGCAATGCATACCACGCGTAATTTATCAAATTAAGCTTGATTTTATACATGTAATACTTAAAACAAGATTGTTTAATTTATCAATGAAAATTTGCTTAAGTGTTGTCAGTATAGGTGGAATTTAAAAAACTACCATTCCTTTTTAATAAAGTTTTATTCACTATGTTTGGGATAGTTTTATGGTTTAAACTTTATTGCTGTCATTTTTAACAATTATAACTAGAGATCGGATAATCAGATGTATATTTATTTACCCTTAGTTGAGGTGTTTGTTAGCTATTATAGAATGCAATTTTGAATCAAAGAAAATCTTAGAATTGCGTAATTGACAAATTTATTTTTTATAGAATAAAATCGGGAATAGGTATATTTTCGTATTTTTCTACGATTTACAATATTACGCACTTTTTTTTTGTCTATAGTTTACCGCCAATGTGAACAAAATTGTTACTTAAGTGATCCTAACGCCATCTAGTGAGAGCTATAAAGTGATGAGAAAAAGAAAACTACTCATGGTTTGGAATGTTCGTGTCGGGTATAAGTGCTCCTTGTGAGTCTTTATAAAAAAGCCGGAATCAGCGGCTTAACGTGCCTTCCGAAGCACGGAGATGCTCGGGATATAAGTCACCTATATGGTCGGAATGGTCCATGCAAACACCGACCGCGCCGTAAGTTGCTTTGCTTAACTTCGGTATTACTACCAAAGCGCTGCCACCACTGTGCTACGACACCCCAAGTGAGTAAGTGAGTCTTTATACAGAAATAAATGTTTTTTTTAATAAACATTGTGTAAAAAAAAGTATGAGCCAAATTCAAGGGGGTGGTTGTCAATCGAGTTTAGAACACGGGAAAAATAATAAAAAAAATTAAAGAAAAGAAAAAAAAATAATTAAACGAGTATTACTATTACTACCGAAAAATACTCCACAAAAATACATTATTTATTAGGGGTCCATCCTAATAAATAGTAATTATTACAATAAATATAGTCATTTATTGTAAGTAGTTGATTCCAATTTTTAAGTAAGCCAAGGTACCTACATGCTCAATTTTGCACAGGTCTAATCAAATTTTCGGTTTTTTGATGGTCCTGGGCCCGTGAAGTACAAAGGGAAAATAGAAGTCCAGTTCAAGCCGTAAACATAACCTACCTATAAAACTAAATAGTGAACTGTGTGCCGTAGCGTAAGATAGAGCGCGCGGCTGCTAGTTTGGTTGGATTGACAATCATCATACATATGGTATTTTTAAATAATCATTGTTTTTTTTAAATGATTATTTAAAAATACCATATGTATGATGATTGTCAATCCAACCAAACTAGCAGCCGCGCGCTCTATCTTACGCTACGGCACACAGTTCACTATTTAGTTTTATAGGTAGGTTATGTTTACGGCTTGAACTGGACTTCTATTTTCCCTTTGTACTTCACGGGCCCAGGACCGTCAAAAAACCGAAAATTTGATTAGACCTGTGCAAAATTGAGCATGTAGGTACCTTGGCTTACTTAAAAATTGGAATCAACTACTTACAATAAATCACGAATATAAATAATCAACTGTAGTAACAGTGTGTAGTAACAACCTACACTGGGCGCATGTAATTAATCGAAGTCATGTCAATTTTGTATTGCTCTGACCACTTTTGATCGGCTAGGCTTTCCGTAATCCACACTATTTTCAGATTACCAACGCACCGTTTCATGCACACTCATGTCAGCTTCGTCATGTATCTCTGACCATCTAATGGTAGGTTCTCAATATCTGAGAACCTGCGTCTACGATCCATTGCTACGCGCACGCATCCCGAGACAACCGTAAAAAAATAATGCACTTGACTTACTGACCGCTATTACTATGAGTTAATACTCGTTATTTGAAAATACACGTTACCAATGTGCGAAAGTGACAGATAGTGCGGCTACCTTAGTTTTGTAGCTTTTTATGAATAACGTGCGCGCAATCTTAGATGTTTTCGAGTATGATTTTGTACGGTGCTGCTTGATTTGATTTTAATCAATTAGTATTATTGTAAATAGCAGAATCATTACTTAAAAGGACGCCTGTTGGGATTGGTGGATCGTCAACTGTTCTGTAGCAATTTAATGCAAATTAAAATTGTATGTAGAAAAAAGAGCTAGATTTTTTAAAACATTTTTCCTGTATTCTAGACTCCACTTTTAACCACCCCTTTGAATTTGGCTTGTACTTTTTTTACACCCTGTATATCAGCCATTTGTTGGTGGCCTTATTAGGATTTTTTTTATAGTTCGCTCTATTCTACTAATCAAGCTCTTACATATGACACTCATGTTGAGGTAGCAGTGATAAAATAATTATGGAATCCGCCATTTTGTAGCGGTGGCAATCTTAGATTAACAATCAGAACTATATGGTGTATTTTTAAATCCATACATCAAACAGAAAAGAGTAAAATAAAGGGGAAATTAAACCATTGAATAAAATAAAAAGCCTACGTTCGTTATTTCTTTATACATAGGTTCCCTAATATTTCAATTTTCTACCATTTAGTAGAAATGAGATTTTCTGACAATATTATTCCTTTACTAGTGTGCGTGACAGGGATATTGTTTACGCACACGTAGCTACAAAATGTGCGCGCTTTTGACAACGATCTTTGTTAGGAACCCTCCTTCTAGGTCTTTATATTCTCAGAAATTAAATAACTAACTTACTATCACTTACAATATGAATCATCAAAATGGACAGTAAAATTACAGTAATCGAGCCATTGTGAGGCTCATTGAGTAATTTGATCCTGTCACTATGCAAGTATAAAGGCTAAACCTGCCGGAAATCACGTTCGAATACAGTTACTTACATAACATTATTCCATTCCTAACTCTGAATAAGAGCCGAAGATGTGTGTGGAGTTCGACAATAAAATTGATCTATCAGACGGGTCGATGCACTAACCTTAATTTAATTTTAAAGTTAGGCCGCATAGATGTACAATAATTTTCAACAGACGTGATGAAAAATCAATATAAAATACATTATTATCCTATAAATAAATCATATTATATTACTAATTCATTTTTCTTTAAATACTTTTTCTTTTTGGCGCTAATCAAGCCATCATATTTTCATATAATTTTCTCATTAGCCAGAAGTGAGTTGTAATTACTCGTTTAGAGAAGCTATGCCAAGCAAAAAATATGTCGCAAATACGACGATAAGATTATGACGTATTCCTTGAAATTTGAATTTTGGATATGAAACCGTTTGTATTTCTTCGTGTTGTCAATTTCTTACGCTAGTACTTAAATGTCAGCCTGGAACTATCTATGAATGCTTAATAATAATGAATGCTTAATGAATAAATGGTGTTGCGATCATCGTGTTGCAACGGATCTCTTCTTTTATTCCGAGAAGAAGCCGTTTCACAATTTAACATTTGACCCTGCTGACTGCAACCGGGAATTAAGTGTCCAATCAAATCTAGATATTCTTTACGAGTGTTTGATTTGCTAATCTAATGACAGACCAGAACCAGAAGCCTGGTTCTGATGTAAGATGCAGTTGTGACGTGGCGTGTTGCACAATGCGACCCTTGACCCTGGCGGGAAACGAACACACGACCTCTATATCCAGTCGACATCTCACGACAACCGTGCTCTACGTCTTCCGACCAAATGGATTGTTTACATAACTTCATTGTTTGGAGCAAGTTCGATTCTGTGATGTTTATTTTGCACCATAAAAACGTTGTATGTTACCACGCATCGCATCTATTTTAATATTTAACTTACCACTATTTCATTTACGTATTCGATCTACTTTATGTAAAGTACATCGAGCAAAAAAGCGATACGGCGATACTTTGAACATAAAGTAGGTAGGTACACAAATGTAGCGCATGCAAATACTAGTTAACAAGTAACAATTCATAGACTAAAGGGAATGGAGGTTTTCAGCGGCTGAATTAGAAACAGATGAATGATCTCTGTTTTTTTACCAGTCTTCAAGATACTGACTCTCCTACTTTGTGCGTGAACATCGTATTTTTACATAACAGACTAATAATGCCCTGACCTAAGACAACCACCTACTTAGCTGACATAATAAGCCAATTAAACTGTCAAAACAACGCATTGCCGACGGGCCCTACAGAGCGGGTCAGCTAAGAAAGTAAGATAAATTTCAGACAAGTCAAAATAACCTCTAGTTTCGTGTTTGTAAGAAGGTTAGCAGAAAAAGTAATTAGGAGGAGATAAAATAAAAAGTACCTCATGTAACGCGAATAACAAAAATAAGAAATCCTCTTCTACTTATTTTTGTCTTCTTTATTAAGAATTTATTTATTTTATTTTATCTTTATTGAAAAACACAACAGATTACATCGTGGCTTAAAACTATGACATTCATGATTAAAATAGAGTTATAACTAGAAAATAATCCTAATACGTGTTTTCACGGCGCATGCCAAGATTGGTGTTAAGAGACAGAGATGTCTATTCACGTGATATAAGTTAATCAACACAAGTCTAACTGATGAAGTACTAACACAGTATAAGACAATAGATCAAAAACAAGTACGCAATGAAAATATATATACTAATTAGGGTCTAGGAAGACTCCTGAAGATGTCTCTTAAAACTGCTCTAAAACGGTAGAACGTACGGTACGGTATAGAGTTACTACAACAACAAATGTGAATTAAAACGGGATAGCTGAATTTTGCTGTAAACAAGTAATTATAGCATTCTTGGTTTGAATTCGAAAACTTCGTTGGTAGGTACACCCGTAAACATAAAGCAAGAAAATGTGATCTATATCTCACTAACGTTACGAAAAAACCTGTACTGACGCAACTCTTTAAATTATATTTATTACAATAATTGAGGAAATAGTAACATTATTTGACAGAATGGGAGAAAGACAGTAATAGACAGTTATAATTTACAGAAATAAGATTTTATTATTTGTTTCCGATGGATGTGGTTAATTTTTTTTTTTAAGTCTCGACAGTAGCATAGACGAGAGTAGATGCCGACAAACTTACACCGGAGGATATTATCAATTTGGAAAAAAAGTAGTACGTCGCTACGTTTTAGAATAACATACAATAACGATGCAACTTTAAATAAAATAAAACAGTTAATTGACTTCCTTGTTTTGGCAACGGAAACCAAATCATAGTAAAACATCATTTAATTTAGTTTTCCACCGAATTAACATTTTCCTAGTAAAACTGTAAAATTTAGTACATGTATGTTTACCGCAATAACGTCGGAAATAGTTATAATATGTAACATCATGTAACGTACCGTTACGTTAATTAGGCCGGTGGTGGTGCAACGGTCGCTCGTTTGAAGATAAGGCTCTCTCTGCGGGCGATCGTATCCGCTAACTGGTGGTGTAAAATAGACTAATGCACAAGCAAATACCTAAAAGGTGTATAAATAAGGTGTATAATAAGTACGATACCGTTACCATGAGTTTACGACAGTTTTACTCGCTAGCGACTACGTAAAAAAGTCTATAGAAAATTGCACAGCGCCCCTAGCGTTACTTGCAGAACTAAAATTTTTCATACAAAGTTACGTCGTCGCTAGCGAGTATAACCGCATATGGTGATTACATCATCATCATTATCAAAGAAAACGTCCACTGCTGAACATAGGCCTCCACCATTGTTTTTTTATAAATCGCAGGATCGCACTGGATGCAGACCGCTCACATCCGGTCGCTGAGGAAAACCGTATGGGAGGCCTGTGTTTTGCAATGGACTTCTTTTGGCTGATAATGATGATGATGATGATACACTACACTGTAGGTAGAGTAGGAGTATGCATTACTCTTAGCTAGCAACATCTTGTAAATATATCAAATAAGACACACTTCCTGTAGACTATTTTATGAGCCACTTCTCTATAGATTAATTGAATCAACGCACGTGAATGATGTTATCATTAGTATCATGACTTGCTGTACCTAACTAAACGGAGATAAATCGATACTGTCCACTAACGAGTTGAATCGATTGGGCAAGTAAGGGATATTGTCAAGTGATCGATTGAAATCGATAATAGCATTGACATTGCTGTGTTCCGTAGACCGTGTTGGTATATATAGTAGAGTTTTGAAACAATATAGATGTGGTACGTAATGCCAAATTTGTCAGAATCGTTCGTATACGATCTTATAGTAATTTATTTCAAATAACGAGTTGCCGTCTTGCTTTAATCCACTTAAGTTTCAGCCAGTTCAATTCCAACTAAGCTAGCTAAAAGTAAGCATGGAAAAATTAAAGTTACCCTTTAAAATCACTCAAATGGTCTAAATTAAGACATCGCACGTCTGCAAAGCAAGATCGCAATACGTACCCAGGGGGGAAATGATAAATGAAGAATATGAAGTACTTTACTTACATTACGCAAAACTGTAACCGTCATCATAATATTTAGACAAATGGGTGAATTTCCCAACAGCAAATTTTACGCGGCATGAGTGAAATCGGCAGTGCAGAGTGATACAATGAGGCTTATTTATTTTTTTATTTATAGAAGGCGTTATCCCGTATACGGGACCATAAATATTTTTTGATTAGGACTGCGTTAAATTCGGAATAAAAAATGGTAAAGCACCATATTTTTCATTTCGGTTGCGCGGTCAAATCCATTTTTCTGTTGATTTTCCCTTATATAGTAAAAACTTTTGGTTATTTAGTATTATTGCTTATTTCATTTAAATCGTGAATAGTTATAGTACTATCACATAATAATTTTATAATTTAATCTATTTTATTAAATGACTTATAAGTAAAAATGCATGTGGTCAAATAAGACTTTTCATATCGGTGAATTTTAGTTTGTCGAGAATATTTTTACGTGGGACAACTCTAGCTCCTTGCCCCCGCGCTAAAACGCTACATACCAGTGCCGCCTCAATGCTTAAAGTAAATAGACGTGCGCCGCTTGCTCCGTGTTCCCGCCAAAAAAGTAAGTAGTTGGTTTCGGTGACATGGGACATTTTATTTTTCATTTCCGCAGGTTGGAATATATTGTCATCCAATTCTCCATAAAATGTATGAAATATTTATTAGTATCCTTCCTAAACTACGTTTATTAGTGTGGTATTAGTAACGTTGTGACTTTAAAACTTTTATTGTTATGTTAAATTTTGTCGTTGATTTTAATATCGGTGTTTTCATTTCGGTTGATTCGGTGGCCTAGATTGACCACCGAAATGAAACAAAATTCACCGAAATGATAAAATATATCATTTCGGTGTTTTTTTTTAATTCCGGTGCGTAAATTGTTCATATCGGTGATTGTTTTTCTCATTTCGATGGCTTCATTATATCATTCCGGTGAAATCTATACTATATTATACAGCTGAAGAGTTCGTTTGTTTGTTTTTTATTTGAACGCGGTAATCTCAGGAACTACTGCTTTTTGAAAAAATATTTTGTTTTGCCTTCCTTTTTACCGTACCTTGAAAGGTAAAAAACGGAACCCTTATAGGATCACTTCGTTGTCCGTCCGTTTGTCTGTCCGTACCCTTTTTCTCAGGAACACGTGGAAGCCAACACAATCAAAAGATACAGCAGTTATTGCCGTAAATATCAGCAAATTTCCGCAAATTTTCAACAATCGAAAAGAAATCAAAACCTAGCTACAGGGTACTTCCCGTGAACTTAGAATCTTGAAATTTGGTACTAAGCAACGTCATTTATACTAGTACAGATACAGTAATAATTGCGAAAACTGTATTTTTTTGTTATATCATATAAAAAAACTTACTGCCCCTTTCTTCATGAGCGCGTTAAGGTGTTAAATGAAAATTACAATGACATAATAAAACATAATTAAGGTACAAATTATTCTTTCAGCGAAAAGCGTTGACATTTTATTACAAAATGTCACAGGAAAAAAAGACGCTTTAAATTTCCTTATAACTACTATTGATTCCCACTCTACGCTCTGACCGATCCAAAGGTTCCCATTATGCTAGCAGCATTGCCTCGTTGAATAGCAATGGAAACCTGTTGAACCAGCCAGAGTGGGGATCATTACCCATATCCCTCAGTCGTTGTCCCAACTCTTTGAAAAGCTCGCGTGCCTCATCACCCCAGGGCCCAGCCGTCTCCACAGCGATTGGAAAAAAATCATACTCAGACTTTAGCTGAGCATACTTAGTATGATTTAACTTGGCAGCATTTTCCGCCGCTGAACCTGCTGAAGTTATAGTATGCTTTAAATGTCTCTAACGCATGTTGCGTCCCATAAGAGGCTTCGCCCTCTTCACCATGGAACCAACGTTAGGCCATCTGGTCTCTTACCATCCATGTGGGACAAGCCTGGTGGCTCTCGGACGCAAGGAATATTTACGGAAACCGTGTCCCGACGCACAAATTCATTAAAAGAATGGTGCCTCGGGAACCGCCGCGCACATCTTTGGCAACTCAGTCCATGGTGGCCGTTTTCATATACCATCACATCACAAATACAGCGATGAGGTTGACGAACTTTGCTGCCCAGTCTTAAAGCTACTGCAATTCTAAAGAAATTGTTGTCGAGAAGCGTACCCAACTGTGGAGACGGCAAAGCATGCAGCCAAGCACCAGATTCAGGTTTTGCAACTGCTTTAAGGCGTGCCAACAGCACGCTGGAACCTATGGGAACGGAGTAAAGGCAAAACGCACAGAAAATGTCGAAGGGGGCCGCTAGTAGTGTTGTTAAGCTAAAAAGTTTTTTTAAATATGATATAGGTTTACTTTTGTCTCTAGACTATACCAGACGAGGCACAGACAGGGACGACGATGAAGCAAGCTCACCCAGAAGAAGCCTGTATACTCTTTTTCTGAAAATGACAGGGTTGTAGACCGATGGAAACACATATGCGGGTAGAGAGTTCCACTCTTTTGCTGTGCGCATTATGAAAGTTGACGAGAAGCGCTTAGTTCGAAAACTTTTTAAACGCGCTAATCTCAGGAACTACTGCTCCGATTTGAAAAAAAAATGTGTTAGATAGCTCATTTATCGGAAAAGGTTATAAGCTATACTTGGTGTCCCTTAAATAGAGGTTCAGCCTAAAATGGGTGATAGGCTAGACTATGACAGTCATTAGAAAATATATAAAAAAAATATAAGTTATGTCCTTTTCAAGTTGTGTACATTAGAAAATGTACCAAATTGTCATCTAGTCATAGGTTTTCGACTTCGACTACTGTTAATACAAATACTTTTTTTAGGGTTCCGTAGCCGAATGGCAAAAAACGGAACCCTTATAGTTTCGTCAAGTCTGTCTGTCTGTCTGTCTGTCTGTCTGTCTGTCTGTCTGTCTGTCTGTCTGTCTGTCTGTCTGTCTGTCCGTCCGTATGTCACAGCCACTTTATTCTGAAACTATAAGCATCACATAGCTGAAACTTGGTAGGTAGGTGTATTTTGTTCACCGCTTTCCGATTCAGATACAAAAAGTAAGAAAAAATAATATTTAAGGGGGGGCTCCCATACATGAAACTAAAACCTAAAAATTTTTTTTTACTCAAACCTATGCGTGTGGGGTGTCTATGGATAGGTCTTTTAAAATGATGCTGAGGTTTCTAAAACCATTTTTTCTAAAAGTGTAAGGTTTGAGATATAGACGCTTCCAAAGTGGTAAAATGGGCGTCCCCCCCCCTCTAACTTTTGAACTAAGAAAGTGAAAATTTTGAAAAAAATATATGATGTAGATCTCAACAAAAACTTGCAACGAAAATTGGTTTGAAGGAGATCGAACCAGTAGTTTCTGAGATATTGCACATTTTTATCAACCGCAAATATAACTTTGTTTTTCATACAAACACTATGAAAAACAAAGTTATTTTTGTTGTCGCAATATATTGTGATGTTTTCGTTAAGTGACAGTAAGTGGACCCTGAATTCAGTTAAGGGTGGCACGGAACCCTCAGTGCGCGGGTCCGACACGCACTTAACCGGTTTTTTACTTGTTTATTTTGCGATGCGAGTTTGAATAGCCGAAGGCCTATTTTATTTGTAAATCAGGTTACATTTAAATAAATAGTAAATAAAAAAAAAGAAATATTGTAGTCACAGTAGTCTAGCTTATTACCCGTATTATGCGCGGCACACGGCGCTCAAATTTCGCGGGGAGAATTGCTGTTTTTCCGTTATAATAATAATATATGAGTCCTGAAAGAAAGTTGTTAACTTCTACATACGGGATATTGTAAAACATCACGCTACGACCTACGGAAATGGAGTGAAATCAAAACGCACGGATGCAGTCACGAGGAACCACGTGTTTTTGTGTATAGAAGTAATTTTGTTAAAGGTTTTCGGTGGGTGGATAAGTGTTGTCATTTCGGTGGGCGAGTCATTTCATTTCGATGAATCGTTTTTTCATTTCGGTGGCATCAAAACTTTGAAGTAATGTATCTTTTTAGTTTATCAAGATATTTTGATGGCGTTACGTATTGATCTAAACAACGTCAAGAAGTATCATAAACTATAGTTTGAATTCGAAAAATGTTAAAAATAAAAAAGTTCACCGAAGTGATAAAAAAATCGACTTTGTTGAAATTGACCCAAATATATTTTCTTCTAAACCGAACCCCAACAATGCACAGCAAAAAAACTAGATCAAAAATCTACATGATAAGTAAAAGAGCTTTAAACAATGAGAACTGGACCATAGCCGAAAACACTTCTAATGATGCGCGAGACAATTGTATTTGTATCCTAACTAGGCCATACGTATTCACACTCGAAATATTGTTTCAAATATGGCCTTATTTTTAAGTGTGAGAGCTCAATGTTTCCTTTGCAAAATAGCTGAGTAGAAGTACATTTTAACATGATTACTAGTTAGTTTACAATTAAAAGGTAGAGTCATGTCTATACAATACGACAAACGTAAATATTAATTGTAAACTGTTTATTATGAAAGTCTTTTTTTTATCTTATATGATTTCAAGCGGAGTAACTAATAGTTTTACAAAATATAATCCAAATGCCCAAATGCCCATGGAAGAGTTTTGTAACTATATTTAGATCTATTGTTAAGTCAACTGTCAATTGAATAAGTATAAATCTTTATTTATTCATGCGACAGTGACTCAAAACTATGTTGACATTCATGGCAACGAATTTGTTCTTTAACGTGAGTTCTTAACGTGATATGAGTCAAAACAAAGTTTCATTTCTTTATATACATCCAAAATCCATACTTGTCTTCTAACCAGTGTCACCGGTGTAACCAGTGCTATTGCATCGTTTCAATTATGAAAGACCGTGACCGATCGCCCCCACTGACCCACTCGCGCGCATTCACAACGTTACCAATACGATTTCTTGCATAAAAACATCAATTGTCTGTTGCTCCAATCGCAATTAACTCTGACAGATTACACCAGATTTTCAGAGTCATTAATACTGCCCCCCAATTCGCGTATTTTCGGCATCTATTGTTGGACTACAGTAGATTCAGTAGTGCTATTGTTTGTAACACATCGTGTGCTTAAAGTCAGCAGCCATTGAAAGGTGACACGCCGCCGTCAGAATAGTGAGGTATATCAATCGTTCTTTTGGTAGTACAACCGATGCACAACTCAATCAGCGGAATTGACGCCCAGATTTTTCGAGTCAGTAATACTGCAGTCCAGTAAAATTAAACATTGAGCTTGCGTTTAATCCGGTAGATATTAATTTTTGCACGCTCGCTAATGATGATAGCCCAATGATTTAGATTTTTGACAATATTCCGGTCGGAGCTCGAGGTCACAAAGTTGCAGAAAGCATTGGGCCATGCATCGTCGATGACGAGTGTGCAAAAAAATCTGATCAGATTTAATGCAAGGCGCCTACACATCTCACATCGACTGGACTACTGTAGAAACTTGGTAATTTGTGAGATGGATAACTTGGATTTTCAAGTTTCATGAATTTACCTACAGATGTTTTACTTTTCTATTATATTCATATTGTTTTTGGTCTCACTGGCGATTGGGAATGAATTAGAACGAATATGGTAAAGCAAAGCTTTCAGTAAAATTTAAACAAGTTTCAGGTTTCAAGCTTAGGTGAATTTTCGGTTATAGAATTAATGAGGCGTATTAATGCGGCAAATTAATAATCTTACTGAGATACTTGTCGTAAACCTACATTGCCTAGCTGAGCAGTCATAGAATGTATTTTAATACAGCTAAAGACTTGCAAGAAAGTGCCATTTCCTTTTTAATTGATCAAGTATTGATGAAAGCTACGGAGAAATCGTAGTTAAATTAGACATTCCTCTTATTAAGACTCAAAGACCGAACTTTTAATTATTTTTTTACCAGTGCAGTGGAACCAAACCTAATCTAGTGCCAGTATTACTTTTATGTTACCATAAGTTACTACAATGGTGCACATTATAGTAACTTATGGTTACATGTTGTATAACAAGTCGTCAAAAAACTCTAATTATAATTATTTTTACTAACACCATAGACAATAAATGCCGAAGTAAAAGAAGTATCACACCAACCTTATAAATCGTGTAGCACTTGCCATCAGATGGCCAGTACAGCATCAGCCAGCCTCTCGGGTGGGCAGCGCAGGGGTTCCTCCTGATATCCGCCCAAGGCGGGGGCAGCACTGCTGCCTGGGACCCACACAGGAGCGCTGCTAACCATACCCACGAAGCCATCGCGACGTTCCAATTTCTTTTTTTAAAGTTCACTCGTCACATCTTTTAGTGGCCAGTCACTTTTCTAAAAGACTATTTTAAGTCACACATTTTTTTTAAATCTTTTTGTTTCACTTTTCAAATGAAGTCACTGACATTAAGTAGAGTACTCTTTGAATTTGCACTTATGTCCATCGCAGACCATCGAAAAAGCTTTGATGTACCTTCAATACTTAATGAAGATGTAATTTTTTTCTTTGAACCTAAGAATTATCTTCCCACTCACACACACACGTTCGATGCGCTTCGCGTCTGTTTTACATTTCATGAATGAGCAATTTGTATAATCGCATAATATTCGCAGTAGGTCACGAGCGCCACTTCCTCGATTATAATTTTTATTATTTCTCATCCGATCAGTCTCATCATTCACTTCGTAACTGGTTATAAGTAACGATCTGCGGCAGTGATAAAAACATAAACAACTTAACTTAAGGTAATGGGTCATCAACATATATTGACTCTCGTTTCATCCGTATGATACTTTATAGGATAAAATAAATGACAATATTTTACACAAAACACCATCGTCAAATAAGCACTAACCAACGAATAATTCAAATATGGAAAGTCAATTTGTATAAAATATTTGTCAGATAACGCTAACCAGAACTTATACTAAATTGTGATATATTTTATAGATAAACTGATAACTTTGTCAACGGTTTCTTGATACCATCTCTAAATTCTAAATAATACGGTAGGTAGATATAATCTGTATATATACGCGGCAACGCAGCCAGCATTATAGCCTCCTTGCCACAAGGAAATGGTTTCGTTTTTGAATAGGGTAGTCTTATTTTTTATTGTTGCATGTCTTAGTTTTAATTTTTTCTTGTTTGTTATTAATAAATATAATACATCTGTACTCCGAGTTTTCCAGTTACCTTGTACTGAACTAATTGACTTGATTACAATGATACGTCTCCCATCTCCATTATATTATCTCAGCCGATCCGCACGACTGCTCAAAGTAACCCCAAGTTCAAGAGCTTCTTATTACAGTGTTCACGGCGGCTGCCCCTCGACCACGGCGTAATCGCAGTAATAGAAGTAACGGCAAGTACCGTTTGATCTAGCCGCAATGTCGAAACAAAGTATTGTAACCCAATTTGAGTGGGTTACGTGAAGTTGGAGTACAATGGAGAGGCACAGAAGGTACAAACGCTTGAAAGGAGTCGGAAGGTGTAATATATGTTTTTGCGCAATGATTCCTGTGTTCAAAATTAAAATCGCATGGCTTGTTAGCGAACTTACGTTACAATCAGCTGTACATTTATTTAATTGTTATCTATGATTTCCAATCTCCCGAATTCTTGGCTTATCATTTTGCTACCTTCGACTGTTAAATAAGGGGTGGATATGCTTGTTATTAAACAGCCTGACACATCTTAAGATAACCAATGTTCAACCTCCGAGGCTTATGAGCATGATGACCATGAACATTCTGTAATTTAGAAAGCAAGAAAGAAAATGAGTTATTAGTTTAGTTAGGGCACCACGAACACACACACAGGAAAAAAAACTAATTTAACACTACAAAACCATAATTATGCTAACCATGCCGTGCGGGCCACGGTGTGCCGTGTGTCGGTTCGGTGATGTCTAAATCAATTTACAGCTCATGACTCTACTGTCACCTTATCTATCTATTGATTGAAGCTTCAGACAAACCGAACAGACTTGTGAAATGGCTATCGTAAGCCATAACTTACTACACTGTAGACATTGCGAAAATAGAAACAGTTACAGCCTTTACTGAGAGCATTCGATCGTAAATAACGTTACCGCTAAAATATCTGCTACTGCCGTACTCTACGACTACCGCGAGTTGTGAAAATGGAATACAATGCAAATCAATATTGGGATATACCTATCTGAAATGCTAAGGCTAACAGTTTTGCAACAAATAAGTGACAAATTGAAGAGTTGAGCTCTTGTCGGTGGAGTTTTTCCCATAAAAACTCCAAATAGTGTCACCTTAGAACTTCGATGATTTAAAATTGAGGTCATAATCTTGGTAAAAAACATGAAGAATGAACTCCAAGACAAGTAAAGAACAATCCACTATGTTACCGTCTTACCAGTTGAGATGATACAAAAGAAATAATTGCATTCCAATTAACTATTCAGCTTTATTACCTTTGTAAGAAAAAGCAAAGAACGGACGTTTGATGCTGTTACGTCAACCGTTAGCCGAGAGGCTAGGCTGTGCGAATGTAGAGCACTAACATTCGCAGGATTTTAATCGGTCTATTTGAATTTCTATAAAAGTTACGTGGGGTGACCGGAGCTGATGAATACTAATTCTTGACAATGTATGTGCTAATCTCAAGGCTGTGTGTATGATGATAATGCTTCTTCTCAGCACTAGCCCACAATATGCTAGTTTCTACTTAGAACAAATCACAATGTTGGTAAATTCTAGTGATTAATTATGGTTTGAAGATAGCATAAAACGAAATAATTTATGAATTTAAATTAGGATTATTAATATTTTACGTAATTTAGTTTGTCTAAAACGCAGATTTGGTCATGTGACCGCAAACGCCTATCAGAGGAAGTGACGTCATGCCTTTCGCGATGGCGCGATTTTTTGCTGTCATTGACAACTCTTCATAGTATTTTGCTGTCAAAAAGACTTCGCACTTCTGCCCGTGACGTCATTTAGTACGCCATGACAGTTCGAGCGTTTCTGAGACCCAATCAAATTTAATTTTTTAAATCATAATTAAATCATGTAAATAGTTGAATAATTTAAAAAATATCAAGGTATTTGATCAATATATTTACTAAGGTAAGGTATTATCTAGTTTTTGAAATTTAGTCAACTAGCCTATTGTCCCGAAGCTGTGGTAGGGCCTACGTTGGGACGTGTATAAGTGCACCCAGCAGTGAGCTGTTACTACTAGGTATAGAGACGCTATGCCAAGCAAAAAATGTGCGCATTTTTTGGACGTGAACTGTCAACAGACTGACGTATTCCATAAATTTTGAATTTTGAATATGAAACCGCAGAAGTGACACAGACTTTGTGCCTACTTAACTTAATTGTATTGAATGAATATTATTTTATCAAAACGTTTTAATCGTTACTTACTTTGATCAATAGTTATTTAAAAGAGCTAAATAAATAAAAGTTTAGTAAATAAAAATCTGTAGGTCAAAAACTCGAATGATATTTACAATTTTTTTATCATGATTTTTATCATTTTAATTTTTCATACGAGATATTTCTAGAAAAATATAACTACCAATGCAAAACACCTTAAAAAAAATATCACAACATCGCATTGTCTAACCTCTATTTATTACCTACCTACTTTTCCATTCTGTGCGTGTCACTTTTTATAATCTTTGATTTTCATGTAAAATGGCGGCAATTTCATGCCAAAAATTTATAACATTTTGAAAAATCTTTACGCTGGTTTAAGCTAACATTTTAATTTCCTACCGATGGTAATTAAGTGACGCCGGTATCGTTTATATTCCTGTTGGTTTTATTTTCGCATGTTTTTAAAACGCATGATGGCTTTTTTGTCAAATTAATTGACCAAATGTCACATTGGTTAACGCTACGAGCGGGAGTGAGTGACTGTGATACCGCGCATGCGTTGATGGTCTGTGACCATCAACTCATCGGGCACGAGGTTCCTTAGGGATGTCATTTCCATACGTAGTAATAGTAGTTCAATGGCACCCAGTGGGTCTATATGCAAAAATAAACGACTTTTATGACTTTTAATGTCTATGGAATCACACAACTTTATGTACCTATGCTTATTCCATACGACATGATTCCTAGGCGCACTTATTTCCACTACTACAATTATTCTGAACGGGCAGCGTCTATGAATTATTATTTTTACGAAAAATAAATGCAAATATTTAGCTAGATTCAAATGAAGGGGGCATGATCTTACTTAAACTTTATACTTTCTTACGCTTGCCTCACTCTTAAGAGCGGCTTGTGTTTATCGATTAGTATTGAAATCAAGCGTTTCCCATAACACGCTGATTCTGCAACTGACTATGCAAATCGACGTTGCAAGAAGCGATACTGTTCATACTGTGCACGATTAATATTCCGTTCTCAATATCAATCAATTGACAGTCGTTATGAAGCAACATGCTTTTTACTTACACGCACACGCAACGAAACTTGGCGTTTTTTTACCCGCCCCGAGTATTTGGTGTAGGAAGTCTAATCTAACTGGGTGGGTAGGTACTAGATAGCCTGCTTTACAGCTTGTGGCCTGTAATAGGAGCAAAAATTTTAATCAATGATTCCACAGAGTATACGTAGTTACCCTGACCTGGTCATAGTGCTGTAAAATATAGTAATCCAAAGTTATAATCCCTAGTCAATGTATGTCAAAATCGCTAAGTCGTTGTAGTAAATGACAAATGTTAAGTTCTATGACTGGACACATTTGTTTGCATACATTGCTGATTCGATTTATTTTGTTAGAAAATATCAATAATTTTATTTTTCATTATAATAAATATAAACCATATAGAATTGAATCCTGGTTACCTAAAGGGCTCATATTTTAATTTTTTGCTCCTATTACAGGCCGCACCCTGTATATTACTGAATAAAATTCACCTGTTCGATGTAAAAAGATCTCAGTGTTCATTGATAAATTATTTATTTAGAGTGAGTTTTATGAGTATTTTATTTTAAAATGAATCATTTCGTTGAAACTGAATGTTAAGATTGTACACAATATTAGTAAAGAAAAACGGACTTTACCAGGAATCAAGGTAGAGACAGGTATATTAGTAAAGTATAGTATACATATTATACCAACTAAGTACACTCCTTCCAATCACATATAGGACTTAAACTTAGTTAAAATCGCACTTAAAAATTTGGTTAAATCGAATACTATTAACACCTAGGCTGTCTGGGTAAGGCCAAGACTTCAGTTAAGTAGAGCTGATGGTTATTAAAAAAATAAGAGCGTCAATGTTAGACTTAAAGACAATAATATGCAGTACCCTGCCTGCTACACTGATTTGCTAATGAAATTGACAGTTGTAGATCCCACGTCGCCACCACGGAATGATCCGCAATAGGCTCTTATAAAAAGCGGTATGTGACAATATTGCAATGTTACAGTAACGATATAATCGCCAGTAATGACGCAAGAACTTGTAATGAGAACTACATGGTTTTTAGAGTCGCCAATTACATCTAGAGTTTACTTAAGCCACTTAATGGCAGCCACAAAAAGCTGGTTGACGTAGAAGAACTGTTTTGTACAGCTGTTTCTACATACCGCTGTTTAAGGGGCAATTTGAAAGAAATACATTTATTTCTAAAAAGATCCAACAAAACACCAGAGTGGATAAATAAAGAACGTCTGTCTTCAGTTTTTAAGCTTCTCTGAATTAAAATATGATTAGGTTCTTTCGACTGTTAAGATCCTTAAAGTTTGATTTCTCAATATACTCATTTTGAATCCATATGTAATGGCTGAAGTTAAACATAAAGCCAAACAAATAATTTTATTGTTCTTAACTTTTCGCTGGTAATTCAAATGGCATTGATTCATCACTAACAAAAACCCATAATGGACCAACTAATAACAATAATTGTTTTTAAGTGTTCATAGCAAATAACTAGACAATGCGATGAGGTCTTCCGGGCTTTTTGTCTCGAAAAGAAGCGAAAATTGAATAATACTTTGTTGCAAAAGACTTAAGTACAATCCTCTCGGTAACGCCGCTACACCCATTCATTATGAAGCCTTAACTTAGTGTGAAACTATCGCTGAACAGTTGTAAAATAAATAAATAAAAATGTTCAAGAAGTTCATTATTTGCAACCTTTTCAGTGCTTTTATTAAGAGAAAATAAAACAATACACTTCCGTAACTTTAAAGTATAAAACCTAATCGACCATAGAATCACGCGGAAGGAGTTAAAAGAGCATGTTTAATTAAAATAAATAAAGCAACTCTCACTAACAATAAAACACGTATATAATTGTTTTTAACTATCGTTCGTAATTGCGTAGGTAGATAGATAGATACATACTATTTACTGCACTTGCCACAAGGCAAATATTTGGCTCCCATTTACGTGACTATTAGTAAAGCCTTATGAAGAGCTAATTAACCAGTAAGTTCCTAAACTATTTTTGAAGATGGAAACTAAAATCAATACGAATACTTAAAGCCAAACGGGAATAATCCCAACCAACCAATTTCAGTTAACCCATTTGCTGCCACACTTGAAACACAAAAGAAATTTAATTGTTATCACGCACCCACCACCGGTGCGTGCTGTGGCATGCCTTGGAACCAGTTAATTCCTTTTTGTGATACCCTAAATAAAAAGTGTTAAAGACAGTTTGTAGCCTTCCTAAAATATAAAAAATATGCTCGTACAACAGATATAACAGAAGATTAACCAAGAACAAGGAAACGTTAGCGTGAGATAAGAAACACGTTGCGTCTTTTAGCGGACTTATCACAGCGATGCATCTTTTATTTGCCATGTGCAAATACCACGACTATTTTATGTAACTCTTCTTCTGAACACAAATAATGTGTCGTAAGCTGAAGATTGTTCTTGCGTGATGGCAAAGGGATGATGTTGATGGATATGCAAAAATACTCAAGGTTAGATTCTTTTATACACGCACAAAAATCATTGTAACCAGTACCGATTTCGTAAATACAGGGTGTGTTTGAGGGATGATGTTAAGATGGTAGGGCCCAAAAGATAAGGAGACATGTTTCGCACATTTATTTTAATTTTTATATTTGACGTTCATAAGTGTCATTTCATGACCTAAATTGAAATAAAGATTTTGAATTTTGAATTTTGATCGGGTAAAATAAGTTTATGTGTTTTTTTTCAGTCTGATTGACTCACTCACAAGATACTTTATAGTAAAATTCACATCGTTTAATTAATTTACTTCTACGCTCACATAAATGCCGGTAAAATATTATCAAATAATCGTGTAGTTACGAATCTTCTCTAAAATATCTAAAGATTGTTTATTACGTCATTAAATTTAATAATTTATGTAGCAGATACTTTTAGAAAATTTTATTTCACTTATTTCCGTGGCTTTTAATAAATAATCGTGTTTCACCAAAAACCTAAGTGATAAATAAAAACTCACAAATCTAACTCCCAAGCCTTCACACATAAAAAATAAACAGTTTTTTTTTCACAGGCCTACTCACACACAGCTGTCACAACAAACGATTTTTGAAAATGGAATATAGTGTTTACACGGGCTGACCGGTGCGGCGCTGCGGGCACGCTCGTCACCGACGGCGTAAGTTCTAAGACTGGAGCTTTGAAGGCTTTTGCAAGACAACGCTGAGATTACACAGTATACTTAGACCTAGTTAATCTTTTCAGCGTTTTTTAGCACATCTGTGTAACTTGATTGATGGAGAGCTGATAATTAAAGAAATATAGGTTACAATATTATATAGGTACCTTTATGAAAGTCTATAAGGATGGATAGGAAGGACGCTTTAACAGCATTGAAGATGTGCAACGCTCTTTATAAAGACTTTGTATCCTATTTAGTTGGGGGTCTATCATTACTTTTTTCACCTTCTGTGAACTTGAAGGTGTACCTACCTAACTTTGTTGTGAATATTATTTAGTTAAGTAGTTTTAATCATATATGCAAACACTTAAATCGTTATTCGATAGTTTCAGGAATGATAATAATCATCATCATCTTTTTGTACTTTTTTGTAGAAATTAGCGTGTGCCTAAAGGGTTATTTAATTTTATTCTCAGCTCTCATGTGTCAGTATTTTTTTTACTTTTAGCTAAGTGCTAATAGCACATACTTAATGCTGGTTCCATAGATGATTCCATTACTGATTCTGTTTTTGAAACTAGATTTAGAAAATCGAGATCCTTTTGCTGCAGATGTAACAATAATGACTGACATGCATTACGAACTACGATCAGCCATCAATTCGTGGTTATATCACTGAACTATCTCTGTAGATAGTGATGGGCAGAACATATCACAAATATATAGTTCACTGGAAATATATTTTACTGTCTGGTGGTTACCTACATACGAAAATCAGGTCTAACTTTTTTACTGAGTTTATTAGAGCTAATTCTCAATGGTTTAGGGGCTCTATTTTTTAATCACTCGCTTCAAGATGGCGAGTGATTTTCGTTCGAAAACAAGTTATTTTAGATGACTTTTAACGAACGAAAATCACCATCCATCCAATCCAATCGCCATCGTGAAGCGAGGTATTCAAAAATAGAGCTCAAGTTTTTAAAACTCACAGTGTCATATTTGTATTCTTAAGATGAAATAATTCTAATTCATCAATTAACTATTTAAACCATCCTACACTTATCCCCCATCCTACATTTATAGGCACTTCGCTGCATTTCGCCTGTCTTACTATGCATGTGACAAAATACTTGTGTAAATAATCTTTGGTACCAGCTATCGGAAGCTTGAGGCCTAATCCGATGCGATGATCCAATGCCAGGAAGAGCAGTCTTCAAAGATTCTCAAACTTCCTAAAGTAACCGAGGACAAAAGTATAAATAAATAAATATGCGCCAGACAACACGCCAATTGTCTTGGTTTCGAAGTAAGGATTTTTTTCCTTGTGTTACGAATACCAGACAACGATTCTGCCGGGAGCGTTTCCCATATAAATACTTACTTAAATCCATGATTTGGGCACATCTTTTTACATTTGCACCCTGCGGGATTCGAACCCGTGACAGCTGGCATAGCAGTCACGAGCGCTAACCACTAAACCAAACGTGTCGTCTTTTAAATTTGAATTTAAATTTATTTATTTGCTTGTCACATGGTAAATGGTCTTATAAAGTATAGTTCTCCTACAATAGTAAGGTACCAGCCAGACACAGAGAACCCCGTACCATCCGATCCTTAAGTCCAAAGTCTTTTTAAAGGTTCTCAAACTTCCTGAAGCAATCGAGTATAAAAGTATACTTAGTTCCACTACAACTGTAAGGTGTCATGCCCAACACTCCGAATATGATTTATAGAGCTGCGGTCGCGGGTCGCCGCGAAACGAGATCTCGCAAATCACGTTTTGCTATAAGTAAACCATTATATAGAGACTTTGTAAACTCGAACTCAAACTCAAGTATTTATTTGCCAAGAACGCAGTAAATTAAGGTAAAATTTAAAGTAATAGGTATTCAATTCGACCTTGAGCTATTTTTTAGAGTAATGATTTGTATTTAACTTATTCAAATACTTATTTAACTTATACAAATAGCTTAACCTAAAAACGCAAAATCATAAATGTATCTAATAGTAAATACTAGGGAATTAGGTACATACACATAATAACGCTTTATTAAACATAGACATAATTGATAAAACAAACATCTCAAACATGGTAATTGATAAATACATTAATAATATAAATAATTAATTAAATATGTAATCTAATCATAAACTGTAACGAAGGGACCGGTCGTAGACCAAAAGCGACGACCCCTTCAAATATATCACAATCTTGTACATAATAGGCTTAATTAGTTAAGAAATAATATCTAAATAAACAAGTTACTATTAAAAAAAAAATCTCAAACATGGTCTAAGTAATCAATTACTCGTCAAAACATTGTATTGGTTTGACGGCTCTATCCACACTCAAAATAACTGTGTGTCTACTTCAACGCACTAGTTAAATCAATCTGTTTCGTCCATTCAACCAGACTTTTTGCTCGAATCACCATCCTTGATCTATTTAAGAGTGAACTAAGCGTATTATAACGGGCTATTCCGACAAAAACCAAAGCGTCAGAATCAGATCCCATGCTTATCAAGACGTTTACTCGGTGATGTAAGGGGTATAGTCCAGGAGACATGCCATCCACTTATATTTTTAACATTTTTCAATTAATACATGAATAGCGTTTTTTTTTCGAGGTAACCGTGTTTGGCTCTACGTTACGTTCAACTGTCTCGTACTCTTGAAAGAGTAACAGTGTAATATTATAATATAGATATAATCACGAAACCAAATATATTAGGTGACATTTTGCTGTACCTCCCCATTACGAAGTAGGTAATTGATACCATTAAGATCCCAAAAGAGCCTTTGTTTTCGTAAAACCACAAAGAATCAGGAGCTCTATTTTTGAATCACTCGCTTCAAGATGGCGAGTGATTTTCATTCGAAGATGAATTAAAAGTCATAGAAAAAAATTTGCCCAAAGTTTGCCGTCAAGCTGGGTTTGTCCTAAACACGAACCAAAAACACACGCACACATACCTTTAAAAAGTGATTAGTCACACAATGTCAAAAATTTCCGCGGATGCTGTCCCTTGGTCAAAAGCTCGCCATCCATACAGCGGTCCCGTTAAGGTTGATCGACCGAGTCGCCGTAAAAACGACGGCTACTGGCCGCTAGTCTAGTTGTATTTACTCAGATAAGTGGTTCTGCTAGCGTTTTTACGACAGTCTTGCCTGTAAATAATTATGTTCTAAGAAAAATCATCATGGTGAAGGCGACAAAGCTTTGTTGAAAATTTGCCGCCGAATTTAAAGCATAAGTTCTTATTCCGGCACTCTTGCAAGTGCCTTGATCACGGACGAATTAACTGAAACTCAAAAATTGTGCATGTACCTTATAGCAATTCCTTGTCTTTAATGCTTATGTTAAGGTCGTTGTGGAAAGCCGTGAGGGAGGCCTGTGTTCAAATTCAAATTCAAATTCGTTTATTGCCATTAAGTGTACAATAAATAGGTCTTAAAAATAAGTTTTGAACTTAATACTTAATGACCCTGTTGGGTATTGCAATATTTATCTTAAAAACTAAGTGATTAGATAAACTCTGATAAACTAAGTAAATTACGTTTACTGACATGTTATTAATTACGAGTTACATGACACTATAATATATGTATAACACAATTTACACAATAATAATAGTAAGCATGGAGGGAGTTTCCGTCGGTCGGCTTAATATATTTTTATATTTTCCAAAATAATGTACTTATAATTTTTGTTCTAGGCTATTTTTGTGTTCAAAGAATTCTTCAAGGGTGTAGAAACTGTGTTTGACGTCGAGCTTGAATTTCAGAATAGCTTGACGGTTCTAAATGCGCTGCTCAATGTTGAAGTAAAAGAAAATCGTCAAACTATCTTATATCTTATATATATCTCTCTTCTCGATGACAGCATTGACATTTGCTTAGTGAATCGACATGCAGCAGTGGACGTCCTTTGGCTGATGATGATGATGATGAATGCTAATGTTACAGGCCCTTTGAGTATATAGCCCTATATACTCAAAGTACAGGCCATGAAAGATAAAAACGTAATACACTTATCTTTGCAGTGTATGTACATACTACATCATACGGTCTCTTATAGAGACGACTTTAAGGTGTCCTTTGCTAAAATATGACACAAGTAGTAGATAACCGATAAATTACAACAAAACAAACCGGTACCAAAGAAAATAAATAACAATAAATTTTATAAATAAAATACCAATAACAAAGCCCAAAGCACCCAATTACCTAGTTGTCGTAGTCGTAGGGCTTTTTATTACATAAGTTTACTCAGGAATTCGTCCGATTATCATGATCATTGCGTAAAGAGCTGACGCAGTTTTGAATTGTAAATTAGCTTTTAAAATGTTATGGAGTGGAAGTAAAATATAAAGTATCTACTTCATAGGGTTACCATGCTAATTGGGATTATTTCTCTTTAGGAGAAATGGTTTTGTTGTAACATATCCAACAAATTAAGGAAAACCGGTAATTAAAAAGCTACGTCTAAGTCTGCAGTACTGCTCAAAAAGGAAGAAGTTAATGATAACTACGTTTGTTCTATTTTTGGATGTGATTTAATAATCACGACACTTCGTCATTACCACCTGAACGAAATTATTCTTAGTTATTTTGGGTAGGAACCCACAATAACTAATATCTTGGATGAAACTGACAGAAAAGACTGATCAGAAACTAACTGATGGTGACCCTACATAACTCAGCAACGACCGACAGTCTCACAGTCTCAGAAACATCCTCGCCGACTTGACTGGCATGCGTTATTAAAACACAAATGGTCCTCCCGAGGACTTAGCTAGCCTATCCCGGCATATCGTCACGTTCATCTGAACGCATCTTCAAAACCTGTTTGTATAAGGAATACTTATCTAAATAATAGACACAGCTAATAGAACAAACTCACAAAATACGGATAGTGTTCTTATTTACGTACCTTTATGTAAAGTCATAAGATAATAAGCAGTCGCAAAGATGTGTCCTCTACTAATTACTCTTACTTACCTAAGTTGCCAATTGCGCCCCATCTCGTTGGTGTCCTACTAAGTTATCCTGTTTAATAGAACGATGCTTTGTTATTTGTGGAGACATTACGACAACATAAGGACATTACGTTTTATAGGAAAGAGAAGCCTCTTCTACAAAGCAGTAAAGCCACCATCATCTCTTCACTTCCATCTCATTACAGCCTAGCCACTTATATTAAGTATCTACGAGTATATTTCAAGCGCAAGACACATTTTCTAGATAACCCTGGGAGGCTGATTTATGATGACTGATAGGCAGAAGAATAACGATTTTAAAGCAGAACTTTTTATGGAGTAGCATTCGGGGTGGAGTCTTGTTGCCACGTGTGCTTGACTGTGACTCTACCGCAATAATCATTTCTGCTTAGCCCAAAGGTATGACTGGTAGAGAATGCCATATGGCGTTAAGTCCACCTTTTGTACAGTTTTTGGTTGTGCAATAAAGTATAAATAAATAAAAACAATTAGACTCTTCTCGCAGCCCTAAAAACATCCATTTCTTAGGATTTGTTTCCGGAAGATTAGGGAGAATGCACGAACTTGTCATTATACTAAGTCTTGATCACTCAATCCCTAGGACTTATGTTGATAATCGTCATTACACAATTCGTCTGCTTACGAATAAAGACAATGAAATACCTCGAACTAATGAGGCATATTTCGGCGAGTCGTTTCTTTTGTTCATCGCTTTGAATGGGACGTCACTCTCGATCCTCGATCATTATAAATGGCAGGGCATTTGTATGTGATTCGCAATGGCGACATAAGGATTTCGCTTATGAATCAACTCTGACACAATTTTGTTGGCACGATACCCGCGCGGGCGCAACCGCGATCCGACGGAATTATAAAATGGTGACAAGAAAAGACCTTTATGTTAGTAATGGCAATTATTGCTATTTTTCGTTAATTTAATTAGCATGCTAATTTCCATAGCATAGCATGCTAAGTGCTATTGCTATGCTAATATGAAATTTCATCGATATGAGAAATAGCGAATTAATTAAATTGCGAAATCGTGAATGATATGCTAACTATGAAAATTAATATTTTTTGAAACATGTTGTTTAATAAATTGTTAGTGCTGAGACTTTAATAAATTGGTTGATGTAAGTAGGTATTTAATTTCATTTTACTTAATTAATGAACTTTGAAAAAATGTTACTTCCTTACCTTTCATTTTGTGCATATTTCATTCGGATTTGACCCGAACGTGGATTAGCAAACCTGCTAATCTTGCTAAAAATAGCAGTGCGTGCGAATATATGAAGTTATATGACGGCTATACGATGCTTCGCGCATCGCTGCTACGATTCGCGCAATGTCTGTGAATTTTAGCATTCACGAAATTTCGCAACTTCAATTAATTGAATTATTGCTAATCATAAAATAGCATGCTAATTTCATATGCTAATGCTAATTATTCCATTACTACTTTATGTAACTACTCCCCGTCCGTTATGCTTTGACATTGCTTAACGCGGCATTGGTGAATTTGATAGTCGTGATTTACATGTATCACAATAAATCGCAATTATCGCACAAAGCATCGAAAAATGTGATTAAAAAGGCAGATAAGGATAGCTTCCCATGCTCATTGAAATAACCTAAATTAAATAGAGTGAATAAGTTCTTCTACTAATGTCAATTTACGGTTTATGAAAGACTGGGTCAATTTTTCGTAGATAATCTTGATACAAGTTGAGTTACCCTTGGTTTTGTTGTAATACAATCTACTACAAACTCTACTAATAATACTTACTTCGTGGAAAATTTCCCATGACTTAGTAGAACACTATAAGTATACTTAGTGGGATAAACGTTGGGATACAAAATAAATAAGTATATATCCGCGGAGTATGTATTAATCAAGGTATGTTTTCATCAAGAGTTGATTGATTTCTATCACTAGTAAAAAATAATTTTAAAAATTCAACCACCTTTAATAACTGTCTAAAAAAGCTTTAAATACTTAGCGCATTTGTCTTTTATTATCAGAAACAAATTCTCATGATTTCAAGCTTGCTTAGTCCCTACACCATCCGTCTGTCAACGCACATCATGCACCAGTTTTTTGAAGATTAAACCATTTTCGTGTTTTAGAAGCCGCAATAGATCAACATGCTCAAATATTATTACATTCCAAAGATATCACATACATACATGTCGAATTGATAACCTCCTTTTTTTATGTCGGTAAATTATCGAGTCACATCAAATAACCAAAGCAAAGAGAGCGGTGTCTAGCTAAGCTAGACCTGCCTATCGATTCTTTTCGTTTCTAACCTTTTGTCCGTCCAACGTCGTTCAAAACAAAACTATCAGCTATCAGGCCAAATATCAACAAAATAGAAACGGACTTACAGATTCTAGACAAAAATAAAAATTAATAAGATTTGGCTGTATGAGAGCTATATCCTTTGCTTTGTACTTGGCGAAAAAAAAAACAATTGACAGAATATTTGACATTGACAATTTTGGCACGGTGGGTGTGTCATCAACCAACCAACAGTGCCTGTGGCCTGTGTTCCATTTTTTATACAACTTTTAACACAATCACTAGTTTCAGTATAGTTTTTACAAAATCTCCATACAAATGTCTGTGACCAAATTCCATAAAATACAAAATAATTAAAATAACTACAACACAACCACATAATTCCTCAAAAACTGCGTGTGTTTATTTTACCCGTGTTATTAGTTCTAGAATTGTAGAATTTAATTGATTGTGCAATAATAACAACCATGGATCGAAGTCGAACGAAAAATGCATCAGAAGGAATTGCAGTAAGTAGTTCTCCCCTATTACAAACAAGTTAAAGATTCTCCCCTACTACAAAAGACTGAACTGGTTTTGAATAGGAAGGACCTTGAATTTTAGTTTATTTACTATAAAGAGATACTACAGCCAAAATCTATTTTCAGCCCATGGGTATCACAGCTCTCACCGAGACAGTGCTTAGCAATCAGCCGGAGTCCAGATATGAATGTCCCGTGTGCTTAAACTGGCTCCGGGATCCAGTCATCACAACTTGTGGTCATAAATTTTGCAAAAGCTGCATTACTTCTTGGCTACAGTAAGTTCAGATGTCTTTTATTATTTGTATAACAATTTTTGTTTGGAAATGTTTTTATTATAAAAGTTATTGTGCTCAAAATTTGGTCTGAGGGTATCATAGGAATTTTATTAAAAATATACTAACATCATTATTACAGAAACAGTGGTCACTGCCCTATAGACAACATAAACCTTAGTATGAAGGTGGACATATTCCCGGACAACTATACAAAACGGGAGATTCAAGAGCAGCGGATGTCTTGTCCTTTTGCGGACAAAGGTATTTTATTTAACAAATTTAATAAATATACACACATGAACACATATCCTTTACAACAGATAATTTCAAATAAAGCTCATCGCTTTTTTACACTTTGTTCGAAGTTTTCACTTTCTCTGTTATGTCAATGTAAATTCATTCAACAATATAAAAAAAGTTGTGTTAGTCATAACAACTGTTGTATTGTATCTGAATTTAATAAGAGGTTGCACAGTGTTTTTTTGACCCTCATTTTGGGACAGTCCAACTTTATTACATGATCGCATAGAGAAATATATCACTAACGTAAGACTTCAACTCCCACTGGCCTCGCTATCATAGTTTTCCAGAAAATGCGATCTGAATATAAATACCGGTAAATTAGGATTTTTTTAATTAAATTCATATTTCTTTTTCTATGAATGTTTAATAAATTTCTACATAGCAGCCATAAAGGCCTGCTATAGAGTAAATTTATAAACCATGCACGGGGAAGCTACGACGTCACCATCTCATGAAAATCGCAAATATTACAAAATGAATTTTATTTTTTTGTGACAAAAGTATTTAGTATTAGCAATTTATTTTTACTCGAAAACATAGCTACCTATATGAACTACTTCCACAAAAAAAATCGATTGCTAATGTCATGGAATTTTGGACATATGATTTTTTTAAAAAGTACCGGTTTGGTTACCGGTATTTGGTCAAAGTTCTTAATGGTACTTTTTAGCAATAGTAAGAACAATTCTTTGTGGCAGCATTGCATTATGCAAAAACTACGGCTTAATTTTTAAATAGTACTTTATTTATTTCTCTTCTATTTAATTTAAAAAAAAACAATTGTTGTTCGTAAGTCTCGCAAAAGCTCTCAAACGGCTGGATCGTTTTGTATAAAGAACTTTAGTATGTATACATCACATAATAATATGACACCTGATGGTCATATCTATCTAATAATCATGTTTTTTGATCAGCGCATTATCATCATAATGCGCATATAAAAGAAACAATAA